>CM061539.1:141167185-141767185 GCA_030864215.1 Capsicum pubescens | reverse complement strand
GACCCGAGCTGGGGCCCTAACCGTGATGAGCATTCCAAACTATGAAGGCTCGGAACACCCTTCTCTATCTATCTGGTAATCATGCACATAATTCATATGAGAAAAGGTAATGCAGAAAGAGAAATCTAATACGGAAACATAGTCAATCTGAATGTATCATAATACTGAAAACTAAAATCCAAAATATATCCGAATAATAATGTCTGACTCAGTCTGTGAAATCTCTACCATGAACTAATCAAAGTTGTATGAAAGCTGGGACAAGGCCCCCAGTAGACCAAATCCTAACTTAGAGTAGTAATATGAAATAACCAGGCCTTCTTAATCATAGAAGGATCACCACTGCAAACTCCGGTTTGTGATCTGAAATCTCTACTATTTATCTGGACCCCTAGACTGTGCCTAAAAACTTGGAGGGAACGGGGGTCAGCACAATTGTACTGTCATGAAAAGCAATCCAAAATAGATTAATTGAACATATATATATATATATAATATGTGACAACAAATTTTCATCAAACATTATGCATAAAACAGTTTCTGAAAACACATGGGTATCTTCTTAAAACTTGTAACCTGTCTGTAAATCTCAAACTCTGATTTGTGTATTACTTCTGAGTAAGGTGGTATCCCCTACAAGTCTGATATTCCATGGGCGATATGGAATCCGCCATTGAATCGGTGGGGAAGCCTCAAACCTGAGTATGCTGCAAGGGTTGGAGTTCCTGAATCTAATATGCCACACGACACTTAAGTCAGCGTATAATAATATACCCAGGTCGGCAAACCATGGTTTTAGGCAATGAGTTTCTTGAACTCAAGCCCTCTTCAGGGAACCACCTAACATCTCTGTATGCCCATTTTTAACCTTTTATGTACATGCAAAATTTTGAATGTCTAAAATCATGATAGTCTGAAATGTCTATTAGTCTGAGTCTGATATGGCATTGGGCTGAATTGGTATCGTCATACCAAGACTTGGAAGTCATGATTTCTGAGCCATAATACATTAAGCTAAATCTTTCATTTAAAGAATAATATAGACCACCAAAAACATGCAACTGATATAGAAGATTTCATGTTTCGAAACTCAAGTCAAAATCATGCAAAAACTTCATCAACATAAAGTGGTCTAGTGCCTTTAGGAAATCCATGCACTCTTTCATTACATGCATTAAGAACATTAAACATTCATTCTAGATTATCTCCTTAGTGATTTAAAACCACCTTTAAATCATAACAAGAGTTCAAACATTTCATATAGTGCTTTTCAAGAATGCATTGTAAAACAATTCATATGCTATGAAAAATCTAAAAATTAATAATAAGAGGGAATTCATCAAAATTCATTCTCTCAACAAGAATTCATTCTTAAATACATGCTTTCATACATACATATTCTCAAATCCTTTCGGGGAAGGTCAAAAGACCAAAAACATGATGTTAAAATATCTAGTACATGAATATATACATAGTTTCAAAAATCCCATTCTAAAACATGATTTTTTTATATGCCCATGAGAATTTAGGAAAACCCCGCTTACCACTATTTCAGAAAATAATGGGTGCTTCTTGAAGCCTGTGGATTGGGGATTCTGAATCTCTAATCGATTTTGAAAACGCACGGTTGAATCTTGATTTATTTGGGTTTTTAGTTTGAAACCCTTGGGAGTGTTCTTGAGAATTTTAAGATGAATGTGGATGTATTTTGGAGAATTTGGGACTTAATTTCGTGTTTATGTCTGAATAAGGGTGGGAAAAGGACCATTTTGCCCCAAAAATAGAGTGTTTAAGTCACTTGAAACCATTACATAGGCGCCGCCTATGCTGTCCCCTATGTTTACATAGGCGCCGCCTATTCTATTGCCTATGTTTACATAGGCGGCACATATGCTATCTCATATGCTTTCCAGTGGCCATGTGCGATTGGTTAGGCGACGCATACTACTTTGAAAGGCCATAACTTCATGCTCGGGTGCCAGATTTTAGCAAAATTGGTATCGTTGTAAATCTAACTCGAAAACCTATCATTTTAAACATAGTAGGCTCTCTAATTCAACATATACAAAGAGTCATGGTCGATTGAAGTTGACACAAGTTAAAATGTCCACTTAAACTTAATTGATCGAAGTAGTTTTCAACTCGTCCTTGAGTCAAAGGACCTCTATGGTCTAAATTCAAGCTTGAATGGATTCACATGCTACAAAAATAATTAACATGCCATATTGGCATAGGATTTATGGCTTCAATATTATCAATGCATTGGAATCATAGTCTATATTGTAGCCCGAAAAACGGGGCATTACATTATCCCCCCCTTTGGATCATTCATCCCTGAATGATGATGTGGGACACAGACAGACACGATAGCAAGCATAATAAGGACTAGGAAAGGTAAGATAGGAATAGTACCTTCTGTCTTATCATCCATTGAAGCAAGCGAATTGGGATATCTAATTCTCGTGTGATCTTCTGACTCCCAAGTTGATTTTTCAACTTTCTGATTCCTCCACAATACCTTCACTGAGGCTATCTCTTTGCTCCTCAACTTTCGAACTTGGCGATGTAAAATTTCGAAGGACAAGGAATCTGTCACTTTGATATCCTCTACTGGCAATACCAAAGAATGATCTCCAATGCATTTCTTCAACATGGATATATGGAATACTGGATGAACGGAACCCAAACTTGCAGGCAATTCTAGCTCATAAGAAATTGCACCAATCTTTCTCAGAATTAGATATGTCCCTATATAGCGAGGGCTCAATTTACTACTTTTTCCAAAATGCATAACTCCTTTCATAGGAGAAACCTTGACAAACACCCAATCACCAACTTCAAACTCTAATTCTCTTCTCCGAACATCGGCATAGGACTTCTGAAGACTCTGAGCAGTCTTGAGTAGTTCTTTAATGATCTTTACTTTCTCCATCGCCTGATGAACAAGATAAGGCCCATACAATTGAGTCTCACCCACTTCATACCATCCTATCAGAGACCTACATATCCTCCTATACAAATCCTCAAAAGGATCCATCTTGATGCTGGCATGGTAACTATTATTGTAAGAAAATTCAATTAGTGGCAGGTGATCTACCCAACAATCTTTGAAATCAATGACACATGCCCTTAACATATGCTCGAGGTTCTGAATGGTACGCTCATCTTGCCCATCCGTCTGAGGGTGGAAAGTTGTGCTCAAATTCACTTGTGTACCTAAACCCTTCTGAAAAGATCTCCAGAACTGAAATGAAAACTGTGTACCCCTATCGGATATAAGGGACACTGGTTCCCTATGCAACCGAACTATCTTCTCAATGTAAATCTTAGCATAACCCTCTCCCGAATAATTAGTCCTCACAGGTAAAAAGTGGGTTGAGTTTGTCAACTGATCTACAATTACCCATATAGAAACATACTGGTTTCGGGATCTCGGAAGTCCTGTAATGAAGTCCATGTTTATTATCTCCCACTTCCATAAAGGCAGGTCTATCTCTTGGGGAAGTACAACCTGGCCTCATGTGTTCTACCTTCATTTGTTGACAGTTCAAATACTTGGACACAAAATTAGCTACATCACGTTTCATGTTATTCCACCAATACAAGGTTTTCATATCATGGTACATCTTAGTAGAGCCTGGGTGAATGACATACCTCGAAGTGTGTGCCTCATCAAGGATTCTTTCCCGTAGTCCATCAATATTCAGAATTCACAACCTACCCTGAAATCTCAAAACACCATCACCACCAATTTCAAACGACATAACCTTTTGTTGACCCACATCTTTCTTGATTTGCATCAAGATGGGATCTTCAACCTGTTTCTCCCTAACTTCAGCACAAAGGGATGACTTAGCTAACTCATGAACAATTACCCCTTCATCTTCGGAATCTAAGAGTCGCACTCCCAGATTTGCAAGGTGGTAAATATCCTTTACCATCTTTTTCTTTCCTTCTTCTACATGAGAAAGGCTTCCCATAGACAACCTGCTGAGGGCGTCGGATACAACATTTGCCTTGCCTGGACGGTAATGCAGGCTCATATCATGGTCTTTCAGAAGCTCCATCCAGTGCCTTTTCCTGAGGTTTAATTCTTTCTGCAAGAAAACATACTGCACAAACTTGTGGTCAGTAAAGATATCAACATGAACACCGTACAAGTAGTGCCTCCAAATCTTAAGTGCAAACACCACAGCCACTAACTCCAAATCATGGGTGAGGTAGTTCCGCTCGTGCACATTCAACTGCCTAGATTCATAAGCCACTATCTTACCATGCTTCATCAACACACAACCAAGTCCAACACAGGATACATCACAGTATACCACAAAGCCATTTACACCCTCGGGAAGGGTCAAAACAGGAGTAGTGGTCAGTTTGTCTTTCCACTTCTCAAAACTATTCTCACACAGATCATACAACACAAAATTCACCTTTTTCTGAGTCAATTTAGTGAGTGGAGCAGCTATGGAAGAAAAACTCTCTAAGAACCTTCTGTAATAACCTGCCAAACCCAAGAAGCTCTGAATATAGGTTGGAGTCGTGGGTCTGGGCCATTTTCTAACTGCTTCAACTTTCTGGGGATCCACTAGTATCCCGTCATTGGACACAATATTCCCCAAGAAGGCAATAGCATCTAACCAGAATTCACACTTAGAAAATTTGGCATGCAGCTGATGATCCATAAGGGTCTGAAAAATAATTTGGAGGTGATTGGCGTGATCCTCTTTACTCTTAGAATAGATCAGAATATCATCAATAAATACAATGACGAACAAGTCAAGAAACTGGCAGAATACTTTATTCATAAGATCCATGAAGGATGCAGGGGCGTTAGTCAACCCAAATGACATGACTAGAAATTTGTAGTGACCATATCAGGTTCGGAAGGCTGTCTTGGGTATGTCTGACTCCCTAACTTTCAAATGATGATAACCCGAACGAAGGTCTATTTTTTAAAAACACTTTACACCCTGAAGCTGGTCAAAAAGGTCATCAATACTAGGAAGAGGATATTTATTTTTAATCAAAACCTTATTCAGCTGACGGTAGTCTATGCACATACGAAGGGAACCATCTTTCTTCCGCACGAAAAGTACAGGCGTGCCCCAAGGAGACATACTGGAGCATATAAAACCCTTATTTAGGAGATCTGCTTACTATTATTTCAACTCTTTTAGTTCTACAGGAGCCATTTGATATGGCAGAATGGGAATAGGATGAGTGTCTGGCAATACATTAATACCAAACTCAATCTCCCTATCAGGTGGTATTCCTGGGAGATCATTTGGAAAGAATTCTGGGAATTCTTTTACTACAGGAACAGATTGAAGAGGAAGAATCTCGACATTGGAGTCTTTAACTCGGATAAGGTGGAACAAGCAACCTTTATAAATGAGTTTGCGGGCTCTGAAATAGGATGTAAAGTGCCCTCTTGGTGCTAAAGAATAACCTTCGTACTCTATCACTGGTTCATTCGGGAAAGACAAAATGACCCTTCGAGTCCTACAATCTAATGTGGCATAGCACGAATGGAGCTAGTCCATTCCTAAGATAGCATCAAAAGCAACCATATATAACTCTATGAGATCTGCTAACGTATCCCGGCTACCAACAGTCACAACACAACCCCTGTACACCCTCCTAGAAATAATAGAATCCCCCACCGGGGTGGAAATAAAAAAGGGTTTAGAAATCACACTAGGCTCAAACCCGAATCCAAAAGCCATATACGGGGTCACATAGGATAAAGTATACCCAGGATCAAGTAACTCATAAACATCATGGGAAAAGATTTGTAACGTACCGGTAACAACATCTAGGGAAGCTTCCACCTCCTGGTGGTTGGTCAAAGCATATAACCGATTGCAACTATTTCTGGCAGCTGATGTGGCGCCCTTCTGAGGAGGGGGTGGTGCCAAAGAATTTGCCTGAGACTTTGCACCACTAACATTCTTTCTAGCAGATAGACATTCCCTCTGAAAGTAACGAGGCTGACCACATGAATAACACACTATCAAGCCCAACTAAAACCTTCTCGGATGATTCTTACCATAAGTCTCACAACATGGAAAAGTACGATGCTGCTGAGCCACACTACCCTATGACTGAGTATCCTGAGCTCGAGTTCCATGGTTAGTCTGAAAACTTTAAGAACATCTATCTTCCGGTGGTCGGGGTACTGGGGCGCTGGCAGTAGACTGCGCATTACCCGAATTCTTCTTTTTATACCATTTATTTCCCCACTTACCGCCCTGAGGCTTACTGTGACTCTGGTCGGATAATCTGGCTATTTTCGCTTGTCTTTCCACCTCCCTATCTTTAGAGATCTTCTTTTTCTCTTCTACCTGCTGTATATGAATGGTCAGCCTAGCAAAGTCTAACTTCTTATTCAACATTTCCCCCTGGCACTCAAGCACCAGGTTATCAGAAAGGCCGGATGCAAATTTCCTCATTCGGGCTCTCATATTACTAGTCAACTCTAGGGCATAGCGGGCTAGTTTATTAAACTTCAAAGTGTACTCCTGGACACTCATACTGCCCTACTTCAGATTCATAAACTCTTCCGCTTTGGCCTCTCTCAACACCAAATAAAAGAATCGATCAAGGAAAGCTTCCACAAATTTGCCCCAAACTGTGGGCTCAGTACTCTCACCTTTTGCATCCTCCCAGTCGGCAAACCACTGATTCGCAACATCCTTAAGCTGATAAGTTGCTAGTTCCACCCCTTCAAACTCATCCACATGCATTACCTTAAAGATCTTTTCCATCTCATCAACAAACTCCTATGGATATTCCTCCACCTTGGTGACAGTGAACTTAGGTGGGTTCATTTTCATGAAATGTCCGACCCTAGTAGCCTCAGACATAACAGATGCAGACCCAACATCTTCTGATCGTTGAGCCTGGTTAGCTACCGACTGTGTCAGCATATAAATAGACCATCTGAATTCTGCATTTGAAATATCTCTCTGAGAAGTCGGGGGATGGTTGACATCAGTCTGCAGAGCCCGAGGTATAATGGTCGGCATTAGAGGGACTCCTGGAGTAAGGACAGGTTCTGGAGTGTAAGGTCTATTACGGGTCCATATCCTATAGGTAGGAAGGACATCATCTTCCTAGGCATTCTGATCGATGATATGACGTGGAGGCATAACTGTGTTTCTGAAATATGAGAGATCATTGATTAGGGGAAAGTTCAGACTCTGAAGCACGAACTAAATCACAAAGAAGGGAAACATTTCCTAAACGCCTAGTAGACTCTTTCTTGTAAGTGTGGCGTGCTACACAACCATAACTAAGACTATACCCGATGCAATTTTGAAGACACCCTGGGACCATGAACCATGCTTTGATACCAAGTTTGTCACGACCCGAGTCGGGGCCCTAGCCATGACGAGCATTCCAAACCATGAAAGCTCGGAATACCCTTCTCTATCTATCTGGTAATCATGCACATAATTCATATGATAAAAGTTAATGCGGAAAGAGAAATCTAATACGAAAACATGGTTAATCGGAATGTGATCATAATACTGAAAACTAAAATCCAAAATATATCCAAATAATAATGTTTGACTCAGTCTGCGAAATCTCTACCATGAACTAATCAAAGTTGTCTGAAGGCTGGGATAAGGTCCCCAGTAGACCAAAGCCTAACTAATAGTAGTAATGTGAAATAACCAGGACTTCTAAATCATAGAAGGCTCACCACTACAAACTCCGGTCTATGATCTGAAATCTTTACTATTTATCTAGACCCCTAGACTGTGCCTTGGAACCTGGAAAGAGGGGGGTCAGCACAATTGTACTGGCATGCGAAGCAATACAAAATAGAGTAATTGAACATATATTTATATATATAATACGTGAGAGCAAATTTTCATCAAACATTATGCATAAAAAAGTTTCTGAAAACACATGGGCATCTTCTGAAAACATGTAACCTGTCTGTAAATCTCAAACTCTGATTTGTGTATTACTTCTGAGTGAGGTGGTATCCCCTACAAGTCTGATATTCCACGGGCGATATGGAATCCGCTATTGACTCAGCGGGAAACCCTCCAACCCGAGTATACCGCAAGGGTTGGAGTTTCTAAATTTGATACGCCACACAACACTTAAGTCAGCGTATAATAATATACCTGGGTCGGCAAACCACGGTTTTAGGCAATGAGTTGCTTGAACTCAAAACCTCTTCAGGGATCCACCTAACATTTCTGTATGCCCATTTTTAACCTTTTCTGTATATGCAACATTCTAAATGTCTAAAATCATGATAGTCTGAAATGTCTATTAGTCTGAGTCTGATATAAAATTGGTCTGAATTGGTATCGTCATACCAAGACTTGCAATTCATGATTTTTTAGCCATAATAGATTAAGATAAATCTTTCATTTAAAACATAATTTAGACCACCAAAAACACACAACTGATATAGAAGATTTTGTGTTTCGAAACTCAAGTCAAAATCATGCAAAAATTTCATCAACATACGATGGTCTAGTACCTTTAGCAAATCCATGCACTCTTTCATTACATTAATTATGAACATGAAACATTCATCCTAGATTCCCTCCTTAGTGATTTAAAACCACCTTTAAATCATAATAAGAGTTCAAACATTTCATATAGTGCTTTTCAAAAATGCATTGCCAAACAATTCATATGCTATGAAAAATCTAAAAATTCATAATAAGAGGGAATTCACCAAAAGTCATGCTCTCAACAAGAATTCATTCTTAAATACATGCTTTCATACATACATATTCTCAAATCCCTTTGGGGATGGTCATAAGACCAAAACAATGATGGTAAAACATCTAGTACGTGAATATATACATAGTTTCAAAAACTCCATTCTAAAACATGATTTTTTTTCTATGCCCTTGAGAATTTAGGAAAACCCTGTGTACCTCTATTTTGGAAAATAATGGGTGCTTCTTGAAGCCTGTGGATTGCGGATTCCGAATCTCTAATAAATTTTGAAAACCCACGGTTGAATCTTGATTTATTTGGGTTTTTAGTTTAAAAGCCTTGGGAGTGTTCTTGAGAATTTTTAGATGAATGTGGATGTATTTTGGAGAATTGGGGACTGAATTTCGTGTTTATGGTTGAATAAGGGTGGGAAAAGGACCATTTTGCCCCAAAAACGGAGTGTTTAAGTCACTTGAAACCATTACATTGGCACCGCATATGATATCGCCTATGTTTACATAGGCGCCGCCTATGTTGTCGCCTATGTTTACATTGGCGCCGCCTATTCTATCGCCTATGTTTACATAGGTACCGCATATGCTATCGCATATGCTTTCCAGTGGCCATGTGCGATTGGTTAGGCGATGCATACTACTTTGAAAGTCCATAACTTCTTGCTCGGGTGCCAGATTTTTGCAAAATTGGTATCGTTGGAAATCTAACTCAAAAACCTATCATTTTACATTTAGTAGGCTCTCTAATTCGACATATATGAAGAGTCATGGTCGATAGAAGTTGACACAAGTTATAATGTCCACTTAAACTTAATCAATCGAAGTAGTTTTCAACTCTTCCTTGAGTCAAAGGACCTCTATGGTCTAAATTCAAGCTTGAATGGATTCACATACTACATAAATAATTAACATGCCATATTGGCATAGGATTTATGGCTTCGGGATTATCAACGCATCGGAATCATGGTCTATATTGTTGCCCGAAATACGGGTATTATAGTGACACTAGTATATATATATATATAAACAAAATCGAGTTTAAGGGGTAAGGCCTCAAGACCAAAACATTATTGTCAAGAAGTATTCATAATGCATAACTAGAATTGTAAATTCAAGACCCTTTTGTAAATTCATGATTTCTCAACATTTAAACATAATTAAAATGATTTCACCATGCCCATGTAGTTCAGGAAAACCCCACGTACCTTATGTTATTTAGTTTGAAGATTGGAACTCTAATCTTGACCCTTTTCTTGAAATCTTGAACTTAGAGGAAAACCCTAGTTTGATCTTATTTTTTAGAGTGGAGAGGTATTGAGATGTTTAAAAACTGATAAATGTTGATTAATAACGCTTAACGGGAAACTTAATTCATGGGAAATGTTTTTGTATTGAGGAAAAGAAAAAAATACCCCTAAGAAAACCGAAAAAAGTCGCAAAATTTCATCAGTTGATGACCATGGTTGATGGCCTGTCACTCAAGTGATAGCTCGTCACCTAGGTCATCACTTTTCGGCTGGATTTTACCACTTACTACCCTAGGATGACGACTAAGGCTGATGGGTCGTCACTTAGTTGATGGCCTGTCAACTTGGTCGTCACCTAGTTGATAAGTCGTCAATTTCGTCGTCACATTTTGGCAGACAGACACTTCGAAGTAAAATGAGCATAATTTTCTACTCCAATATTGAATTAAGGTGAAACCAGTTGTGTTGGTAAGAGGACTCAAAGATATTTCTTTTGGTTTATGGTAGGACATGTAAATCATTATATACTATGAGTAATGATCGTTGAAATTTGACCCAAGCTGAAACGTTCAGTAAAACTTAATCGATAGAAACATTTTCAACTCGTCTTTCAGATATGAGATATTTCTGGCCTCAATTCATATCCAAAGGTATTCCCACACTATATAAAAGATCGTAACACATATATTAACAAAGAATCATTGGGTTCGGGTCTATACGCGTAGGAATGACAATTTGAAATCTAGCCCAAAAAAATATAGGATGTTACATCGCCAGTCTTCAAATAGTTTATAACGTATCAGTTTACCTAAGAAATAAGATTTCATATATATAGATGTTCTACCAACCAACAACTGTGCATTCAGTGTTAGATGGAAAATTACTCATGTTCCTCCTTATATCGAAAAGGTTTAATAAACTTCTCTGACTAAAAAGAATATCTCTAAACTGAGTCTATTTAAGTTGCAGAAAATCCTTGAATATTTACCATTCTTAAGGCACTACACGACATATTCCCCATTAAGCGAGGTTTTATGGGTCATCAATGCATTACTAGGTTATGATAAAATGAAGGTTTTCAGGTAAAATTTCCGTTGTTTAGGTGTTGATAATTGGCTTCCTAATGAATAAAAGTATATAGGAGAACCCTTTCTTCATCCAAATATACAAACAATGATTGACTGAAATAAATTAGGCCCTTTGCCCCATTTGGTAGATGATCTTCGTGGTGTACAAAAACATGTAGCAAACTTTCATTGGAAAATCTATAAACGCAATGCAAAAATTGTAAACTCCATTCTTAACATTTACTCTGATTGTGAATTTGTCAACAAATTTGGAGCGAATCTCATCAATATGTGGCCTAGTCCTCAAGAATTTACCTATACTCTTCTCAGTCATAATCCCATTGTAATATCTTGATTTGAAAATGATTGTCGGATTGCCGATTTAAGCAGCATAACAAGCTTTCCTTTTTGGATTCCCAATCAATGGTTACTAGGTCTTGGGATAGCTAACATTTATTGCTTTGGAATAGTTAGATTTATCTGGAATTTCCTCCACAACTATGGTTACCATAGTAGGATTAGTGTTTTTATCAACCAAATGCACCAGTGCCTGGTTTACCGTCATCCCCATAGGATATATTGAGTGTGAGGCTTTCATAAAAAAAAAAGGAAGAAAACTACCATTGAGAAATAACTTTCATGTATTGTATGGAGAACTTTTTCTATTTACTTTTTTTTATATGTGATAGTATGTGAAATAAGAACAAGGGTTAGTAGAATATTGATTAAACAACTAAAGACAAAGCAACCCACGTGATAGTAAAGAAACTTTTTTTTTATTTTCAACAAATAAACAAATATTTTTATATTACACTTTTTTTAAAATGAAACTAACTTTTAGTACATCAAATCAAATATCCGATTAATTCATGCATTTAAATCCAGCCTTACGTTAATCTTACCTTATTTAAAAAAAAAAAAAAAATATTACATTATTAATCCCTATGTCTCTAATCCAAACAATCCCTTAGTGATAAAGATGTATGCCTAGCTTCATCCAGGATCCATAACTAGTATTAAGTACTTGTGCAATAGCTCTGTAGGATACTCAGGTGACTCATACTATTCTTATATATACAATATTGTTTAGTAGAGTATTTTCGATTAATACTTTCTTCATCTTAGCAAAAACAAAAAGTGTGATGAGCGGATTTGGATAGACTAATGTGAAAACAAGTATTCATCTGTGTGGCTTGAGAATGGATATACATTTAAGATATCATCTTATCCATGATATTGTCCATAGGAACTGGGATTTAATTTTATAAAATACATAACATGAAAGATACAATTTAACATACTATATTGTTGCATGATATGACAAACTCTGGACCTTTTATGCTCCAAATAGAGGAGCTATTGGAGAAACTAAATAGAAATTTTTTGACAAAAACAAAATTTAAGGTTGAGTTGTTCATTTGTGAGAAATTGTATTTTTAAAGATGTTATTTTCAGTTTTCCTTAACAAGTTTTCTATCAAACATCAACAGAAAGAAGTGTTTTATTTTTTTGTCTCTAATTGTCTTTGGCTTAAGTTTCTTTTTTTAATCAGTAGGGGTGAATTTTATAAATGGATAATCTAACAAGGAATTAACATCATTTACATAGGTCAAGTGTCCCAAGTAGGCTACCAAGAAAATGCATTAAAGTTTATTAAGACTGAATATTTTTCCCTTCTGCCAAAATTTGATTTTGCTTTTTTAAAATACCCAAAAAGAAGGTTCATGCCTTTTCCTTTCCTTCTTTTGCAAAATTCACTAGTTGGATCAAAGAGAGGATATGATCATTTAAATTTATGTCATCAATTACTTCACATTGCCTCGAAATGCTATATGTTTTCTTTGATTGCGATGAGATATCACTAGTTCAATCATTTTCTTTTTTTCTATTTTTTTCACGTATTACCACTAATTTGAGATGATTAGTGTTATACATGGAACATGTCTTGTAACTGTCTTATCATTTTACCTAGGGGGATCAAAGGATACACATGTATGTGGAACATCATTTACTCCAAGGAATAATATCTAAATAGATGAAAATAAATAGAACCTACAAATTTTCTAGTTGACTCAACCATGAATTACTACATTTTCTCTTATCTTTCACATGTACTCTTGGAAGTAGTCTTTGAGTGTTGTATCTTTAATCTAGCATAGTAGTTTCACCACTGTAATTTTTTTCCCTTCTATTTTGTCTCTTCATTTCTGTAAACTGAAGCCACCTAACATTTACAGTTACATATCTTATTATTTTTATTAATCATGAAATTATATGTTCACTCGTAATTAAATTAACTTGTAAGTAGTTAATAATATCATATATAGAAAGAAGGTAAATGAAAAATGTAACATTTTAATTAAGTCTTTTTTGCCTTAAATAAATATTATAAAATTCAAGTTAATTCAAATTTTATCCCAAATAAACAGTAATTCTCTTTATTTGCCAAAGTAATTTTAGGATATTGACCACATTTACTATGTGGATATCCAAATATGAAAACTACTTAAGAGCAATCTTATGTGAATGATGCCTTAAAGTATATTTACTACCTATTAGTCTTAGTATTTAATGCATACAAGAGAACTTCATTAAGAATTAATTACTGATACAATGTATGCATTGTGTAAGATATGATATCTTTATTTGAATAATGCTAATGAATGATGATTTATATCTAGAGATATATAATACTTATGTATTTAAAAATAAATATTAGAGAGAGAAATTGATAGAAACATATATAGACATTAGATTGCAAGAATCATTCAATTAGAATCTATTAATACTTTTGGATCTTCTAATTTATTCTTCTCTTTCAAGAGTATGAAGAGAAGTGTGAAAAGTGTGAAGAAAAGTGTGAACAGTGTGATGAAAGAGAGGGGAAATATGCTTAGTCCTCCACATGGCATCATTTGAGTGGCATTATTCTTAGGCATACTGCCCATAAATCTACCCCACCCCGCGAATAAATCAAAGTGTGAAAAGTGTGAACGGTGTGATGAGAGAGAAGGGGCATACATCCTGTTCTCCACATGGAAGCATCTGAGTGGCATTGTTATTTGGCTCGCTTCCCATAAAGCTTAGTCCCCAACCCACTTTTCTTTCCACTTGTTATTGTTTTGTGTTGGGCGTTGTTGCATGTGTTGAGTTGTGTGTTGTTTTGTGACATATTGTTGTATGTGTTATATGTATTTGGATTCTCTCTAAAACCTTTTTCTTTGTTTCTCTCAATCTATACATCTGACTGTCTTTAGCCACTTGCTTTCTCTCCCTCCCAACCTCTCTTGTATACTCTAAATTGATTTACTCCACTTCTCCCCCCCCCTTCTTTATTATTCTTCATTAAGCTAACTATATATATAGATTGGATTTTTATCTCTTTTTTTGTAAGGTTTCATCCATAGGTAAGGTAGGTATGAGCTAATCTTTATCTGAGTTACTCTCATTTTTAAGAAAAAGAATTGGAGTTGATGGCTTTTTTGTGTTTGTTTTTAATTTTATTCTGAGTTGATTCTTGTGTGCTTTACTATCCATTTTGATGTGTCTATGGAATGTTATGTTTTTAAGCTAATCTTGCTGTTAAATTTTGATCTTTGGTGATTTTGAATTGAAATGTTTGAAGGGTTTTGCAAAGTTTGATCATTGACGGTTTATTTAAGGTATTTTTCTTATCTAGTTAAGTTTTAAGTTAGGTTTTAATATTGCTTAATTGTGATTGTGTTGTTTTCTTTATCTAATTAAATGTTTACTTAGGTTTTAATGACTACCTAATTGCAATTGTCCAGTTTTCTTTATTTTCCTGAATGTTAACTTGGTTTTAACGATTCTTTAATTTCCATTTTGTTGTTTTCCTTATCGGGTTGACTTATAACTCAGGTTAATATAATTCTATCATTGCTTTAATAAATGGTAAGTGGACATTTCATCATATCCTTCACTAATGCTTATCTGTGATCTGCAGAAATTTACTACAATTGTCTTCTTCTCTTCATTTAACAAGATGTCAGTGATGCCTCATCAAATTCAGGTATAGATTGTAATCAGGGAATATAGTAAAGTTTCTGATACATATTTTATGGGATTCTAAGTAATTTAGTTGGTTGGCTATTAACTTTCAACTTGTTGGTGAGGGTTCAACTACCCTACTTGTAATCTACTTCACAATTTCATCTTCCCCTACCCCCATTTTTTTTAAAAAAGTACATCCAAATATTTGAATAAAAGATGAATTTTCTCCAAATCGAACTCCCCCTACATCTTCTATTTTTGTACTTTAAATATATATTCCACATCCTCCTTTGCCTAAATTGTTGAATATGAATATAACAAAAATACAGGAATACAATGGACATAAGGGTATCTGGATGTATGAATGCATCTATTGTAAAATGAACTTCTTCTCAAGCCAGGCCATAGCAGGCCACACCAGGCGTCACTTCAAAGATGGGTGGGTTAAAGGAACCCCCCAAAATAGAAAGTTTGTGAAACTTTCTGATTATCTGCAGCAACTAGGTTCTGCTAATACCTCATCAATTTCCAATCAACACCTTGTTTCAGCAAAAACATCTGAAAATGACTCCTCAAATGCTCATGATTTGTCAAAAGGGGTTGTGAAGATTTTTGGAAGCTTGGAAGCTCGGCTATTGCCACAAGCTTCATCCAGCAGAAGACCACGGACCCCTGCGCATCCTTTCAGAGTTCGTGATCTGATGGTACTATCTAAGATCAAGGATCGTCTTACTGGAAAGAAGGAAAAAGCTATTTCACGTATTCTTGATAGTGCTATGGATCAGGTTCTTGAACTTTCTTTAGCTTTTTACTTTATGACTAAAATGATTTATGTTTTTCTCCTTCTTTTGTTTCAATCTTTTGTTTATGTGGATATATTCTACGATCGAATTCATAAGTCGTGGAAATACAAAGGACTAGAGACTATAGCAGTCCCATTTTTTATATGAGATAAGTTCTGCAAAGATTTTTGAATAAAAATAACACTGATTTTAGTTAATCTTCCGATCAAATACGAGATGGGTTTAATCACAAAATGTTTACTGTGAAAACACAATTATTTCCTTGAACCAAATGACCCCTTAAATAATTTCTTTTTATAGCTTACTCTAGTGAATTGGCACCCTCTTTATGAATTTTGGTTAATTTCCCCCATGAATCATATTTTTACGTAGAATTCAAGTGAATTAATGTGTGCTTAGCTTTTTAACCTTCCATAACAACAACATTTTTGGTCCCTATTTTTGGGGTCAAATAAATACTTTCTAAGAAGAAAGATTGGAATATTAATTTTATCGAGACAAACTACAAAATCTAATGCTTCAGGAGAAGAATCTTTCTCAAATTCTAAGGTTTCACATCTCCACCTAATCCCTTTTTCAGGACCACATATCTTTTCAGCTTAGGATACCAGAGATCTTTGTATATGCAACAACTTCGATGATTGATAGGAGTGTTATCTTGTTACAGGTAAAAGAATCAAGGAAGAAGAGCATTGAGGTGGATGTGATCACCATTGAAGACTCGGATGATGAGTCCAAAACTATCTGATCATATTTTTGAAGCATATGATGTAGTTTTTGTGTTGTTTCTTCTTAATTAAGGTTTTGAAGAATGTTATCAAAATATTACTTGAAGTATCTTATTAAATATGTGGACAATATGATAGTAGTTGCTTTTCTATATCATCTAGGAGTACTGGGTTGTCCCTTTATCCCATATGTTGTATTAATATATGTATTCAATTGTTACACATTTAGCATATGTTGATGATATAGTAATTTCTTTGTCTAGGGAATAGACGTAAATTCAAATTGATTTAGAAAACGCTTGAGCATTTGTGTAGAAAATGAACAAAAGAGCTCAAGATTGTTACATGATAAAATTTATAGCTTCTTCTTATGCAAATAATTAATATTTATTGTAGCCTACCGTTCATGACTTCTTATTATTATAAGTATATGATAAATCATATGCATTTTTTGGGATACTTTTTTATTGAAAATTCATTGGAGTTAATAATTTCCCCGCAGGTACGATTATTACTCAATATATAGATATTATGCTTTGTACTGATAAAAGACAATGCTCAATTTTTGAATTATCCTGTTATTCCTATCTTTCTTTGTTAATTATCGAAAATAAATATGTATGAAGCAGAAAAGGTAAAAGAATTTCAATCAAACACTATTTGAAAGAAGTGTGTCAATTTATTATCTTATTTAATGATGTTTTGTTTGACTTTTTTTTTTTTGAAAAATAGGGAGAAAAAAATTAAAAACATTTGGTTATAGCTCCTTTATTTTAGTAGAATAAAATGTTTTTGTAGGATAATGAAGCTTCAATGGTATGACTCTTGTTATATCTTATATAAATGTAGTGACTATCTCCTTATACAATAAATTTTTTACTTTTAGGCAAATCTATAAAATAAAATTGGCCAAAATCTCGTTATTTCTAGTCAAATATATTTTTCCTTAAAATTGAAGCTCTTGTATTTAAAAATTAGTAATTAAAAAATCATGCGAGCAAAGAATATATTAGTCTCACTCTATTAACATGAGATCATACTGGAGTAAAGACTATCAAATAACCAAATTCATTGGGGTAATTAATAGAGAGAATACTCAAAAAAATACCTAAAGTTTGACCAGATTACCAGTTGAGCATACTGAACTTTGGGGGGGCCTTATTACCCCCAAACTTTTTTTTCATATTTAATGACATATATCTTCCACTTGGCCCATTGCGTGTTAGTCATGCGCATTGAGCACGTGAAACTGTTAAAAAATGTTAAAAACTTCTATTTTTTTGTCAAACAACCCCTAAATTTTTTAATTTTTATATTTTTTATTTATTTTTTCATTCTTATCTCTTATATTCTATCTTCTTTCTTTATTCTCTCCAATAGTGGAGTCTTCAACAATGGTTTCTCCATTTCATCACACACATACACACCCAAATGGGTCATATTCAATACACCAAATTTAATTACATCAATTTGATTCAATTTCAACACACACACCCCAAATGGGTCATCTTAAATTCCATCAAAATGAAAAAATTTAACCCACCATTGTCACCACCGACCAACCACCATTGATCAACCACCAACTAGGGGGGGGGGGGGGGGAATCCACCAAGAGAGGGGAGAAAATTATTCATCGAAACTAGAAACAAATTTGAATAATTCCTGAAGAAAGTTTTCAATTTGAAACTTTGAATAATTTCAAATTCAAATTCAATTTCATACTTGAATTCAAATTCAATTTCCAGTTTTCAATTTCCAGTTTCATTGCATTCAATATGCCCCAGGTTGTGTTCAATAGTCGGAAATTGAAATTTGAATTTGAATTTCAAATTTTTTGGACTTGAAATTTGTAATTGACTGAATAAAATCATTTGGAATTTTATTTTTAGAAAGAATTTGTGTTGTGGAATCTTCAGGTATTTTTGTGAGTATTATCCCTAATTAATATTACTAAATAATTTAGGGTTTTTAAATAAAATACATTAAGTTTAAGGGCATTCTGTCAAACAAAATATGTCTTGATGACGATTATTATTTACTCAATTTGAATTTGTGGTTTACCAATCAAATTTCTTCTTTTCAAGATAATAAATGCATCTATGCAAAATAAAGTAATGAAATAAAATGGTAAAGATATTTTCTAATACATCCAAAATTTAAATAAAACTTTTGTTGTCTTCGAATCCAACCCTCATCCGACACACCCGACCTCTTCTAATTTTTCCTTGTAAATATATTTGTCCTCTCCTCCCTAAAATTATAAACTATAAAGTTACAAAAATGAAAAAAAATCGACAACAAGGAGAGTCCAAGTATCAAAGCAGATGTTGTGGACAATTCTTTTCATTTAGTCAAGCCCTAGTAGGTCTTACAAAGGGCCACTTAAAAATGGTTGGAACAAAGGAACCTGCTATCGAAAGGTGCATACCCAACCTAGGAGGCTTCATGATATGAAAACTCTATCTATATTTAGGGTTGTCCTTACGAAAGAGGAAGAAGAAGCCGGTTCGAGTCTTCTTGATCTTGCTAAGGGAATTTATCAATGTTATAAATTTAAATATATATGCATTTACTTCATCTTTTTAATACCTTCTTCACTTAACTCTTCCCATTCTTCATACCACTAGTTGGCTACGTCCTTCAGTTAATAGGCTGTCAACTTTACCCCCTCAGTGACACTAGCATGCTTGACTCTGAATATTTTCTCCATTTTATATATGAACCCGTGGGGGTCTTCCTCAACCTTTGTTGCCACAAAAGTGGGTGGGTTCAACCTCAAGAATTGTCCAACCCGAGTAATTTAAGACAAACCAAGCACAGAGCTCACGTCTCTAGAACGACGAGATTGAGAAGCCACGAGTTGAGCAATCATATGGATAGACTGATGGAACTCAGCATTCTAGACTTATGAATGAGGAAAATGGGTATGGTTAACACCAGAACAAGTACCCATGGTGGACTAATTTAGACTGGAGAAATTCCAGGAGTAGTGGTAGCAAATTCTGAGGTACCGGCTCTGTAATGGGTACACATTTCAAGAGTAGAGTGGATATCATCAGCATGGGTGTTCTGCTCGTTAGATCTACGGAGAGTCATAATCTAAAATGTAGAAATCAGGAGTTAGGAAACATTCAGAATCTATTGTACAAACTAAAACATGAAGAAAAAAAAAGATTCCTAAATGTCTCATAGCTTCCTCCTTATAACTGAGGTGTGCTACACACCCATAAAAAGGACTCTACTCGACATGACTTCGTAGAAACCCTAGGACCCTAAACTGTGCTCTGGTACCAAGCTTGTTACAATATGTATCAAGGCCCTGGCCGCGATGGGCATCCCAAACCATGAAGGTCCAAGAGACTCCTTAGCATGTAATCATAAGAATAACTCATATGGTATAACTGCACAAAAGATAAACTGAAAAACATGGTAGTCCCGTAAAAAAACACAAAAATTCATAACATCATATCAAAGGGAAACCCAAATCCAATCTAAAACAGTCTAAAAAGCCTTTAATGAACTGAAAAGAATAGTCTATCTAAATCGGGACAAGGCCCTCGGCCAAACCCTTAAACAACTAAAAACTAACACAATGCATAGGATGCCTTCATAATTATGGGAAACTCACCAACTCTAAACTCTTGGAAAAACCTACTGCTGCTGAACTGGACCACGGGATTGAGTCTCATTTCCTACATTATGAGACAATGTAGCTCCATGGAGGATGGTCAATCCATGGAATGTATAGGTGCGCAGAACAATTCAAAAGCAGTGTAATTCATGTAACATGATCACAAGCATTATGAAAACTGTTGAACATAATAGAAAACAAACACATGGGCATACCTAGACTTGCAAGACATATCAAAATCAAGACCATAATTTTGTCATGGAAAAAGGGAATGTCACAACTCATGTTCAAAATCACCTTTCGGGTCTCTTCTCATATATGAAAAAGATTTCAATTGATTCTCTTAAGTAGTTTCTCAAAAACGTACATGTACACATAAATAACTATAATTCAAAATATACAAAAAAAAGCATAATTTAGCCTATGAACACCTTGAATTTGAGAAGACGTAGCGTAAAAATCCTACCTTGAAGTTAAAGAAACTCAAACCCTAGGTTGTTTTCTCTTCTTGTGCTTAAGGGAAGATAACTTGGGGATTTTTTTAGTGTTAAGACGCGTTTATGGACCATAAATTCGTCCATATAGGATTAGAAACATTTTTGGAGGGTGAAAAGACTTTAATTCTCTTAAATTTAAGTTAAAATGAATCAATTTTAGCACTATGGTTTTGCTGGGCGACACACAACCAAAGCACATATAAAGGTGGAAGCGAACGCCAATAGCACACCTAAGGGTGGCCGGCGCACACCAAAAGCACACCTTAGGGTGTACAGCGCATACCAAAATCACACCCTATCTAGTGGCTATTGGTTTTTGTCATATGATGCATGGCCTTAGTGGAGGGTCTATTTGGCGACACATGCCTAATTTCAAGATCCAAAAATACCCCCAACACAACCCATAACATGTAAACATTCCTTACCATCTAAATGGGGGTCCTAAAGGTCATTTTGAATGCGTTACTCAAGTATTATAACTGGGAATCTTACATAATTTTATCTAATACATCAAATCCTATATGAGACATTTAGATTTTAACTCAATGTTTATATTAGAAAAATCATCTTTTAGGACCACTTAAAAAATTGAATAGTAAAAAATAACTTTTTTAGATATTCTATGTGCAAAAATAAAAACCTCTTATAAAAAAATATAAAGCTAATGACAAGTTTGTAAAGAGCTACAATAGTAAAATCTCCTAATCAATTGTAATACCCCAGACTTTTGGGCTAAAGTTTGAACCATTTTTTCTATACGTATAGACTCAAAACCAATGATTATTTGCTAATATATGTGTGATGATCAATCCTATAGTGTGTGAATACTTTCTAACATGAATTGAGGTCTCTAAAATCCCCTAGCTCAAAGACGAGTTGAACACTTTCCTATCACTTAAGTTTTAGTGAATGTGTAAACTTGGGTCAATTTTCATCAATCATTACTCCTTGTATAATATGATTTAGAGGGTGTACTATATATCAAATGAAAGGTCTTTGATTATCATTTCCAACACCTCTAGTTTTACCTTAATCCGATATCAGAGTAAAAAGTTATGCCCGTTTTATAGAGAGGTGTCAGTCTGCCAAATTGCGACGGTCGGGCTAACAAACCGATAAGCCAATGACGAAACGTCAAGTTAGGCCATCATCTTGAAAAAAAAACCTCAAAATCTTGTTTTTGGTGATGGTTTGAGTGACGATCAGTCATGGGAGTGATGATCCATCACCTATGCCGTCGGTAAGGGCCAAACAACGTTAAAGAGTCATTTTAAAGGGATATTTTTGTACATTCCCATTCCAAACTCCTTCCCCATGAATTTAAATCGTAAACTAAGCACTGTAATCCATATTTTATCAGTTTTACAACATCTCAATTCTATCTACTCTCAAGAACAAAGAAAATTAGGGTTTCCTCCAAGAACAAGAAATCAAGAAGCTAATCCTTTCAATCCAAGACTCCCAATAAATGAATCAAGATTTGGATTTCATCCTTCAACCTAAGTAATATAAGGTACATGGGTTTTCCTAAACTACATGGTCATGGTGAAAACATTTTTTTACAATGTTTGAATGTTGGGAAATCTTGTATTTACAAGGGGGTTTTGAATTTACATTGACAATTATGCACTGTGAACCCTATTGATGATAATGTTTTGGTCCTGAAGCCTTTTCCTTAATTTTATTTTTGTTCATATATATATGTAATTATGCGTTTGATGTTTGAAAGTGAATTAAGAGCATGAATATTTTCAGTCCCTTTCGTGTTATGATACTTTTTGATATTCACATATTGTGAATTGATAAAACTTCACATTTAGAATCCTGGTATAAATGTTATTGGCTATTGTTAAATGATTTTAAAATGGTTGTGAGTTGAAGAGAGGGTGTTTTTACTTATTCATAAATGATAAAGATGTTTACAGAAAGAATTGCATGATTTACTACAAAGTAAGTGATCACCCTATGTTTAAGGATTGAAAGAAAAAATCATTGCATAAGTTTTCATGTATGTTGAAATATAACCCTCTTGCATTGTTTGAATGATTTGGTGGTTTAAAAATTATTTTGCTTGGGTTGAATGAGAATTATGGCATAGCAGATTCAAAACAGACTAAAATACAAATTTTACTCAGCTTTTAAATTAAGAAAGATGCACGTTTAGAAAAGGTTAAAAATGACTTAAAGAGAGTTAGATGGTTACCTGAAGAAAGTATGAGTTGAAAGACTTAATGAAGAAACCATGATTCGCCAACACACGATTATGGTACCCTGCTTTGTGATCTTGTGTACCTTGACTCATCTCATCCCAAATGGGGACTATGGTTAGGAGCCCTGCTTTGTGATCTTGTACACTACCATGACATGTTGATTTTATTAGGGATTTTGGCACCTTGATATGAGATCTTGCATGTACCTCCTCCTTATAGATACTCCAATCCTTGCAATAAACTTGGATTGGGGGATTGGTGGCCGAGTCAAGGGTGGATTCTATATATCCCATGGAATTATAGATTGTAGGGTGTACCATCTTGCTCATAAGTAAAATAAAGAGTGGGTCATGGTTTCAAAGAAATGTTGTAAAGTCTTTTAAGCTTGCCCATGTGTTTTCATATATCTTATGTAAAATATTTTATGAATTTCTCTCACTTATGTTATATATAAATACATTATTTTGGATTGCTCTGCATACTACTACATTTGTATTGACTCCCTATATTTCAGGATCTGAGGATCAGTCCCAGGGTTCGGCTAAGCTGTAGACCATTGTCAGACGATTGGAGTTGGTGAGCCTCCCTTTATTTCAGAAGTACTTATCTTATGATTTCATTATTTTTAGTTCATGGTCTGACCGCGGGCCTTGTCCCGGTCTTCAAACAGATGTTGTTTTCTTCCAGTTAGCAGAGATTTCACAGATAGATGTTAGATGGATTTGGGTCTTGTTTAAATTATAACCATATGGTTTTGCTGAAATTGGATGACCATGATTTCGTTTTAATTTTCCGCATTTCCTTATAGTTTATGAATTGTGAACATTATTGCAAGTAGAGAAGGGCTCTCGTCCTTCATGGTTCGGAATGCTCATCGCGGCCTAGGCCTTGGTTAGGGTCTTGACATCAATACATATATAAACCCATAATCCCTTGAAACATTAATCCACCGCTTAAAAGGAATTTCCTTTTTATACCTTAATCTAATGAATATCCGTCCTTTTTATAAAATTTGACTAATTTTTACTATGATTTATATTCATTATTGTGGCATTTAATTAAGTAATGTATGAATAGCCGTTTGACATTCTGTATCAACAATTTGTTTGGGTTCATTTATGGGGTTATATCAATACGTTCTAAAAAGAAAGATTAAAACTCAATTTATTGAACTGACAAATCTTATGGAGGTAACAAATGATAAAATCTAGTGCTCTGGAAATAAAATCATTCTCAAATTTAGGGTTAACATGACTCTTAATTATTTGGTTTTGTTTCACTTAATCCATCTTTTATGAACACATCTTTTTTCCTAACGATTAGTGTCTGAAAATATTATTATACTACAACTAATTATTTGATGATTGATAAGAGTATTATTTTTTATAGGAAAAAAAATAAGAAACAAGACCACTAAGATTGAGATAATCTCAAACAATTCAGAAGTAGTTACCAATTAGAACCACCAACCATATATGATCATATGACTAAAACATATTATATAACTAGTTACTAGGTATGCGCATCGTCATGTAGCCCATATTAACTAATACAAAATTTAAGAAAAAACACAAATACACCAAAAATTTAAAGAAAGGGAAAATTTCTTATGTCCAACCTATTGAATATCTTAATATGTCAAAAAAGACAACTTCTTTTATAATGATACTACCGTTCTATTTCAAACAGTAAGCATAATGCTTATCTACAAGACTAAGAAAAAATAAGACATCTAAGTTTGACAGCCTCCACCCATTGGTTCTCTTATACTTTCCTCGATGTTGATAAGATTCTTTAAAAATATAATTAAGGGGGTGTTGAATCATTCAAAAGTAGTGAATTTTTGAAGAATTTGGACAATCTCAAATTATCTACAATCAGTGTTTTAGACCAACCTCCCAAGCTTTTGTTCCTCCCCAAACCCCTCACCTACACCCCACACTCCCACACCACCCCAAACACTTCCCAAGAAAACAAAAGACAAAGGATACAACATTTTAAGGGACTAAATAAAAATTTCCAAAACATTATTTTCCAAGGATGCAATTTACACAATCTATAATCACAATCCAAAAATTCCAAAAGTCAGCCGAAGAAGAAGCCTCTTCACAAAAGAACATATTAATGGAATTGTTCTGTATGATGCCTAGTTTCCTTAGCAAGAGTTGTTCCTTAAAGTTGTTGTCACAACCAACAAAGGTATTTACGATGTATTTTCAGAATTTTTAGTAATTTTCTTTGTAATTTGGGATATATATATGTAACACCCTGAAATTTTTTCGGTGTAGTACCACACCTAGTAGCATGATTCAGAAGCTAGCAATTCAAAATCTTAAGAAGTGTCAAAACAAAGACTTAGCTTGATTCAGGGATGTAAGAAGGATGTCACAAATTTTTTTTGGATTTTTCAGACAAGGGATAAAGTGTGTTTGGATGTAGAAAATAGTAGCTCGATGAAATGTCGTCGCACTGCATCGATGAAACAGTGGATCAACACGATATCAATGAATTGCATCGGGTAATGCGTCGGGTGCCCAGTTCACATTTTCTTTTAAATTCCGGGCCAGGAGGGGTATTTTAGTCTATGTCCCTCGTCTTAACTCAGTCATATCACAAAATTAATTTGTGATTAGGGATAAATACATCAGAAACTACTCATATCCTCTCAAATCAAAACCCTAATCCTTTCACCAAAAATCAAGAGTTCACCCTTAAGATTAAGAATTCCAAGAACTTGATCAAGATTCAGGTTCCACTCTACATACTAAGAAATCAAAGGTATGTCGGGTTTTCCTAAACTACATGGGCATGATGAAATTGTTTCAATAACATTTACATGTTGAGAAATCATGAATTCACAAAAAGGTATTAAAGTTTCAACTACAATTATGTTTTGTGAATCTTTCTTGGTAATAAAGTCTTGGTCTTGAGGCTTTTTCCCTTAAATTCGATTATCGTTTATATATATATGTATGAATATAGTTTGGAATTTTGAAAATTGAATTGAGAGCATGAGCATTCAAAATCCCTCTCTTGTTATAAATTCACTGGTCTTCATATATTATGAATTGATTCAACTTCATATTGAGAAGTATGTACAAACGTATTTACTATTCTTTAAGACTTGGTTTTGATTATGAATTGAACAGAGAGGGTTTTACATGTTGATAAATGTCAAAGATGTATAAATAAAGAATTGCATAGTTTTACACAAAATACATGACCACCACAGGTTTGTTGAAATGTTGAAAAGAGAGAGTCCTTGCATATTTTTTTGCATAAGTTTTAAGTATGAATCCTGTTGAACTATTTGAATGATATGGTGGTACAATATTTTTGTTTTGAATGAAGAGACTATCCCATGATATTTTACAGCTTAAAGATACGACTTTCAAGTCATTGGTATGACTATACCATTTAAATGAATGCCATAAGAGACTAAGAGTTTCACATTTTGATTCCAGAGAACACATGTCTTAAAAAGCTAAAAATGGGGTTAAAGAGTGTTAGGTGGTTTCCTGAAGAAGGCTTGAGTTCAAATAACTCCTAGCCCAAAATTGTGTTTGTCTGATACGGGTTTATTATGTCCCCAAGAGGGATTGTATGATGGCCTAATGCCCTTCGACATATTAGAGATAGAGACTCCAACACTTGTGGCAAACTTAGGTTGGGGGCTTGGCTGCCGAGTTAAGGGCAGATTCCATAGAGCCGGTGGGATTGTATAGTTGTAGGGTATACCACCTAGCTCAGAAGTAAAATAAAGAGTAATTCATGGATTTCAGATTATTGTTCAAAGTCTTCTAAATATGCCCATGTGTTTTCCATATATCATATATGAATTGTTTACAAACTTCTCTCACTTATGTTGTATAAAAATACTTTACTTTGGATTGCTCTGAGTACTAGTATGTTGGTATTGACCCTCTATGTTTTTAGGGTCTGAGGCTCAATCTAGGGGTTCCACCCAACCATAGAATCTTTAGACCGAAGTGTGTAGTTGGTGAGCCTTCTTTATTTCTAAAGGCCGTTGCTAGAGTATTGTTTTGCATTTTATTTTTTGGGTCAGACTAGGGCCTTGTCCTAGTTTTAGAAAATTTATTATATTCTGATGTATTAGAGATTTTTTAGACTGAGATGGATGTTGTCTAGATACCTATTGATTTCATTCCGTGTTGTTAAATTGAACTCAGAGCATGACTATAACACCCCATTTTCCCTGGTATAATCTAAATCCCAGTGCATGATTATTCATAAATAAATTTTTCAAAACACTCATTATTTTTTAGTTTAGAGCCTTACACTACATAGGAAATTCAATTAGCTTTCAAACGGTATAAAATTTTTCAAAATCTGTTAACCGGGTAAGAAGTTAGGGTGATTTTAAGTTTTAGTCATTAAACATCGTCATTTTAACCCTTAGCGCATCACAGAGATAGTCCAAATGACAATTGTCAATTTCCAATGTGACTCTGCGATGTTGGCACATAGCGGAGCAGGCCAATTTCTAGTTTGGCAATTTCCAAGGGGCCTCCACGATGGTAGCACATAGCGGACGTGGCCAAATTGGCACTTCAAATGATTAAAATGATAGTTCCACGTCACTGTATTTGTACAGGTTCCAATTTTCCCTTTTCCAATGGCTTGGCTTGAAAGTGGTGCGTCGCGCCAAGGCCAAAAATCGGGATCTTCAGTTTTCAGCTTCCATTTTTAAATTTGATCAGGGGTATTTGGGTATTTTTCCACGACCCTAATTAACCTAAAACACGAAATTTAACCCCTAAACAACCTAAGTAGTCATCATTATTTCAATTTCTCACACAATCAAAGATCCCCTTTTCAAGAACAAGAAACTCTAACTCTCAAATCCAAGGCCAATCCTTTAGAACTCACCCAAAACTTTAAGAAATTCACTATCCCAGGTATGTTTGCTGTTCATCAATGGATTACTTTCATACATGGATCCAAAGTAACCCATTTTAATCATCAAGTTATAATCTATTCAAGTTATTATATTTTAAAGTATGATTTCATCCATAAATCTCCATGCACTAAAGATTTTATACCACGTTACCATGAAATCATCATTACTATTCAATTCTCCATGTTTTTATATTATTGATTTAGATATATTATGTTGAATTCATCCTATTTTTATAAGTTCCATGGCATTCCTATGATTGTCTTAAATTATGAAGTACTAGTGTTTGATAAAATGCCTACAAGAGTGATTGATTTAATAAAAAGCCTTCATGTGATGTCTTCCTAGTTTTAGTTTCATTTTACCATTGTTATTTTTAGTCCTGGGGGTATTAAATACCCTAAATCCATAAATGTTTACTTCGTCTAGTCTCAGTACATTATAGAACAGTATTTAGAACATACTATGAGCATTATCAGAATAGTCAGATAACAGTCAGTTAAACTCAGAATAGTCTAGCATTTCAGTGTCTTTCAGTTAGGAGTAGGATTTATCACCGAGCGAGTGTAGGGATGGTGGATTCCTCATAATATAGGTATCGTCATTAGTAGTTGTCCCTATACTCCATAATTACGTAGCCAGCATAGCGTATGATAAGTCACCCATCAGATTTGGCTTGACTATCTTGCAGGGGTCACCCGTTAGTTTAGGATTAACACACTTTGTCCTTTGGCCATTATATCAGTTTGTGGATCCACACTGCCAGCGTTAGTTCCCGTGGAATGGTATTAACACCCTTCCAACTGGGGTTATAGGTTGGACCCTAATTAACTCAAATTGGGGAATATCGGTAAGATGATACCTCTCACAGACTCAGATATAGTCTCAGTGACAGTTCTAGATCAGTTATGAAATCTTAGGGTTGTTTAACCAAAGCATACTGATATCAGTATTTTGTCAGTATACAGATTTTACTCAATCCATGTTATATGCTTTGCCATGCATCCCCAGTGTCTATATATTTTCACGTATCTTCGGTAGTTACAACTGCCATGCATACTCGGTATTTAGAGATTCTCTATATTTTTAGTATCTATAGATTCTATGTTCTCTGATCAGTACTCCATGTTTTACATGTATATTCAGTTAATTATTACCTCTGTTCATGAAACCATGCATATCAGCCTACCTCATTTAGCACACTAGTACATTCAAGGTACTGATCGCATAGCTTTTTTTACGCTATGATATATTATATCATAGGTGATGACGCTCAGTTCTTGGACAATACATAGACTTCACTTCTCAGGCTATCAACAGAACAATAGCAGTGGTAAGTCCGTAACATTCGAGGACATATTATTTTACTTTATATCTTTATTTCAGTAGTTAGCAGAGTTTGTTGAGGTCCTGTCCCATCAACTCATATTCAGTCGGTTAGTTTTTAGAGGCTTTTCAGACATTAGAGTCAGTTATTCAATATTTGGATTTTTAGTTGACATGTCAGTTTATCAGTATTTTATCAGATTTAGTTAGTTTTTCTATAGATTCATATTTCAGTATTGGTTCAGTGATAAAACCTTATGGCAATGTTAGATGTTTTCTAAAATTATGATATTATTATTCAGTGCTCACCACAGGTATAAGATCATGGGTTAGCTTGTGGTTTCTCGGGACTATAAGCACTGTGTGACGACTAGAGGGTAGTCCCAGGTCCTTACAAACATGTTATTAGAGCCTAAGTTTTTAAAGTATCCTAGGAACTCTGAAATCCGCGTCAAGTAGGGTCTTGTGCATAGGTGTGTAGCGCGCCACACTTATGAACGAGTTGCTACAAGGCATTTAGGAAAAGTTTCCCTTCTTTTAGTATTCATGTCGTGCGAGTGAGAATGAGCTCAAGTTAAACTCCCTATATAATCTATTTCTTCCTTTCGTTTACAGAACATGACTCCTAAGAAGAATAGAAGAAGAAAAGGAAACCAGCCAACCCCTCAGCCCATCCAGGAAGATTCTCTGGATGAGTATGTCTCTCACGCATAATTTAGAGTTGCATTCACTACTCTAAACAATTCTATAGCAACAAAAAATGAATGTCCAGTTGTTGTTCTGACCAACCCAGTGGCCAATACTGTTGTAACTAGAATTCGGGATTTCACCCGGATGAATCCTCCTTCTTTCCCAGGATCATAGTCTGAAGAGGATACACAGGAATTCTTAGATATGGTTCAGAAGGTAACAAATGCTATAGGGGTGACATCTAGTCAGAGTGCAGAGTTGGCTGTATACCAGTTGCAGGATGTAGACCATACTTGGTTTAAGCAGTGAAAGGTTGATAGGGGTGTAAATGCAGTGCCTGTGGAGTGGGAAGAGTTTATTACATATTTCTTAGACAGATTCTTTCCATTAGAGGTGCGGGAGGCCAAGGTATTAGAATTTATTAACATGAGGCAGGGCATCCTGAGCGTGAGAGAGTATTCCCACAAGTTTACTCAGTTATCTAGATATGCTCCTCATGTGGTAGATGATATAGAGGACCAAGATGAGAAAATTTCTGTCTGGAGTGTCTGATTGTGTGGTCAAGGAGTGTAGGACTGCAATGTTCATTAGTGAGATGGATTTATTTAGGATTATGGTCCATGCTCAACAAATAGAGAGGTAGAAGATTAAAGAGAGGGAGAGAGAGAGGAAACACGAGGGCTAGGATGGGTAGTTTTAACTTCAGTCAGCCAAAGTTAGAGGGTGATAACCATCCTTAATTTTATCAGAATTCTTCAGCCTCAGCACCCTTTTCAGCCAATGCTCCCATACCAAATTTAGAAACAATAATAGGGATAGAGTGCCAGGCTCTAATTGCTAGGTTAGTGTTAGAAGTGCTCATACAAATCCTCTATGTCAGAAATATGGTAGACATCATCAAGGTGAGTGTAGAGAGGGTAGTGATGTGTACTTCGGGTGTGGAAAACCGGCCATCAGATTCGAAAGTGTTGGGTAGTTGCTCAGAAAGATAGGGATGTGTGCCAACATGGCCAGTACCATGAATCATCAGTTCCATCTAGTCTCCCAACTCAGCAGGGTACCGCTTTTAGTGCTACCAGTGGTCAACGACCGAATAGATTATATTCTCTTCAGTCACGCTAAGATCAGGAAAATTCTTCTAATGTAGTTACTGGTACATTTTAGGCCTTTCACTTACATGTTTATGCTTTATAAGACCCTGGGTCTTCTATTTCTTTTGTAACTATATATATAGCCATCAACTTCGGAGTAAGTCCCAAAACTCTAGCAGATCCCTTTTCAGTGTCTACACCAGTAGGCATTTCCATTATAGCCAGATAGGTATACAGGAATTGTCCAATCACAATATCTCAGAAATTTATCTCAGTTGATCTTATGGAGTTAGAGATGATGGATTTTGTTGTCATTCTTGGCATGGTTTAGATACACTCATGCTATGCCTCAGTTGACTATAGACTCTCAGTTCCAAATGAACCAATCCTTGAATAGAGGGGTAGTACTACAACTCTTAGGGGTCAGTTGATCTTGTACCTTAGATCCAGAAAGATGATATCGAAGGGGTTTATTTACCATCTTGTACGAGTCAAAGACTCTAACTCAGAAACTTCAACCCTTGAGTCAGTTTCAGTAGTCAAGGAATTTCCAGATGTGTTCCCTGAAGATCTTCCGGAGTTCCTCCTGAAAGGGAAATCAACTTCGGAATAGACCTTCTCCCAAATAATCAGCTCATATTTATTCTTCCATACAAAATGGATCCATCTTAACATGAAGAGTTAAAAGAACAGTTAAAGGATCTTCTAGATAAGGGATTCAGGCGCACCTATTCTATTCATGCGTAAGAAAGAAGGTTCTATCAGAATGTGCATACATACCGTCAGTTGAAAAAAGTCACAGTCAAGAACAAATATCCACTTCCTTGAATCGATGATTTGTTTGACCAACTTTAGGTCACAGATACTTTTGAAAGATAGACCTCAGATCAAGCTATCATCAGCTTAGAGTCAGGGAATGTGACATTCCAAAAATAGTTTTCTGAACTCGATATGGTCACTTCGAATTTCTAGTAATGTCCTTTCGTCTCACAAATGCCCCAGTAACCTCTATGGACATGATGAATCAAGTTTTCAAGCAATACTTTGACATGTTTATCATAGTCTTCATTGATGACATTCTTGTTTATTCCCATAGTGAAACTGATTATGCAGACCATCTTAGAATAGTCTTGCAAACTCTTAGATCTCACCAGTTGTTCGCTAAATTTAGTAAGTGTGAATTTTGGCTAAGATCAGTAGCTTTCCTTGGCCATATTATTTCTGGTGATGGCATTAGAGTTGATCCTCAAAAGATTGAGGCGGTGAGAGACTGTCCTAGACCCATTTCTATATCAGATATCAGGAGTTTCTTGGGTTTAGCTGGCTAATATCGTCAATTTGTTGAAGGGTTTTGTAATGCCCTGAAAATCTATCCTAAGATGTCACACGGTGCGTAGAACCACAAGTGATCCCAAACTAACCCTTCTACTAGCATAACTCATAACCAAATGAATAATATATATAACATGACTAATTTTACTGTGCGGAAACATAAAATGATGAAATATGTTAAATTACAGTACTGATAAAGCTTTACAATTGGATAAATCTGAAGAATGAAAACTGAATTTACATGACTGACTCTAACTGACATCTGTGAAACCTCTACTATACTGACTATAGATAGCTAGGATGAGACCCCAACTATCACTAATCAATACATATGATTAAGAAAGTAAAGAACATAAATAAATCTAACTAAAATCCCCAAAGTAGGAGGACTCATCATCTTGTTGGCTAAAATCTAACACTATCTAAGTCTGAATGTGCATACTAAAACTTGTACCTACATTATGAGACAAAGTTACACATATAAATATATATGAATCAATACTTTGAGGATGTACTGAGTATATGAGGGTGAATTCATAAGTAAAACATAATATGATCACAATTTATAAAGTCATGCATGCTAAATGTAAGTGACTCATATAAGCTGGAATATCTGAAAACTAAAATCTAAAATAATAAGAAGAAAATCATACTTTATAAATATAGTTAGTCATAATATTTAGCTCTAAAAGATGTGCTAGTATTCTGTTTGAAAATCATACTGTCTGAGCGTAAAAGGACTTACTCTTAAATCTGAAAACTGAAGATTGTAGCTAATATCTTTCTATAAAGCATAATTTGAGTATACTTTGTGAGCCTTTACACTTAGTTTTCTAAAAGCTTTTCTTTACTAATAGAGAAATACACTAAAACAAATTCCTGTAAGGTTATCTTTAAGGCTTTAGGGAATTATCTTTTAAAAACTGTACTGCAAGGAAAATACTTTATCTTTTATCTGAAGGGAAAATACTTTTAAAAGCTTTTATTTACTATTAGGACTTAGAGTCTTTGGGAGCCTTGGAAATCTTTTTCTTTTTTGAAACTTTGGGACTTAGGAACTTGGACTTGGGAGTTTATTCTAACCGACATAAACCATGTGAGTTGACATGGAGTCCAATGTCTTGTCGACATTGGGGAGAGATATCAACCCTTGACATCGGAATAGAACCTTAACTTAAGTTATCTCTATCTTAGTCCACTATGGGCAAATTCAGAAACCTACGGTGGCACGTAGTTCTGGGGCATGAGACCTTGGAATCATACCCAACTCGGTGCTAAATACTAATCTCATACTTAGGCTCAAAACTTTAGGAAATCCACCTTAAAACAGCACAAGGGTTTATAATGAAAACCAATTATGCTGCTTTTTTATTTAAATCACGAAGTGTATGAATAGTGTGGATTCCTATCTTATCTTAGCATCAAAACATCAAATTTATTTAAATCTTGGGAAGTAATTTGCGAGAGGAAAACTTAAGGTCATAGCCTTCTTGAAAAACTCAAAATCATTCTTGATATGGATGTAACAATCAAACAACTTTCAATAATATGATATTAAAATCTTAATAATTGATCTTTGGGCTCAAAAATTCATGCTTTAAACTCATTACAATTCACAACAAAACTTTATGCTCAACATCATTCTTGATATATTTCAACAATATCCATCCATAAAAAGGGAAGTGAAATTCATGATATAAATTCTCAATTCAAAGCATAAATAGGTGGGATAAACATGGAAATTCAAGGTTTAAAGCACTTATAATCCCATAAACTTAAAAGAAGATGATTTGGGTGTAAACCCCAACATGAAAATCATGAAATCTTTAATAAAATTCATGTCTTTGGGTACAAGAAAAAAAGAATTGTTCTTGTCCAAGCCCCACATACCTTAATTGACGATCTTAGATGAGAAAGCTTGAATCTTGGATTCTTATGATGCTTTTGAAGATGAGTTCTGTGAGTTATTGTATTGGGAAACCTTAATCTTGAGTTATCTTGGAGAATTAATGGGGGAATCTTGGATTTCTAGGAGAGAAAGTATGAGCCCTAGGGTTTTGCTATTTGAGATGAAAATATGAATAATGAGGTATCTTTGCTTCTTTGGGGGTGAAATTATGTGTTTTGGACGGATTTGGGTGAGGGGAATTGACTAAAGTGACCCTAGGCCCTTTTCAAATTTAATTAGCATGTAAAATAGCTTTGGATCCGTGTCAGTTTTTCGTGTCGAGGAAAAGTCGACGTGGCGTGTCAAGATCGCGTTAGCTTACTGCCTCACACGGAAAATGCCTTAACTTTTTACTCGGTTATCAGATTTTTGCGAAATTGCTATCGTTGGAAAGTAAATTCAATTATCTACAATTTGGTGGATCTTGAGATGAAAAATTACACATATATAAAAAGTTTCACACGTTTAAAGTAGACCCTTGTAGAATCAAACACCAAATGTTGGACAAATCAAATGATCTTAGCTCAACTTTGTTCTAAGTCATTGCTATGAACATTTTTCACCTCTAAACCACTTCATAGACTATGATAATGATCGTGAAACTTATATTCACATGGAAATCATTTGTATTAGATCTTAGACACGCAGGAATGACGGTTAGAATTCTAACACAAAATTACGGGGTATTAAATTATCTCTCCCTTGGAAACATTCGTCCTCGAATATGGCTAATTAAACTCAAAATACTGAGGAATCTGAGGCTATATGCCATCATGCACAACTAAAATAAACTGAATCACTGAATATTGAACATAATGATCTACTGAATTGATCTGTGAGTGCATGAATTCCCATGAAAATAGCTGTATGGCTAAGATAGAAACGAGAGTGTCAACTTATGAGTAACCATTACTTCACGCTGGATCTGATCTCATGAGAAAAAAATGAGAGGTTTATAACATGAATACTTGAGGTATTACAATATCCCTCTCTTGGGATCGTTCATCCCCGAATGTTACTGATTTGGTTGAAATACTAGGAAAATATTGAGATGATACACAGGATACTCACGAACTGAATCCTGGCTTTAATATATGAAACTAAAATTGATGCATGATGTGTGTATTGAACTGAATTCATAATTTACATGGATGCAAACCCATTACCACTTAGAATGGACATACTCAGGAAACTTCAGGTAGTAAGACTAGACTAAATCGGAAAAAGGAAAACTATATAAATTTGTCTGTCTAACTGTTAAACTGGACTGCTTGCTACACAGACTGATTCATACTGAATGCTCACACCCAAATAGGGTATTTCTTCAACACTCTTTTAGGAAGTTCTAACGTTATTAGGTAGCAAAGAATTTTGGGCATGATCTGAACAAGACATCCGACTAGGGAATCACAATACTGATACAACTCTATAGCTTGGAACATAGACATATACATTATAAGCTAGGTTAGAATTTCTAGGCCTTAGGCAATGCAACTTCTTATTTTCAAGCTTAGCAACTCTTCTCGAATACTCCCTCAACTATACTATTACCCTTAAATACCATACTAACTTGATTCAACTTCTACACTTCTCACATGGGTATTGATAAACCTATCTACTAAGGTTTAAACTAAACTAAGTCCTCTCACCAAGGTCAAGCATAACTCAAAATCGCGGGGTACTACACATAACACAATAACTGAACTGGACTACCGACGCGATATGCGACGCATCACGTTGCTCCCTACAACGTGATATATGACGTGTCGTGACCATATTTTTTTCCTTCACTATTTTTACCGTCAAAATTCACCCAAAAAATCAGAAAATTACACGAGATGTGCTATTGACAACTCCGATCATCAATTCACTTAAGGATATACATTTTAAGGTCAGGAAAGTTGGAAACTAATGCGCACCACATTCATCCACTTACACACCAGCATGACATTCAAGCCTATGGCTATAACCTCATATGGACGTCTAAACAACCACCCATAATGGTATACTCCTTGTATTCTCTAAAACTCTATCACAACAACTCCCACGCACTACCCCAAGGACAAACACACACAAATTTCAACTAACCATAACATATATCAAAGACTTGGCCTCAATATTACTTCACACTCATGGCCTTATCTAAAAAAAGCATATAATGATTTTTTTATAAACAAGAAACACTTACTGATCACCGCTATCATTACATAAGGGGAAGTCACTAAATGGTTAGAACATGACACCTTTAAGCATGGAAGGATACTATATGAAACTTGACACTTAACTGAGGCCTGAGGATAGAGAATCAACATCATAGATTCATCAAAGTGATCTAAATTGAGGGAACACATGGCTATAAGCTGAATCTCTCCAATCAATAGGAGCGTAGCAGGAGATATGAGAACTGAGCATACTTTAGAGCATCAGTACACGAGTCATTATCTGTATGATCTGAGTTTAGAATCCATGATGTCATGGAACATAATCTGTATTATTGAGTGAACTGGAACTGCTTATGCTAGGAACTGGAAGTATACATGATTTTTCTATAAGGTGCATAAATATAAATTGTAGTAATAGAACTGACATGTAAGGCATGAGTAGATAGACGTATTGGGATAACCAAAAATACTAAAATAGGAATGGGTTGAGCCTCTTCCTTACTTGCTGATATTCTATAACATACTGGCATTACTACTAAAATCTTAGAGCCTAACTTGGTTGCTTATTCTATCATCTCCCCCTTAGCTTTAAGCAATCACTCTAAGTCTGTGAACTACTAAATAAACTCTAATCTAAAATGCAATCACTTTCCTCTAGAGTCTGGCGTATAATCAATACACATAAAACTAAACTTACTCAGAAGGACTATATCTTCACGTGTAACACCCAATGGTAATACCTCCTTCTGAAATTCAACTCTTAGATTTCTATGGCCCCAAAAGTCATCATATAACAACTTAAACACTCACCTAACATGGATATCTCCAAACCCTTGTTGAACCATACTAACTTCCTTCATAGTCTACCAATATTACATCTCTAAACTTACACCAACATACCTAACATCATCAACTTATAACTCATAAGTTAACTGGCAAGAACATCATATACCACATAACCTTAGCCATACTTATCAATTTAAGGGTACTACTCACCACTAAACACTTAATAAATTTTAAAAATAATTAAACCTTTTATCACCTTGGGTACACCTCTACATCATACCTGCAACATCATGTTAAATTGAGAATAAATGAACTTAAGCTCTTGTTTACGTTGTTCAAGCCTACTAGATCACTTTCATACAGCTAGCCACACTAACCAAGAAATCATTACAGCCACCTTGATGACTATCTACTATTCAAACTTAGTTCTTAAGACTAGGCATGATTAGCAACCCAACCTCACATACTAATCTCACTTGGAATCTATAGAACAAAACATCAAGAAACATTAATCTACTAGGATTTCATAACAACAATAATCGATCATAATCATATGGCCTATCTTATACACAATCCATTGACATATCTTCATTCTACACATCATTACTATTTACCCATCTATATACCTAAACATTTTTCATACTCCTATAAGTTTTAACTAAACTCCTCTGCAGCCTCAAGGGAAGCCTAACTTAATAATACTAAACCACCAAACATTTCATTAATAATATATACCTTTCTAACATAATAATTACCACCAATAACTCCTTTTATACCTTAAGTAAATAGTAATTCACCTTAACTAATAAATCTTTCTCTACCTTGTACTAAACTAACACACCTGGACATATCACCATAACATAAAATCTATAGCATGAATAAGTTTATCTCTATACTTTCTATCAATCGGCATTCCCATTTTTCTTGTCACTACACATCTATACCCATACTTCCAACTGTAATAAGGTCCTACTACTATGAATCATAACTTTCCACGTTGCAATATCCCTCAATGCAAACTCTATTCAACAATCTAGGTTTATACTATCTCTTCTTATGAGCAGTATCTATATTGAAGAAATAATACAGAATCTGAATGCATATCTTATTCTGTCTTAATAAACAACTCATAAGCATGAGGACATAACTTTCAACTTAAAGGACTTAACATGCTAGGGAGATCCTCTCTCTTTTGTGAGACTTCTGAACCTTCTGCTAGAAAATCTGAGAGCATTATCTGGGGAGGAGCAGGAACTTGCAAGTTATGTTATATCAAGAATAATACATAGATAAGGAATTTTGGGATTCTGAGAAAAAAACTTTACTGCACAATCTTGAGTAGGAAAGAAAGAAAACTTTTCTTAAATGCCTCGTAGCCTCTTGAACAAAAGTACAGATGACTCTGTACCATACCGCAAGACTCTACTAGACATGGATTTACAGATACCCTAGTACACTTGAGCTCTTTGCTCTGATACCAAGTTTGTAACGCCCCAAAAATCTATCCCAAGATGTCACACGGTGCTTAGGACCATAAGTTATCCCAAGCTAACTCTTCTACTGTCATAACTCATAAGAAACTGAATAATATATATAACATAACTAAGTTTACTATGCGGAAACATAAAATGATGAAATCTATGAAATTAGAATACTGATAAATCTTTACAATCTGATAAATCTTAAGGATGAAAATTGAATTATCATGACTGACTCTAACTGACATCTGTGAAGCCTATACTATACTGACTATAGATAGCTAGGACGCAACCCCAACTATCACTAATCAATACATATGATTAAGAAAGTAAAGAACATAAATAAATCTAAATGAAGTCCCCAAAGTAGGAGGACTCATCATCTTGTTGGCTGGAATCTACAGCTGTCTGAGTTGGAATGGACATACTAAAACTTGTACCTATATTATGAGACAGTATAGCACATAGACATATATATGGATCAGTACTTTGAGGATGTACTGAGTATATGGGGGTGAATGCTTAAGTAAAACATAATATCATCACAATTTATAAAGTCATGCATGCTAAATGTAAGTTACTCACATAAGCTGGAATAACTGAAAACTAAAATATAAAATAATAAGAAGCAAATCATGATTTATAAATCTAGTGAGTCATAACATTTAGTTCTAAAAGTTGTGCAAGTATTCTTTATATAAATCATACTGTATAAGTGTAAAAGGACTCACTCTTAAATTTTAAAACTGAAGACTGTAGATAATATCTTTCTATAAAGAATAATCTAAGTAAACTTTGTGAGCCTTTACACTTAGTTTTCTAAAAGCTTTTTTTTACTAATAGAGAAATACTCTAAAGCAACTTCCAGTAAGGTTATCTTTAAGTCTTTAGGGAATTCTCTTTTAAAAACTGTACTGCAAGGAAAATACTTTATCTTTTATCTTAAGGGAAAATACTTTTAAAATATTTTCTTTACTATTAGGACTTAGAGACTTTGGGAGTTTTGGAAATCTTTTTTTTAAAACTTTGGGACTTAGGAACTTGGACTTGGGAGTTTCTTCTAACCGATATAAATTATGTGAGCTGACATGGAGTCCAACATCTTGCCAACGTTGGGGGAGAGGTGTTCTACCCTATCCATCGGAATAGAACCTTAACTTAAGTGATCACTATCTTAGCCCACTATGGGCAAATTCAGAAACCTATGGTGGTACATAGTTCTAGGGAATGAGACCTTAGAATCATACCCAACTCGTTGCTAAAAACTACTCCTATACTTAAGCTCAGAACTTTAGGAAATCCACTTTAAAACAACACAAGGGTTTATAATGAAAACCTATTGTGCTACTTTTTTTCTTTAAATCACAAAGTGTATGAATAGTGGAGATTCCTATCTTATCTTAGGATCAAAACAACAACTTTCTTTAAATCTTGGGAAACAATTTGCTAGAGGAAAACTTAAGGTCATAGCCTTCTTGAAAATCTCAAAATCTTTCTTGATATGGATGTAACAATCAAACAACTTTCAAGAACATGATATTAAAATCTCAATACTTGATCTTTGGGCTCAAAAATTCATGCTTTAAACTCATGACAATTCACAACCACACTTTATGCTCAACATCATTCTTGATATATTTCAACAATATCAATCCATAAAAAGGGAAGTGCAATTCATGATATAAATTCTCAATTCAAAGCATAAATAGGTGGGATAAACATGCAAATTCAAGGTTTAAATCACTTATAATCCGATAACCTTAAAAAAAGATGATTTGGGTTTAAACCCCAATATAAAAATCTTGAAATATTTAATAAAATTCAAGTCTTTGGGCACAAAAATAAAAAAATTGTTCTTTTTCAAACCCCACATACCTTAATTGATGATAGTAGATGAGAAATCTTGAATCTTAATTTCTTATGATGCTTTGGAAGATGAGTTTTGTGAGTTCTTGTATTGAGAAACCTTAATCTTGAGTTATCTTGGAGAATTAATGGAGCAATCATGGGTTTATTGGAGAGAAAGTATGAGCCTTAGGGTTTTGCTATTTGAGATGAAAAGATGAATAATAAGGTATCTTTGTTTCTTTAGGGGATGAAATTATGTGTTTTGGACAGATTTGGGTGAGGGGAATTGACTAAAGTGACCCTAGGCCCTTTTAAAATTTAATTAGCATGTAAAATAGCTTTGGATCCACTTTAATTTTTCGTGTTGAGGAGAAGTCAACGCGACGTGTCCAGATCACGTTAGCTTACTACCTCACACAAAAAATGCCATAACCTTTTACTCGGTTATCGAATTATTGCAAAATTAGTATTGTTGGAAAGATAATTAAATTATCTACAATTTGGTGGTTCTTGATATGAAAAAATCTATGTATATAAAAAGTTATTCACATTTAAAGTAGACCCTTATAGAATCAAATACCAAATATTGGACGAATCAAATGATCTTAGCTCACCTTTGTTCTAAGTCATTGCTATGAACATTTTCACCTCTAAACAACTTCATAGACTATGATAATGATTTTGAAACTTATATTTACATGGAAATCATTTTGATTAGAGCTTAGACGCGCATGAACGACGGTTAGAATTCTAGAACAAAAATATGGGGCATTACAGATTTTCTTCTATTGCATCCCCCATGTCCTTATTAAGTCAGAAAAAAGTTATGTTTTAGTGTTCAAATTTATGCGAGAAGATTTTTTTGGAGTTGAATACTAGACTCACCTCAGCCTCAGTCTTGACTCTACTAGATGGTTTAGATGATTTTGTTGTGTACTGTGATACATCCAGGGTAGGTTTAGATTATGTCCTCATGCAGAGAGGTATGGTCATAGATATGACTCCATAAAGCTTAAACACTATTATAAAAATTACCCTACTTATGATCTTGAGTTAGAAACTGTAGTATTTGTCTTAAAGATTTTGAGGCATTACTTGTATGGGGTCCATATGGATGTGTTCCTAGATCACAAAAGCCTTTAGTATGTGTTCTCTCAGAAAGATTTGAATTTTCTTCAGAGAAGGTGGTTAGAATTATTAACGGATCATGACATAAATGTTTTGTATCATCCGGGAAAGGACAATGTAGTGGTTGATGCTCTGAGTAGATTGTCCATGAGTAGTGTAGCTCATGTTGAGGATGGTAAGAAACAGTTAGCTCAAGAAGTCCATCATCATTCCCGACTTGGTGTACGGTTAGTTGACTCAGCAGAGAGTAGTGTGTGGGTACAGAGTAGCTCAGAATCATCTCTAGTTTTCTGGGGAAGGAATAGCAGGATAGAGATCCCAGTCTAGTTAAGTTGAAAGAATCAGTCAAAGATCAGAAAGTGGAGCTTTTCTCCCAAGGGGGAGATAGTATGTTGCATTGTCAAGGTAGATTGTGTATGTCTGGTGTAGATAACATGAGGCAACGAATTCTTGCGAAAGCGCATGGTGAGCATTACTATAACAATTCAGGGGACACTAAGATGTACCGTGATTTATGAGAGATCTATTAGTGGAGTTGGATAAAGAGGGATATTATAGAGTTTGTGGCTAAGTGCTCTACATGTCAGCAAGTGAAGATTGGGCACCAGAAACCTAGTAGGTCCATGCAGGAGTTCAATATTTCTACTTGGAAGTGGGAGGAAGTGAACATGAATTTTGTGACAAGTTTGCCTCATACTTATCATTAGCATGATACTATTTGGGTTATCGTAGTTAGGATGACCAAACCAGCTTATTTCTTGCCAGTACATACCTCTTATTCAGCCGAGGACTATGCCTAACTCTATCTCAGATAGTTGGTTAGGTTGCATGATGTTCCCTTATCTATCATCTCAGACAGAGGTACCCAGTTTACATCTCATTTTTAGAAAGCATTTCAAAAGGGTCTTGGTACCCAAGTTCATTTGAGTATAGCCTTCCACCCTTAGATAGACAGTCAAGTAGAAAGGACCATTAAAACTCTTGAAGATATGCTGAGAGCATGCATAGTTGATTTTAAAGATAGTTGATATAACTATTTGCCTTTGATTGAGTTCAAATATAATAATAGCTATCATTCCAGTATCTATATGGCTTTATTTGAGGCTCTCTATGGTAGGATATGTAGATCTCATATTCATTAGTTTGAAGTAGGTGAGGCCATAGTAGTAGGTCCTGACTTGGTGTTTGATATGTTAGAGAAGGTTCTGTTGATCATAGAAAGGCATAGGGAAGCCCAGAACCGACAGAAATCATATGCATATATGAATATAAAGGACCTCAAGTTTGAGGTTGGTGATCTTGTGTACTTGAAAATCTCTCCGATGAAAGGAGTGAAGAGATTCAGCAATAAAGAAAAACTAAGTCCCTGATATGTTGGTCCCTTCAGAATTCTCAGTCATTCCAGAAAGGTAGCTTATGAGCTTGAGTTGTCTTCAGATTTAGCCTCAGTACACCCAGTGTTCCATGTCTTATTGTTGAAGAAGTGTATTGGTTATCCAGCTATAGTTGTTCCCTTAGAAAGTGTAGATATTCAGAACAGTCTTTCCTTTGAGGAAGTTTCAGTCGAAATTCTTGATCATCAAGTTCGTGACTAAGTAACAAAGAAGTTCCACTAATAAAAGTTCTTTGGCGAAATCAATTTATTAAGGGAGCTACTTGGGAAGCAGAGGCAGATATGCGGTCCAAGTACCCCCATCCTTTCTCCGTGAATCCAGATTTAGTATAAGGTACTAATTTTCTTAAGATTTCACTCTATCATGCTGAGTTTCAGTTGTACATCATGTTAATGACAATCATGCATTTACAAATCAGTTCATTCATGCATTCCATGCATCATATATGCATGTTTAGTGTATAAGCTCAGCCCAGTAGCTTTCCTCAGCTTAACCAGTTTCATTCGAGGATGAATGATCCCAAGGGGGAGATATTGTAACACCCCATATTTCCTAGCATAATCTATGTCCTAGTGCATGAGCATTCATAATTTTTTTTTTCTAAACACTCATTATTTTTCAGTTTATAGCCTTGCACATTGTAGGAAATTCAATTGGCTTTCCAACGATATAAAATTTACCGAAATCCGATAATCAGGTAAGAAGTTAGGGAAAGTTTAAGTTTCAATCATTAAACATCGTCATTTAAACCCTTAGCGCATAGCGGAGACAGTAAAAATGGCAATTTTCAATTTATAGTGTGACTTCGCGACATTGGCGAATCGCGGAGTAGGCCAATTTCTAGTTTGGCAATTTCCAGTGGGCCTCTGCGATGTTGGCCAGTAGAGGAGGTGGAAAAATTGGCACTTCAAAGGATTAACATGATAGTTCCGCATCATCGTGTTTGTCCAGGTCTCAATTTTCCCTTTTCCAATGGCTTGGAAAGATATTGGCACGTCGCGCCAAGGCCAAAAATCGCTATCTTCAGTTTTCAGCGTCCATTTTAAAATTTGTTCGGGGATATTTGGGTCTTTTTCCAAGGCCCTAAATAACCTAAAACATGAAATTTAACCCCTAAACACCCAAATTAGTCATTATTATTTCAATTCCTCACACAATCAAACATTCCTTTTTCAAGAACTAGAAACCCTAGCTCTCAAATTCAAGGTCAATCCTCAAGAACTCACCCAGAACTTCAAGAAATTCACTATCCCATGTATGTTAGATGTTCATCCATTGATTCCTTTCATCCATTGAGCCTAAGTAACCCATTTTAATCACCAAGTTATAATTTTTTCAAGTTATTATGTTTTAAATTGTGATTTCATCCATGACTATCCATTCACTATTGATTTTATACCATGTTACCATGAAATATCATTACTATTCAATTCTCCATGTTTTTATATTATTAATTATTGAATTAAACCATGACTTAGATCTATTATGTTGAATTCACACTATTTTTATAAGTTCCATGGAATTCCTATGATTGTCTTAAACTTTGAAGTACAAGTGTTTGATAAAATTCCTACAAGAGTGATTGATTTAATAGAACGCCTTCATGTGATGTCTTCCAAGTTTTAGTGTTATTTTACCATTGTTGTTTTGATTCCTGGGGTATTAAATACCAAAAATCCATAACTTTTTACTTCATCTTGTCTCAGTACATTATAGAATAGTCTCCAAAACATACTATAAGCATTATCAGAATAGTCAGATATCAGTCAATTAAACTCAGAACAGTCTAGTATTTCAGTGTCTTTCAGTTGGGAGTAGGATTTACCACCGAGCGAGTGTAAGGATGGAGGATTCCCTATCAAATAGGCAGAGTCTTTAGTAGCAATCCCTATACTCCAGAACTATGTAGCCAACATAGGGTATGAGAAATCACCTGTCAGATTAGGCTTGACTATCTCACAGGGGTCACCCGTTAGTTCAGGATTGACACCCTTAGTTCTTTGGGCATTATATCTGTTTAGTGGATCCACAAAGCCAACGTTAGTACCCGTGGTACGGTATTAACATCCTTACAACTACCGTTACAAGTTGGAACCTGATTATATCAAAGTAGGTAATGTTGGCTAGATGATACCTACCACAGTCTCAGATATAGTCTCAGTTACAGATCCAGATCAATTACAAAATCTTAGGGTTGTTTGACCAAAGCATAAAGATATTAGTATTTTGTCAGTATTTTAGTTTACAGATTTTACTCAGTCCATGTTATATGCTTGGTTATGCATCCCCAGTGTCTATAGATTTTCACGTATCTTTAGTATTTACAACTGTCATGCATATTCATTATTTATAGATTCTCCATATTTTCAGTATCTGCAGATTCCATGTTCTCTACTCAGTACTCCATGTTTTACATGCATATTCTGTTAATCATTAGCTCTGTTCATGAAACCACACATATCAGCCTACCTCATTTAGCATACCATTACATTCAAAGTACTGATAGCATACCTTTTATTTGCACTATGATGTATTATATCATAGGATTTGATGCTTAGTTCCCGGACCGTACTTAGACTTCACTTCTAAGGCTTTCAGCAATACAGTAGCAGTGGTGAGTCCTCAGCATTCGAGGACAGATTATCTTACTTCATATCTCTATTTTAGTAGTTAGTAGAGTTAGTTGGGGACCTTTCCCATCAACTCATATTTACTCAGTCATTTTTACAGGATTTTCAGACATTAGAGTCAGTTATTCAATATTCGAATTTTTAGTTGACATGTCAGTTTATCAGTATTTGATCAGATTTATTCAGTTTTTCTATAGATTCATATTTCAGTATTGAATTAGTTATAAAACCTTATGGAAATATTAGATGTTTTCTGCAATTGTGATATTATTATTCAGTGCTCACCATAGATACCAGCTCATGGGTTAGCTTGTGGTCCCTCGGGACTGTAAGCATTGTATAATGACTAACGGGTAGTCCCGGGTTGTTACAATGACCATGATTCCGTTTTTTTATTTCCACATTTCTCTTATATTATTGTGAATATTATGCATGATTAAAAAATATAGAAGAGCGTCCGGGCCCTAAATGGTTCGCGATGCTTGTCACGGCCAGGGCCTCAGCTCGAGTCATGACAAACTTGCACTACTAGAAATTAGCCCTATGGCAACGGTTCAAAAACTGTTGTCAGAGATAAAAAAATATGTTTCCATAGATCTATTGCAACGGTTAGGCAGGCGTTGCATATGTGAGAATTGGGATAGGTGTATCGCAACGGTTATTGCAACGGTTACAACAACCGTTGCAATAGATACACCTATTGCAATGCTTTTTCTAGCCTCTTATTGCGATGCTTTGTATCATCTATAGTAACGGTTAAGAACCGTTGCAATAGACTATATTTCAACGATGAAAATGCATTGCAATAAACCTATTGCAACGGTTTTCGAATATCTATCGCAACACTTATTAGTCTTTTACAATGATTTTAACTTCCTATTGCAACTCTTTTTGACACCTATTTCTATGGTTTTATAGGTATTTTGCAACATTTTTTTGTTACCTATTGTAACAATTATAATTAGCTATTGCAATGATTTTTGTCACCTATTCCAACTACTTCAAATACCAATTGAAATATATATATACACATCACACCAAAATCTTTCATTAATAATCAAATATCATTTCACTGAATAAACAAATGTTCTTCAGTAAAATTAACTATAATAACATCATTGTGTTATGTCTGGATATTTACAAAGAATTTGCTGCATTCCAGACTATCCACTACATGAAGGATCTAATTGCGCAACTAACTAAACAGACATCAGCACATGCTTCACATATAGGCATGACCAACAGTGTATTAGCAATAGATACAGTTGCAACCATTGAACAATTTTGTTACACTCTGTCAACTCGACCAGCGGCTGCGCAAGCATAGATACTGATATAGGTTTGTCCAGTAGGCTTTACTAAATCTCTTCATCTCTTCCAAGAGCAACTTACAAAGAAGAAAAAGAGCATTAATTATTTCAATGAATCCTATTATTGTTTATAATTTCAGAATGAATAAGGATACGTACCCTTACCGCTTGTTCAAAATTTTTGCATTTTCCACAGGTTATCTTAGCTGTGATATTGGCAAATAAACATTTGAGTAAGAAACCTACGATATTGGAAGATAAACAACAAAGGTTGGTATAGCTTAGCTATAAATCAAGTAGCACAAAATTGTGAGTTTATACAAATATTAAAAGTGAGTAAATTTGTACTGCGGGAGAAAGTGCCGGTGCTGCAGTTTCTGGTATCAGAGATGACATGTCTGCTAAACCTGTAGGACAAATTTCATCCAGTGACTTGTAGTTTTCGAACACCGTGTCCAAGAGACCTTCAATCTCAGTTTCACAATCCAAGAGCAAACTTTTTTGAAATAAGAAAAAACAATAAGCTTGCAATAGCTTCAGCTTAGGTACCTGACGGCTAGCTTTCAAAGATAAACCGGTATAAAAATAGTGAAAGGTAATGGATTAGATGGACCACTTTCATCACAATAGTTCCATATACATTTCTCTTCAGTTTCTAAAAATGCATTGACCTCTAGTGTTTCTGAAAACAGTTAAGAAGAGTAAGATTGCTTGAGTGTACTAACTAAGATACCATCTATCGTATGATAATTCATAACTTAGGGAGGGATACTGAAGAAATCATATTTAATGTTGCATGATTGCTTCTAATCTCGAGGAACCAAGTTTCAATCTTTAATGAGATTTTCTGTATATAAATGGTCACATGCGATATGAAAAAAGATAATTATGCTGACATGCTTCAATTTGAGCAACAAAACAAGAAAAGTTGAACTTGCACTCTATGTTTGATTAGAGTGATTAAAAGTGAGACTGGTGTTGTAGCCTTTATCCTCATTAAATATAATTATTTTGGTTGTCTATAAGGTTTAAAAAAGTAAATTCTCCTTTTAACACATTTTGTTTTACATAGTGACCCATCCATAAGAAAGAAGAAAGTTCAACTAAGTTACTATACTTGAATTGATTAAACATACGCTTAAAGAAGGACGTGGACGTTAAAATATCATGTTAAGCTTGAAAATATAGAAATTATTATGTTACTTCGGACCTTTTCTAAAATGGTTCAATTTCCCATAAGAAGGAAGAGTTCACTCTTTTCTGGATAGAGCAAAATGGAAAGGAGGTCAAAATAGAATGACAAAAGAGAATATAACATGTTTGAAATAAAAAGGATGCTACAATGAATTTCAGAAATTGTTAGAAATCTGGCAATTATCGGAGATTAGATTAGCATTTCTGTGGAATTTGATTTTGTGAAACAACTTCCCATATCTAAATATCCAGCATAATATAAAGCTTGAAGGTCTGTGTGTTTAGAATTTGATACCTCTTGTTTTGTCATACTTCTGTTACTCCTTGCCTTCAAATTGGCACAAGTAACTCATGAATGAGCTCCAAACAATCTTTTGTTGGAGTTGCGATGTCCATGACATATGAAAGGTACTACCTGTTGAACTTTGATTATAAGATTTTACTGGAGTTTCGACATCCATGACATTCAAGAAAATATAGCAGTCGATATCTAGTGTTGTATCACATGCTAAGTACCGCAATCTAGTATATAGGTATCTGTTACCCCATAGTACTCAGAAAATTCTATGAGTAACTAGTCCCAAGGTTCCTCAGACCTTAAACGTCGTGAACAGAATTGTTGAGCACGTATAGAAGCCTCCATTAGTAGATCATATGCAAGAGTCTCCGCAATTGGTCCACTCTGTCATAAATGGGAACCAAATGCCTATCACAAGTTATTACTAATTTGAAACTTGTAAAATTAGTCTAGACACCACACATAAACATATTTTGAGCACTAAATTCTTAAAACTAACAACCATTTAATAATATTGAACTGCAAGAGGACCTAAGGTGTAGACACCTCAAGTCAAAAGGGCATAAGGTTAAGTGTCTCCAGTGAAATATCATTTTAGCATCTCAAATGTCAATTGTCGAACAATATTATTAAATCTCAAATGTTAATTGTAGCATCTCAAATGTCAATTTTTCTGTAGCAATTACAAAACTGATGTAAGAAGGCGATAATGATAAAACATTAAAAACTGAATAAATTAATTAAAACATAATGACATATTGGAGGATTAGACATACACTATTGTCAGCCACAGCTGAAACTGGTATTGAAGTTTGACCCAATGTACTTTTCTTCATATCTTGTACTTCAAGCAAAAGAGCATAACCTTGGTTCTCTGGAAAACTGAATACAGAAACATGTGTTATCTTGTCTGGAAAAATTAAAATCTCAACATCAGGGGTTTGATCCACAAGTTGTACTATGCATAGGACATAACTATGCATAGGATGGAAACATTGGGACATGGAATCACAAAAAATTATAACCATCTTATTTTTAACTGAAAAAGTGACCATATAAATAAATCAAAGAAAGGAAATTCCTTAAACCTCCCATATAAAGCTTATTCTAATCTTGAGAACATAACTTGATGTCTTCACTTCTTAACAATATTCAGGACTCAGAGCAAGTGCAAGCCAAGATTGGTTAACTGGATTCTGCAGAGCAACTTTGGACAGCAAAAGAGTAAAAATAAAACCTTACTAGTCATGGTGATCACCACTTCCCGGTACCAGCGTAACAACAGAATTTGGTTCGAATTTACTATCTTCAGTTGAACTCTTCAGGAGAACTAAGCATCTCAGGGATTCTGTAGATAATGTAGTGGAAAAACAATCATCTCACTAATGCATGAGGATAAAAAAAACTCTACATGTTTTTGTTTGGTTTGATACGTCCAAAGATCCACTTATTTTCAGGGAGCTCAGATGAAATCTTAACACACATAATAAACTAAATAGACCATCAGTGTTTTTTTAGGTAACGAATCAACTAGGCCTTGATCTCGAACTAGTTGGGGTCAACTGTATGAATCAATGGGAACCATTACACTTGATTCCGATCATTTCATTCTAATACTTAATATTTTGTCTTCTAGGATAAATTAGGAGTTCTTTGAAACTAGAGTGTATCCAAGTCTCACACTTAAATTGATATAAAAATCCACAAACATACTAAATGCCTCTTTATACACACATTCTATTGTAGATAATTACTGCTAGTTGGTAGTTGGTACTTTCTACTTCCTCTGTATTCTATTATTAACCAAACCCATATTATTAACCAAGCTTTTCAGCGGATTCAATGGATCCAAGGAACTTCCAAGAATTAGTTCATTTCCAAGCCTAAAAAAGTACATAGGGAGCACCAAATCAATAGATAGTACTAAAAACACAACAACAACATTCCTGGTGTAATCAATCAATCCCATAAGCGGGGTCCGATAAAGGTAGGAGATATGTATACCTTACCCCTTCCTTTATGCTAGTAGCAAGGTTGTTTCTGGTAGACCCTCGGCTCGACAGAAGTACTAGAAATACTGAAAAGTGTATAAATAAGCATAACAATCCTAGAAATAGGGAATGCAAGATCCTAGAACATCAAAACCAAACAATTCTATAGAAAAATCAAGTTATTTCTACACATAATAATTCAAAGAATAATTCTATAAAGAGTATATATACTAGAGATTTACACAAATAAAAGATTCAAATATTAAATTTTTATCCAAAATTGTTCATGTTCCTAATAGATCAATTTCAAAATATCTAGAAAATATTCTTGGATGTGGAGATCTTGAAGCAATAGGAACAACTTGAATATCCCAATCATTTTCCATAGTTGAATGATAAACTTGACATCTCAAATGTCTCACGTGTTTCTGTACCAATCAACCACAACCTATTTTTATTGCCATTTTCTTCTAAAAATCATGCTACTAACTTCCCCATTTCAATCAATGATGATTTTCCAATCTCGGAGATAATTGGGGGTTGTTGTTGCTGCTCAACTAGCCATTTAAAATCCTAGTGAACAATCACACCACCACAATTGCTCAATTTACTCTGAATCACCCCTCCTAATTCCTTAATCTTGTTAACTATTTCATTCTTGTCGTGCAAGAATTCTTGGGTCATCTGCACAATTTGTATGCCCTTCACAATCCCCAATTTCCCCTTCTCAATTTTGCTAAAAAGGTCACTTGTTATACCTTCTAGCTCATCTTCCCCTACTAAAACTTGTTTTCTTTTCATCACCCTTAACATAATCTCCATCACCCTCTTCACTTCCCTACTCCTTTGCAAATTACCCAATTGCCCTTGCCCCAACCCTAACCCCACCCAACTTTGGATTCAAATACATATTACTACTCACAGTGGTGATCGGGGCATCTTTGAAATCAAGGTACAGTGGTCAGAGTAGTGGTACAATAGGAGGAGTATGGTGGTCGAAGCAACGATATGATGGTCGGCATATGGTATTCATAGCAATGGTATGATGGACAACATACGGTATTTGAATCAATGGTATTATGATCGACGTATAGTGGTCGGAGCAGTGGCGAATCAGACTTAGTGAAATTTTTTGGCAGATTGGAGTATGCTACATGAAAATTTGATGAAATATTATGGTGGACTGTTGTAATTCTAAAAGGGTTTTGTTGGCAGACTTAGCAAAATTTTGTGGTTGAACCGTTACAATAGCTTTTTTTATCAAATAAAGTGTTGACATACATGTTTCTATGCCAACGGTTCACACAACTATTGCTATAACACACTCTATTGCAACGGTTCTTCAGCAATAGCAACGGTTATACAACAAAAAAGTTCTATTAGAATAATTTTATTTTACCACGGTTGTAAGCGTTGCAATAGATGGTCTATTGCAACACTTTTCAAACCGTTGCCAAAAAGTTCGTTGCAATAGGGGTAATTTCTAGTAATGTTGGTATCAGAGCACAATTTATGGTCTCGGGGTGTCTGTGAAATTGCGTCGAGTAATGTCCTAATTATGGGTGTGTAGCGCTCTACTCTTATAAACGAGAGGCTATAAGATATTTAGGAATGTCTCTCTACTTTTATGAAGTAGTTCATACCATAGAGTCTGTATGTCCTCTAATCAGTGATTTCTTGTATTTAAAAAAGTTACCATGACTACCCATAGAACCAACGAACATAATGCCCAAGTGGAAGAGGTTCATCTAACCCATGGGATGTAGACTCGCAACACAGCTCGCACCTAAGAGTTTGTCTCAACTACGGGAGTTCCTCCAGTCCCGACCAGTCTACTTCAGGATCCAAGGACCAATGTTAACCATCCTTAGCCCCATCAGAGGGATATTTTTAATGCTGAGATCAGACAGTCCATACATATGATTGCACAATTGGTAGCCTCTTAGACTCGTCGGTCTGAAGATATGGCTTCTGTATCGGGTTCATCAGAAATTACCCAGGTTGGTAAATTTATGAGACTGAACCCGCCTATGATCACTGGAACAAAGGTTGAGGAGGACCCTCAAGGGTTCATTAACGGGTTGGAGAAGGTTTTTATCATTACACACGTGATTAAGGTAGAAGGTATGGATTTGGCAGCGTATCAACTGAAATAAGTGGCAAATTAGTGTCACAATGAGTGGGAGAACTCAAAGGGTAGTGATACTGAGCCTTCTGTGTGGGGTGATTTTGTGGAGGCTTTTCTATATCGTTTCTTTCCTCGGGAGTTGAGAAAGGCAAAGGCTGAGGGATTCATAAATCTAAAATAGGGGAAAATGAGTGTCAAGGAGTACACTCTAATGTTCAACCAGTTATCCTATTATACTCCAAAAATGGAAGGTAATATGAGGTCTCATATGAGAAAGTTTACATTCGGTCTTTCGGATGATTTGGTATTGGATTGCAAAGGAGCAATGTTGAATTGGGACATGGATTTCTCCGGGATATCCATTCATATGCGATAAGTAGAGGAGCAGAAGAAAATGGTAGTGGAGGCAAGGGAGAAAGATAGACAAGCCAAGAGGGATAGAACTATAGACCAGAACAACAACCATCATAGGGTTATAATAATTAGGGTAACAGATGGTCGAAGAAAAAGTTTTGGAGTCATGACTAGTCCTCATCCAGCACCCCAACACCCAGACCCCAGTGTATGGATGATTTCAGAATTTCTAGCTTAGCCATGGATCGGGAGTTCAGGGTACTCAGTCTCAAGGTAGTGTGATCCGACCATTCAGGCAATACCCTTCCTATAATTCATTTAAGAAAAACCACCCAGGGAGATGTCAGTTTGGATCAATGGTGTGTTATGTTTGTGGCCAGCCCAGCCACAAAGGGATTTCTCGGTAACGAGAGGTAATGTTGGGGGTATTAAGTCTAAAAGCTAATTCCTCTATGCCTCCACCACCTCCCAAGGGTACTACATTAGCTACCAGGAGCGGTCACAACCGATTTTATGCTTTGTCCAGCTGCCAGGATACAAAGGCTTCCTTAGACATAGTTACAGGTATGTTACAAATATTTTTTAGTAATGTGTATGTGTTTATTGACCCAGGATCCACCTTGTCGTATGTGACCCCTATATGACAGTCAGTTTTGGGTTTGATGCCGAAGTTATCCCAGAACCTTTCTCCATTTCCTCTCCTGTTGGTGATTTTATTATGGCTAAAAGGGTGTATATAAATTGTGTTTTGTCTTTCTATAATCATGATACGATGGTAGATATTATAGATATTGATATGGTTGAATTTGATGCTATTTTAGGAATGGACTGGCTTAATTCGTGTTATGTCACACTAGACTGTAGGACCTGAAAAGTCACCTTCTCCTTCCCGAATGAGCTAGTGGTAGAGTAGGAGGGGTATTTTGTATCACCTAGGGGAAATTCATGTCGTCTCTCAGAGACTGTAATCTTATTTCCAAGGGCTTATTGTATCATCTTATTTGGGTCAAGGATTCCAGTGCTGAAAGAACTCCCCATTTTGTTCCCGTAGTTAATAAATTTCCAGAAGTCTTTCCCAATGATCTCCCGGGAATACCACCTGATAGGGATATAGATTTTGGCATTGACTTATTACTGGACACTCTACTTATTTCTATCCCACCATACAAAATGGCTTCTGTAGAGTTCAAAGAGATGAAAAAACAGTTAAAAGATCTTTTTGAAAAGGGTTTTATTCGTCCTAGCATTTCTACCTGGGGTACACCTGTCCTCTTCGTATGTAAGAAAGATGGTTCCCTTTATATGTGTATAGACTACTATCAGCTGAATAAGGTCACTGTTAAGAACAATTACCCTCTTCCTAGAATTGATGACCTTTTTGACCAACTTTAGAGCGCTAAGTGTTTCTCAAAGATAAACCTTCATTCGGCGTATCATCAGTTGAAGATTAGGGAGGCTGATATTACCAAAATAGCTTTTTGAACCCTATATGGCCATTACAATTTATTAGTCATGCCTTTTGGATTGACTAACGCCCCTGCAGCTTTCATAGACCTAATGAATAGGGTGTTTCATCCGTTTCAAGATTTATTTTTCATAGTCTTCATTGAAGACATTTTGGTTTATTCTAAGAGTGAGCATGATCATGCCAGCCACTTCTGAATCATCTTTCTGACCCTTAAAGATCATAAATTGTATGAAAATTTTTCTAAATGTGAATTTTGGCTTAGTGCTATTTCCTTTTTGGGGCATATCGTGTCTAGTGAGGTAATTAAGGTTGACCCCTAAAAGATTGAGGCGGTTAGAAAATGGCCCAGACCCACGACTTCAACCAATATCTGGAGCTTCTTGGGTTTGACAGGGTATTACAGATGGTTCATAGAATGTTTTTTTTCCATAGATGCTCCACTTACCAGGTTGACATAGAAAAAGGTGAAATTCGTGTAGTATGACTCCCATGTGAATATTTTTGAGAAATTGAAAGACAAGTTGACTACTGCAGCTGTTTTGACCCTTCTCAAGGGTAAAAAGGGTTTTGTTGTGTACTGTGATATGTCCCGGGTAGGACATGGGTGTGTACTCATGCAGTATGGTAAGGTGGTAGCTTATGCATCCAGATAGCTAAAGGTGCATGAGTAAAATTATCCCACCCATGACTTGGAATTAGCGGTTGTGGTGTTTGCACTTAAAATCTAGCAACATTATCTGTATTGGGTACACATTGATATTTTCACAGGCCATAAAAGTTTACAGTATGTCTTTTCGCAGAAAGAGTTGAATCTTAGGAAAAGGCGGTGGTTAGAACTGTAGAAAGATTATGATATGAGCCTGCACTAACATTCGGGAAAGGCGAATGTGGTGGTCGATGCCTTCAGCAGATTATCTATGGGAAGTATTTCTCATGTTGAGGAAGGAAAAAGGAGATGATGAAAGATATTCACCGACTTGCAAATCTAGGGGTTCGGATTCTGGATTCCGAAGATGGAGGAGTAATTGTTCATGAGATAGCTAAATCTTCCCTATGTTCCAAATTTAAGAAGAAGAAGAAGGCCGAAGAACACTAATTATTTGATGATTGATAAGAGTATTATTTTTTATAGGAAAAAATAAAGTGAAAGAATACCACTATGATTGAGATAATCTCAAAAAATTTAGAAGTAGTTACAAATTAGAACCACCAACCATTAATGATCATATGTCTAAAACATATTATATAACTAGTTACTAGGTATGCTCATCGCCATGTATCCCATATTATCTAATACAAAATTTAAGAAAACAACACAAATACACCAAAATTTTAAATAAAGTGCAAATTTCTTATTTATAACCTGTTGAATATCTTAATATGTGAAATAAGACAACTTTTTTTATAATTCTACTACCGTTCCATTTCAAACAGAAATCATAATGCTCATATACAGGACTATGAAAAAAATAAGACATCTAAGTTTGATAGCCTCCACCCATTGGTTCTCTTATACTTTCCTCGATGTTGCTCAGATTCTTTAAAAATGTAATTAAGGGGGTTTTGAATCCTTCAAAAGTAGTGAATTTTTGAAGAATTCAAACAATCTCAAAATATCCACAATCAATTTTTTAGACCAGCCTCCCAAGATTTTGTTCCTCCTCTATACCCCACACTACCACCCCACCCCATACCCTTCCCAAGAAAAAAAAGATAATGTGTACAACATTTTAAGGGACTAAATAAAACTTTCCAAAACATTATATTACAAGGATGCAATTTACACAATCTATAATCACACTACAAAAATCCCAAAAGTCACTTGAAGAAGAAACCTCTTCACAAAAGAACATATTAATGGCACTGTTCTGTATGGTGCCTAGTTGCCTTTTGAAGAGTTGTTCCTTAATGTTTTTTTCAAAACCAAAAAAGGTATTTACGATGTATTTTCAGAATTTTTAGTAATTTTCTTTGTAATTTGGGATATTTATATGTAACACCCCGCAAAATTTTTGGTGTAGTACCACCCCTAGTAGCATGCTTGAGAAGCTAGCAATTCAAAATCATTCTAAGTGTCAAAAAAATGACTTAGCTTCATTCCTTAGCTTTTAAACTTGATTTTCCCTAAATCAATCTTTCCAACCTCGACACTTGGATTTTTATGTTGATACACATTTAGGGATGTAAAGAGGATGTCCCAGAAAAGTTTTGGATTTTTCAGACAAGGGATAGAGTATGTTTGGATGTTGAAAATAGTAGCTCGATGCGATGTCGTCACACCGCATTGATGATTGTACCGATGAAATAGTGGCTCAATGTAATAGCAACGTGTCGAATTATGTAACGTATCGGGTTCCTAGTTCATATTTTCTTTTAAATTCTGATCCATGAGGGGTATTTTAGTCTACTTTCCTTATCTTAACTTAGTCATAACATGAAATTAAAATGTGATTAGGGATAAATACAACAATAGAAACTCATATCCTCTCAAATCAAAACCCTTATCTATAACACCTCGAATCTGGTACCCAAAACACTACAAGGTGCTCATGACCCGGAATCACCACAAGCTAACCCATGACTGATATTTGTACCTGTATACTGCATAATATACTGAATAATGTGGAAACATGAACTGAAAAGCCATAAGGTTCACATAAATTAAGTAAAACATAACGTCTAAATAGGGTATGAAATACCCAAAACAACTGAAATAACTATCTGAACATGATATTCTAGAAAGCCTCTAACTGACTGAACTGTTTGAGTAAGGAGTTTATGGGACATGTCCCCAACTAACTCCAACTAATAAACTAATTAATGAGATAATAGAGAAATAATCATGTCCTCGAAGGATGAGGACTCACTGCTAACTCTGACTGCTGATATCTAGGAACTACTGATGCTCTGGAGCTCGTGTCTCTGAACCTATGGTATAAGACACCAAAGTGCAAATGCATCAGTACTTTGAATGTACTGGTATGCATGTGAGGTAGGCTGAATGAATGGGGTTCATATGCATGAACAATACTGGCTAACTGACTAATATGAATGTGAGAATACATGCATACATACATAGTAACTATATCTGAAATCATGCTAACATGACTAATGACTGAATTCTAATAAATGATAACATGAGTGACTGTATCTGACAGTCATAAATCTGATGGAACTAGCTGAGTTCCATACTGTATCTGACTGTCCTGAATTCTGAAGAACTATCTGAGTTCTTCTACTGAGGCTGATACTGAGACTGTGGGATGTAGTCATCTAACTGACATGACCCAAATGACACATTATAACTGAATTGGTGTCTGATTTGTTCCCTAATTGGAAGGGTGTCAATACTGCGTCACTGGTAAGGACAACATGTGAGTGACCCTAATATAATAGGTAACTCTAGTGAGAACGTTGGGAACCCTCATATAGTAGGTTAAGCCACCCCATATACCCTCATCTAGTAGGATATGATGTTTCTACCGATGCTAGATACATAGTTATGGAATACAAGGATTACTTCTAAGAACCACACCCTCATATAATAGGTGAGTTCCCACCTTTGGGTTCGCTCGGTGCTAATTTCTAATCCTATCTAAATAGACACTGACCATGATTTATTGAACTGAACATGGATTGAGTTACTAACTTCTGTTAATTGACGGAATACTACTGATATCTAATAACTAACTGAGTTTATGAGATCATGGAGATTTCCTAAGTCATAAGACTGTCTGAAGTCTAAGGATCATCGCTTGTCTGAGAGTATCGTGTAAACATGACATGGCTCTAGGCACACAGCTAATATTTTGGGTACAAGTACCCCAGGACTCGATTGAAACAAACTGACAAAGCATGATCTACTTGAACACACCACTAACATCATAATCCATAATAAATTTATTGAAGCATTTCATCAAACATGTGATCTGCATAAACTTGTACATACTTAGGGATTTCATGATATCATGGTAGTTGGACATTTTCCTTCATCTAGGCATTTAATCAAACACATGGTAGGCATAGTATGTGTAAAAAACATTAACAATAATTAAACATCATGATTCAATTCTAATTTCATCATTCAAGTGTTTAATCATAGGTTTACATGAATCTACATCTATACTAATCAAATCCACATAGAATTTATCCCCCAACATGGAACATAATTTAATTACTCATTTTCAACATGAACAAGAGCAGCCCAATCATGAAATTCATAAAGGAGATCCATAAACTTAAATTTTGAAAAGAGATTCTTGGGCTTCATGGATGGAAAGAGTCCATGAATGAATACTATGCATACCTAGGCTGAGCTTCTTGAAGTTCTTGAACTTGAAGAATTTGAATTCTTAGTTCTTGAAGAAGATTTGTATTTTGTTCTTGGAGATTAATGTTAGAGAGAAAACCTAAATTTTGTTATTGTAGAAGAAGAAAGAATTTCTGAACTTTGTTCGGATATAATTGAGTATATAAACGTATGGTAAAAGACCAAAAATGCCCTTTTTACAATAAATGACTTAAAATAATTGAACGGGACCTAGAACGGCTCGTGCAATGGTCCGTCACTGGCTCGGTGGTCCATCGTTCTGACCATCGCACATGGACCTGAATAGGGTCTCACTACCTTAGCTGTGACGTCTTGGGCGATAGTCCATCAAAATTTTGAAGGTTCATCAACCTATCCATTGCACCTTATCCAGAAGGTGGCCTTACTGTTTCCCTTGCGACGGCCTAAGTGACGGTCCGTCGGCCTAGGCCTTCTCTCCTAGGCAGAAGGTAGTCACACTGCCTCACTGCGATGGTCATGGGAGATGGTCCATTTCTAGTCCGACAGTCCGTCGGCCTCACCATCGCACCTAGGCGGTTTTAGTGCCTTCTGTATTTTGCCCATAACTTTCTCCTTCGATGTCGGATTTTGATAAAATTGGTATCGTTGGAAAGATAATTCAATTTTCCACATGAAAAAAAATTAAAATCTTAAAAATACCATATTTATAAAAGTGTATTCATCTTTCAAAGTAAGTTTCTAACATTCTTGAGATGATTTCAAGATAGGAAAAAGTATGGGGTATTATAATATCTCCCCCTTGAGAACATTAATCCTAGAATGAGACTGAGGATGAAGGGAGAAGATAACTGATGTACATACTCAACCTGAACAATTAGACCATGATCTCTTGACTGACATGACTGATAACTGAACATATCATACTTAACATACATATCTGATGCATGTGTAACTGATTCATGAATGCATGACTGGGTGTTCTGATGAACTAAGTTTCTCATAATGAGAATGCATGTCTGATGCATTATTATATAACTAAGCTGATACATGAATGCATGATTGAATATGCAATGTTTTTTAATACCAAGTTTGTGATGAACACTGAACATGAAACTGAGTAAGCTTAAGGAGGACTATTACCTTGAGCTTGATCTGAGTTGGCAGAGAAGAGGTGAGGATACTTGGTATGCATGTATTCTTCTTCTTCCCAAGTATCTCTCTCGATGGACTTATTTCTCTAAAGAACCTTAACTAGAGGGACTTCTTTGTTTCCCAATATATGAGTCTGATAGTCTAGGATTTCAACTGGAATCTCTTCATAAGAGAGGTTTTTCTGAACATCGATGCTTTGAATAGGGACAAAAACTGTTGGGTCACCTATACAATTCTTGATCAAAGATACATGGAAGACTGGTTGAACTGAAGCTAGATCTGAAGGCAATTCGAGCTCATAAGCTACCTTGCCAAAGAGACTGAGAATCTTGAAGGGGCGGATATATCTGGGACTGAGTTTTCCCTTCTTGCTGAACCTCTTCATTCCCTTCATGGGAGAGATCTTTAGATATACATAGTCACCAATCTCGAACTTGAGATCTTTTCTACGAACATCTACATAAGATTTTTGGCGGATCTAAGCAGCCAGGAGTCTTTCTCTGATCAACTGGACTTTCTCTAAGGTGTCGAATACCAAGTTAAGCCCTATAACTGAGGCCACACAAACTTTGAACCAACTAATTAGAGATCTACATCTCCTACCATAGAGAGCTTCGAATGAAGCCATGTGAATACTGTAATGATAGTTGTTGTTGTATGCAAACTCAATCAAAGGAAAGTGGTCATCCCAACTACCCTTGAATTCAATTATACACGCCCTTAGCATATCTTCTAGAGTTTGAATGGTCCTTTTTTCTTGACCATTTGTCTGAGGATGGAAGGTTGTATTGAGATGAACTTGGGTACCAAGACCCTTTTGGAATGATTTCTAGAAATGAGAAGTGAAGTGGGTACCTCTATCTGAGATAATAGATAGTGGAACACCATGCAATCTGACCAACTCCCTAATTTCGAGTTTGGCATAATCCTCGGATGAATAAAAGGTATGGACTGGAAGGAAATGGGATGATTTTGTCATTCTGTCTACAATGACCCAGACTGAATCATGCTGATGATAAGTTTGAGGAAAACCCATCATGAAGTCCATGTTCACTTCTTCCCACTTCCAAGTAGGAATACTAAACTCCTGCATGGACCCACTAGGCTTATAATGCTCTATCTTAACCTGCTGACATGTAGAACACTTAACCACAAACTCTACAACATATCTGTTTGGCCTACTCCACCAATAGATTTCCCACAAATTGTGGTACATCTTTGTGGCCCCTGGATGAATAGAGTAGAACGCACCATGCGTTTCTGTAAGAATTCGCTGCCTAAAGTCATCTATAGCTGGAACACACAGACGACCTTGACAATGCAGAACACCATCTCCCCTTTGGGATAAAACATCTACTTTTTTATCCTTGAATGACTCTTTTAACTTGACAAGGCTAGGATCCCTATATTTCTTTTCTTTCACCTCAGAAACTAGAGATGATTCCGAACTACTCCAAACCCATATATCACCCTCCTCTGTATCGACTAAGCGAACGCCTAGTCTTGCAAGTATATGGACTTCCTGGGCTAACTTCTTCATACTGTCCTTGATATAAGAAACACTATACATAGACAGTCTACTGAGAGTTTTGACCACTACGTTGGCCTTACCTAAATGATAAAGGAAACTCATGTCGTAATCTTTCAAGAGCTCTAATGACCTTCTCTGAAGAATATTAAGCTCATTCTGAGAAAATACATACTGAAGTCTCTTATGATTCGTAAATGCATCTACAAGAACATTGTATAGGTAATGCCTCCAAATCTTCTAGGCAAATACTACGACGGCTAACTCAAGATCATGAGTAGGATAATTCTTCTCATGAGGTTTAAGCTGTCAGGAGGCGTAGGCTATGACCTTACCATGATGCATGAGGACACAACCCAAACCTACTCTGGATGCATCATAATACACTACGAACCCATCTGAAACATCTGGAAGAGCTAGAATTAGAGCTGAGGAGAGTCAAGTCTTCAACTCCTGGAAACTCTTCTCGTAAGGATCTGACTAGTGAACCTTGACTTTTTTCTGATTCAATCTGGACATAGTGGATGTAATAGAAGAAAATACCTCAAAAAACCATCTATAATAGCCATCCAAACCCAGGAAACTCCTGATATCTGATGGAGAGACAGGGCGAGGCCAGTTTCTTAATGCTTCAGTATTTTGAGGATCTACTCTAACGCCACCATCGGAAATGATATGGACAAGGAATTCTACTGACCTTAGCCAAAATATGCAATTACTGAATTTGGAAAATAGTTGATGATCTCTAAGAGTCAGAAGTACTATCCTGAGATGGTTTGCATGATCTCGCTTACTGCGGGAATATACCAGAATATCATCTATGAAGACTATAACGAACATGTCCAAGTACTGCATGAACACACAATTCATCAAGTCCATGAAATTTGTTGGGGAATTGGTGAGACCAAAGGACATGACTAGGAATTCGAAGTGACCATACCGAGTATGGAAATCTATTTTTGAAATGTCATATTCTCTGACTCTGAGCTGATGATAGCCGGATATGAGGTCTATCTTATATAAATAGCTAGCACCCTAAAGTTGGTCAAACAAGTCGTCGATTCTGGGAAGAGGATATTTTTTCTTGACTGTGACCTTATTAAGTTGACAGTAGTCTATACACATTCTGAGAGAAACGTCTTTCTTGAGCATGAATAATACTGGAGCGTCCCATGAGGACACACGGGGCCTGATGAATCCCTTATCTAATAGATCCTTTAACTATTCTTTTAGTTCTCTAAGTTCTGTTGCTGCCATTCTATATGGCGGAATAGAGATAGGCTGAGTATCCAGAAGAAGATAAATACCAAAGTCTATTTCCCTTTTGGGAGGAATTCCTGGAAGATCTTTGGGAAAAATACCTGAATATTCATTTACAACTGGAACTAATTCAAGACTAGGAGTTTTGGAGCTGTAATCCTTAACATGAACAAGATGATAGACACATTCTCTAGATATTATTTTTTGTGCCCAAAGGTAGGAAACAAGTTGACCCCTGAAAGCGGATACACTGCCCTTCGACTCAAGGACGGGTTCATTTTTAGAAACTGAAACTGGACTATTTTATTTCTGCAGTCGACTGTGGCATAGCAGAAATAAGGCTAATCAATGTCAAGAATGACATCAAAATCAGTCATCTCTAATTTGACTAAGTCTGATGAGGTGACTTTCTGAAATATCATAATTGGGCAGTTTCTGTATACCCATTGGTCTATGATTGTTTTTCCCACTAGGGTAGAGATTGAAAAGGGCTCTGCTAGAATTTTAGGATTGTCTTTAAAATCGAATGCCATATAGGGAGTAACAAAAGACAAAAAAGTACCTGGATCTAGCAAAGCGTAAACGTGTACATAAAAGATCTGTAACATATCAGTAACCACATCAGGAGAATTTTCTTGATCTTTTTAGGACTAAAGAGCATAGAGACGATTTGGGAATTGCCCACTAGTAGCACTGGAGGTAGAACCCTACTTATTTAGGCAACCAGAATGACCTGAGGAGCGATTCTGTTGACCCTGAGAACTTGTCTAAGGACAGTCTCTAACTTTATGTCCTAGCTTTCCACATCCAAAACAAATACCACTTGTAGCTCTTCAAATACCCTGATGGTGCTTGCCACAAGTTTGGAAAAGAGGATAGGTGCGAGCACTGTTAACACTTCCCTGGGACTTAGAGCCTAGCGCTCTATCTTTGCTACCCCTCTGAACTTAGGAACTGAAGCACTAGCTGAAGAAGGAGCTGGAACTGATGACTTAGGATGAAACTGAGAATGGTTTCCTCCTTCTAACTTAGGCTGAACAAAGTTGAAACTACCTATCTTCACTCTCTTATTCTTTTTCTCCCTCATCTTAATCTTCTGCTCCTCTATCTACTGAGCATGAGTCATGAGCCTTGCAAAAGTTATGTCTCTATTCAGCATGGTGGATCTACACTCATTAACCATGCTATCAATAATCCCTAAAATGAACTTACTTATCCTTGCCCTGCTATCTGCAACCATATGAGGGGCATATCAGGATAATTGAGGAAACTTAAGAGAATACTCTTTCACTATCATATTTCCCTACCTGAGGTTGATGAATTCTAGCACCTTAGCTTCTCTAAGCTCTAGGGGTAAGAATCTATCATGGAAAACAGAAGCAAATTCCTCCCACTCAACTAGCCCTGCATCATCTGCCCTCTCTAACTTCCACTGCTTGAACCAAGTGTGAGCAACATACTGTAACTGATATACAACTAGCTCAACACCCTCACTAGGAGTAACTCCTATTATGTCTGTAACCTTCTGTACCTGATCTAGGAATTCCTGAGAGTCCTCATCTATCTTTGACCCAAGAAAGGATGGAAGATTCATTTGGGTGAAGTCCCGAATCTTAGTTGTAGATGAATTAGCCACTGGATTGTCCGGAACGACAGCTGGTCATTCATTATGAGCAGCAACTGAATGAGAAAGAGTAGTGAATGTGGCCCTGAACTCCACATAAAAAACATATTCGTCCAAGGGATCTTCTTGGACAGGCTGGGTTCTTGTCTTGGGAGTCATGTTCTTAAATAAGGAGAAGAAATGGATTAGACTGAGAGATTAGATTGAGATCATTCTCACTGGCATGACATGAATACTGAAAGAAGGGAAACTATTCCTAAAACATCTTATAGCCTCCTGTACATAAATATGACGCATAACACACCCATGTACAAGACTCTACTAGATGTGGCTTTCAGACTTCCTAGGACTCTATTGAACCTTAGGCTCTGATACCAAGTTTGTAACACCCTGAATCTGGTACCCAAAATGCTACATGGTGATCATAACCTCGAAGGGACACAAGCTAAACCATGACTGATATATGTATCTGTATACTGCATAATATACTGAATAATGCGGAAACATGAACTGAAAGGATATAAGGTTCACATAACTGAAGTAAAACATAACTTCTAAATGGGGTATGAAATACACAAAATAACTGAAATAACTATCTGAACATCATAGTTTGGAAAGCCTCTAACTGACTAAACTGTCTGAGTAAGGAATTAATGGGACATGTCCCCAACTAACTCCAACTAATAAACTAATTAATGAGATAATATAGAAATAATCATGTTCTCGAAGGATGAGGACTCACTACTAACTCTGACTACTGATATTTGGAATCTACTGATGCTCTAGAGCTCGTGTATCTGAACCTATGGTATAAAACACCATAGCACAAATACGTCGGTACTTTGAATATACTGGTATATATATGAGGTAGGCTGAATGCATGGGTTTCATATGCATGAACAATACTGGCTAACTGACTAATATGAATGTGAGAATACATGCATGCATACATAGTAACTATATCTGAAATTGTGATAACATGAGTATGCTGATGAATAACATGACTAATGACTGAATTCTGATAACTGATAACATGAGTGACTGTATATGACAGTCCTGAATGTGAAGGAACTAGCTGAGTTTCGTACTGTATTTGAGTTAATTGTATCTACCAGTCCTGAATTCTAAAGAACTATCTGAGTTCTTTTACTGAGATAGATACTGAGATTGTGGGAGGTAGTCATCTAACCGACATGCCCTAAATGATGGATTATTGATGAATTGGTGTCCAATCTATGCCTTGATTGGAAGGGTGTCAATACCGCGACACTGGTAAGGACAACATGTGAGTGACCCTAATATAATAGGTAACTAGTGAAAATGGTAGGAACCCTCATATAGTAGGTTAAACCACCTCATATATCCTCATATAGTAGGCTATGATATCTCAACCTATGCTGGCTAAATAGTTTTGGAACACAAGGATTGTTTCTAAGAATCATACCCTCATATAACAGGTGAATTCCAACACTTGGGTTTTCTCGGTGCTAATTTTTACTCCCATCTGAATAGACATTGAACATGATTTACTAAAATAAACATGGACTGAGTTACTAACTTCCGTTGACTGACGGAATACTACTGATATCCAACAACTGACTGAGTTCATGAGATCATGGAGATTTCCTGAGTCATAAAAATGTCTGAAGTCTAAGGATCATAGCTTGACTGAGAGTATCATGGAAACATGACATGTCTCTAGGCACACAACTAATATTTTGGGTACAAGTACTCCCATGACTCGATAGAAGGAAACTGACAAAGCATAGCCTACTTGAACAAACCACTAACATCATAATTCATAATACATTTATTAAAGTATTTCATGAAACATGTGATCTGCATAAACTTGTATATACATGGGCATTTCATGATATCATTCTAGTTGGGCATTTTTCTTCATCTAGGCATTTAATCAAACACATGGTAGGCATAGTATGTGTAAACAACATTATCCAACAATTAAACATCATGATTCAATTTTAATTTCATTATTCAAGGGTTTAATCATAGGTTTACATTAATCTACTTCTATACTAATCAAATTCACATGAAATTTATCCCCCAACATGGAATAGAATTCAATTACTCATTATCAACATGAACAAGAGTAGCCTAATCATTAAATTCATAAAGAAAATCCATAAACTTAAACTTTGAAAAGGGATGTTGGGCTTCATGTATGGAAGGAGTCCATGAATGAACACTGTGCATACCTGGGTTGAGCTTCTTGGAGTTCTTGAACTTGAAGAATTTAAATCTCTTAGTTCTTGAAGAAGATTTGGATTTTGTTCTTGGAGATTAATGTTAGAGAGAAAACCTTAATTTTTTTATTGTAGAAGAATAAAGAATTTCTAAGCTTTGGTCGGATATAATTGGGTATATAAACGGGTGGTAAAAGACCAAAAATGCCCCATTTAAAAAAATGACTTACAATAATTGAATGAGACCTGCGACAGCTAGTGCGAAGGTCCGTCGCTGGCTTGATGGCCAGTCGTTCCGAATGATGCACGTGGACCTAAATAGGGTCTCATTTACTTGGTTGTGATAGCTTGGGCGATGGTCCATCGCAAGTTTAATGGTCCATCAACCTGTCTGTTGCTCCTTATCCAGAAGGTGGCCTCACTGTTTCCCTTACGACGGCCTAAGCGATGGTCCATCACTCCTAGGCAGAAGGTAGTCACATTTCCCCACTATGAAGGTCATGGTATATGGTCCATCGCTAGTCCGACGGTCTGTCGGCCTCACCATCGTACTTGGGCGATTTTACTACCTTATTTAATTTGGCTATAACTTTCTCCTCCGATGTCGGATTTTGATGAAATTGGTATCTTTGGAAATCTAATTCAATTTTCCAAATGAAATAAGGTGAAAATATTAAAAATACCACATTTAAAAAAGTGTATTCATCTTTCAAAGTAAGTTTCTAACATTCTTGAGACAATTTCAAGCTAGAAAAAAGTACGGGGTATTACATTATCCTTTTTTCAAAGATCAAGAGTTCATACTTAACATCAAGAATTCCAAGACCTTGATAAAGATTCGGGTTACACTCTTCATAATAAGCTATCTAAGGTACATGGGGTTTTCCTAAACTACATGGGAATAATGTAAATGTTTCAATGATATTTACACGTTGAGAAATCATGAATTTACAAAAGGGTATTAAAGTTTCAACTACAATTATGCATTGTGAATATTTCTTGGTAATAAAGTTTTGGTATTGAGGAGTTCCCCCTTAAATTTGATTATCATTAATATATTTATGTATTCATATGGTTTGGCATTTTTAAACATGAATTGAGAGCATGAACATTTGTAATCCCTCTCTTGTTATAAATTCCCTGGTGTTCATATGTTATGAATTGTTTCAACTTCATATAGAGAAGTATGTACAAACGTCTTTACTACTGTTGACGACTTGGTTTTGATTATTAATTGAAGAGAGAGGGTTTTACATGTTGATAAATGCCAAAGTTGTATAACTAAAGAATTACATAGTTTGTCACAAAATACATGACCACCGCATGTTTGATGAAATATTGAAAAGAGAGAGTCCTTGCATATTTTTTTGCATATGTTTGAAGTATGAATCCTCTTGAACTGTTTGAATGATATGCGGTCCAATCTTTGTGTTTTGAATGAAGAGACTATCTCATGATATTTTACATCTTATAGATACGACTTACAAGTCATTGGTATGACGATACCATTTAAATGAATGCCATAAGAGAGTAAGAGTTTCAGATTTTGATTTCAGAGAATACATGTCTTAAGGGGATAAAAGTAGGCTTAAAGAGAATTAGGTGGTTTACCGAAGAAGGAAAGAGTTAAGATAACTCCTACACCAAAACCGTGTTTTGCTGATACAAGTTTATTATGTCCCCAAGAGGGATCGTATGCTGGCCTAGTCCCTTCGGCGTATTAGAGGTAGAGACTCCAAACCTTGAGGAAAACTTGGGTTCACGTATTGGCTGCGGAGTTAAGGGAAGATTCCATATAGCCGGTAGGATTATATAGTTTTAGGGTATACCACCTAGCTCAGAAGTAAAATAAAGAACGACACATGGATTTCAGATTATTGTTCAAAGTCTTCTAATTATGCCCATGTGTTTTTCATATATCATATATAAATTGTTTACAAACTGCTTTCACGTATATTGTATAAAAAAAATTATTTTGGATTAACCTATGTACCAGTACGTTTGTATTGACCCCTATATTTTCAGGGTCTAAGGTTCAGTCTAGGGGTCCCGCCTAACGGTAGAATCTTCAGACTGAATTGTGTAGTTGGTGAGCCTTCTTTATTTTGGAAGGCCGTTGCTAGAGTATTGTTTTCCATTTTAGTTTTTGGGTCCGATGTGGGGCCTTATCCCAATTTTAGACAAGTTATTATATTTTTATGTATTCGAGATTTTGCAGACTGAGATGGATGTTGTCTAAACACCTATTAATTTCATTATGTGTTGTTAAATTAAACTCAGAGCATGACCATGATTCTCTTTGTTTACTTTCACATTTCTCTTATATTTTTGTGAATATTGTGCATGATTACCAGATATAAAAGAGCGCCCGAGCCCTAAATGGTTTGGGATGCTCGTCACAGCCAGGGCCTCATTTTTGGTCATGATGATATATATATATATGTATGTATGTATATATATAAATACATAGACAGACCCTTGAACTTGTCATGACCCGAACTAGAGCTTGGCTGTGATGGACATCCCGAACCATGAAGGATCGAACGTCCTACTCTACTGGTGGTCATGCACAATATTCATATAATAAGGAAAGATGTGGAAATACAATCTGATACGGAAACATGATCATTACCTTTGAGTTTCAAGACATGAGAATGAATGTTACAATTCAAAACATTTGAATAAAATCTGACTCAGTCTGTAAAATCTCTACTACATCTCAAAACTGTTCTGAAACCTGAGACAAGGCCCCCAGTAAACCAAAACAACGGAATAACATAATCTAAAATAACAGGCCTTCTGGGAAAAAGAAGGCTCTCTACTGCATGGATCAATTATCTCAAGAATACTCTACTGACTAGTTGGACCCTTTGACTGAGCCTCTGAACCTGGGAGGTAGGGGGTCAATATAGATGTACTAGTATATAGAGTAGAGACTCTTTATTTTACTTCTATGCTAGGTGGTATACCCTAGAACTCCAAAATTCCATGGCCTATATGGAATCTGCCATTGACTCAGCAGGGAAGCCTCCAACCCAAGTGTGCCATAATGGTTAGAGTCTCTGACTCTGCTACGCCATACGGCCATCGCCAGCATAAAAAAATATACCCGGATCGGCAAATCACGGTTTTAGGATAAGATTTACTTGAACTCTAGCCCTCTTCAGGCAACCACCTAACTTTGTTTATGCCCATTTTTAACTCTTTAAGACATGCATTTTCTGAAAACATACTCTGAAAACTCTAACTCTATTATGGCATACATATATATGGTATCGTCATACCATTGACTTACAAGTCACATCTCTGATCAATTTATTAGCATGTTTCAATCTCTATTTTTATGACATAAATTCGGGACCACCATATCAATAAATCATTTCAAAGAACTCTTTCTCTAGAACTCATGTAAACACATGTATGCAACTCTCTTTGTCAAACATTCAATGATGCAAAGTGGTCATGTCAAAGCTCTTAATCTCATGCAAATATTTCTCTTTTAACAAAATATATTTACATCAAGAAACTCCCTCTCTTAAATCTCTAAACCGTGCTCAAAATACAATGGTATTTGTGCAAACTATTTTCAAGCCATAAATCATGCATTTCAATCAATCACCATAAGATCATAAACATAAGGTTATCACAAGAGAGGGATTTTCATTATTTGTTCTCTCAATCAAATCTTCAATTTCAAGTTTCATACATATACTTATATGTGTAAATCAATTTAAGGGGATAAGGCCTAAAGGCTAAAACAACAATATCATTAAACATGCATAAAGAAATATAAAATCATGGATCTCAAAACCCCTTTAACAAATTCATGCTTGAGGATTTTTAAATCATAATTGGGTATCTTCAACAAGACCATGTAGGTTTAGGATAAACCCCACATACCTTAATTTGGAAATTTGATGGATTATTCTTGAAGCCTACGGTTTGGGGATTCCAAATCTTCAATCATTTTCAAAAACCCACGGTTGAATCTTGAGTTATTTAAGTTTTTTGTTTGAAACCCTAGAGAGTGTTCTTATGAATTTTTGAAGAAAATATAAATAATGAGGTCACTTGGGAGAAAAATCCCGTCTTTAAGCTGATAAGGGGGTGGAAACTACCCAATATACCCTTAATGAGATGAAATAAAATATAACTAGGATCCCGATTTAATGGGTCACTGCGACGCACCATTATCGTAGTAGCTCACTAGAAATTGACGAATGGAATTCTTGGGGTCACCGCGACGCGGAGCCATCGCGTTGTCCCACTGGTTGGGACCTAGAACTTCAGCGCGACGCATCGTAATCATGCTAGGATACTGGAATTTGACAATTGTCCAATAGACCACCTCCACGACGCGCCAAGAACCAAAATGATGGTGTTTTACGACTAGGACTTAAATTAGCCATAATATCTTGCTCGGATATCGGATTTGGATGAATCTTATATCGATGAAAAGCTCATTAAATTTCCCATACTACATAATTGATTAACATGGAAAATTTGCATAGGGTTTATGGCTTTTGGATCATTTAATAATAGAAATGATGATTTTTATTCTAGCCCGAAATGAGGGGTGTTACAAAACTTTTTGACTTTTTCTATATTGGAACATCAATTAGGCCATGTACCTATTAAACCCCTGAACCTTTCATTAGGTGTGCCAATTAAGCACTTTTTCAAAAAAAAAATTGATATGCATGAATTTCACATGCTGGTGACATAGAAAATGCACCAATAAGAGAAAGACAACTCATTTTGCTAACAAATAATCCAATTAAAAAGTAAAAAAAATTGCCAAAAATATTTTTGTAAGGAAAAAAAATCTAGTCTTCTTCTCCAATAAAAAAACTTCATTACCTCCATCATATCTTCTTCCACTTTAAATTTTATTGTTGTATTTATTGAATTTGACCCAATTCTTTGTTGATTTATGTATTCAAAATTAGAAACTTAGATTTTAGTATTTTATTTGCTTTTTCCAGTAAATCTCAGCTTCACTCCTTCAATTTTTCACCAAAACAACACCCAACAACCATTAGAAAAGAAAAGGAGTAACAATATAATACACATTGATATACAAGAAGCAGCAATAATAACAAAGAAGAGACTCGTGCGATTCTAAACCACCACAAAAAAATGCAAAAGAGCCTTTTGTAATGCCCTACATTTTCGAGCTATAAATCGGACTTTTATTCCTACTTGTGTAAACTCTATCCAATGACTCATATTTAAATTCATGTGTAATGATCTTTATAATAGTGTGTTAAGTGATTATGAGATGAAAATTGTTCATGGAAATCAGTTAAAGTAAAGTTGAGCTAAGAGACTTTGCATCGTTCATAGATTGGTATTCGATTCTACAAGGGTCAACTTTGATTGTGTATAACTTTATATATATATAGAATTTTTCATCTCAAGACCCACCAAATTGTAAATAATTGGATTAGATTTTCAACAATACAAATTTCACCGTAATTCGCTATCCCAGTGAAAAGTTATGGCCTTTTCGTGCGAGGCAGTAAGATGATATGATTGGGACACGGTGTGATGGTGCTCGACATGATGGGTGATGCGATGCAATGGCCAATGTGATACAAAACTTTTTCACATGCTATTTTAGTTCCTAAAGGGTCTAAGGGCACTTTGGTCACTTCCCCTCACCCAAATACACCCATAACACTTGATTTCAGCCCCCAAAAACATTATACACACTATTATTCTTATTTTCTGTCAAAGAAAAACCCAAACATCCCTCCCAAAGATCAAATTTCATATTCTAAGTCAATATTATCAAGAAAAGTTTCAAGAATAGGGTTCCATTCTTCAATCAAGGAACTTAAGTTATGTGGGACTACTCTAAACACCATAGGCATAAATTTTACTATATTTAGCTAGATTAAAGATCCCCAAATATGTTTTAAAGAACAGTTTCAATATTGGTGCGAAAAGTATGTGGCATGGAATTGATTTGATAATGCCTATAGTTGTCTTGAACTATTTCTCATAAAACTATAATGTAACTATGTACATATTCTTTCATTATAAATGAAGAGTTTGATTGAGAACACGATTGATAAAAATCCCTCTCCTTTATGATATCTTTGATTTCAAGTATTGTAGATTGTTTAAATACATGAATTTTCTTAAAGAAAACTAGTAAGTGAATCTTTTACTAATAATTATGGAATGATATGCTTTGTGGTTGTTGATAGGGGGTTTTAAATGTAAAACATTTATCATAGCAAAATTAACAATTCTTATGGGTTTTGAACAAAGTAAACATAACATGATCACCTTATGATTGTACTATTGAAAGGAGAGTGTTTTTTATGTGAATTCAAATGAAAACCTACTACATTACTCTCCCCCACTTGATGTTTAAAATCTATGGGTGGTCATTAATATGATAATAAGTGAAAGGGGTTGTAGATATGATATGATGTAATTTGATTGACTTGTAAGTCAGGGTATGATGATACATGGTAATTATATGCCCTTACCAAGATAGTTATTGAATGTTTTGATAGTATGAAGCATATTTGTTTTAAAGAACTAAAATTTGGGCTTAAGAGAGCTAATTGGTCACTCAAAGAAGGAATTTGAGTGTAAGGGCTCATCGCTGGAAATTGTAGTTATCGATGCAGGACTTATGATATTGTATCCTACATGGAAGGATAATAAAATAATTAGGACATCTCACATGGGAGGATTCCTGTGGTGTACCCACATGCGGGGGTATCATCAGCTCCAATCCTGGCGGCTACTTGGATTGAGGGCTTGGCCGTCGAGTGAAGGGAGGATTCTACATAGCCTGTGGAATTACTGAATTGTAGGGTGTACCGATTAGCTCAGAAAATTAAGAAAGAGTGAGTCAAGGTTGTCAAGAATTTATTTAAATTTTATTAAATATGACCAAGTATTTTTAGTTATATAATGTTCACTGTTATTGTGATATGCTCTTACGTATTTTGTATAAACGCATGCTATTTTGGGTTTTTCATATACCAGTATAATTGTATTGACCCCCTATATTTTAGGATCTGAGGCATAGTATGAGAGTTCTGTTAAGTAGTAGAGTTGTTTGGTTAGAAGTTGCAGTTGGTGAGCCTCCCTTATTTCGGAAGGCTTAGTTATGAGTCATTATTATTTTATTTTTACTCATGGTCCGACTGAGGTCCTTGTCCCAGTTTTATTATGTATGTTGGTTCTTATATTATTAGAGATTTTGCTGACTGGTGTGATGTATTTTTTATGTTAAGAACTTCCTTTTGAATTATTCAGTCAAACTAAGAGATTGATCATGTTTTCGTCTTATTATATTTTCCATTTTTATTTATAGTATATGAGTGGCATGCATGATTGCCAGACAACTATGGGCTCCCTTGCGTTTATGATTTGGGATTTTCGTCGTGGCCAGGTCCCCGGCTCGGGTCATGACAAACTTGGTATCAGAGCCTGGTGCATAGTCCCAAGGTGTCTGTGAAATTAGGTCTAGTAGAGTCTTGCTTACAGGTGTTTTTTGCATCACACTTATAATCAGGAGGCTACTGGGCATTTAGGAGTTGTTTCTTAATCTTTCATACTCTATTTTGTGCTATAGCATCATCCATAATAAAGATATCCAAATTCCTTGTTCAAAGTACGTGGGTCATAGCTCATTATTGAGACGATACAAGTCTAAGAGTCTAGCTCCCCCAGTAGTTCTCTCTAATTAAGTTATCCATAAATATATGAGATAGAACAAGGACTTGAGAAGAGTCTGTTAGTGCTTCAAGGTGTATTGATTCATGTATATACATTTATCCTGATGAAATTGTGCTTTTTAGCTTGAGGTCCAAAGTGTATTCAGTCCCCTTTTAAAAATTTGTGTTGTAGATCTTATGCATAAGGGTAATGATGTGTAGAAGAATATTGGTATTGTATTTACACCCAAGTTGTAGTATATGTTAAAGTGTCATGACCCATTGGTAGTGAGATATTCTAGAAGTTGGTGACTTTAAGTCATAAGGTTAGCAGGTAGAGTGAGGGTGACTTTTGCATAAATAAGTAGTTGAGTTGTATAACCCTTGAAATAAGGGGTGGGTTAGTCTTGTATGGTGATTGGTTAATATTGTAGAAAAAAATTTGGAGTGTAAGTTTGTGGAGGAAGTGTTTGCCTATGAATATTAGTTATTCAAAATAGGGAAGGATATCCAAATAGATAGCTATGATAGTTGTAGAAATTATTTGAAGGCTGTGAATGAAAAGGGGTGGATCAGTTAATAAGTTACGGGTAGAGACTCATTGCCGTAAAAGGAATTTGAAAGCAGTATAAATGTATGCATGGGCGAGTAAGTATGATGTGAGAAAGTAGAATATGTTGATAAGATCATAATGGGTTATGTTATAAGATTAAGATCGATTGCCCCTAATAAGTGACTTTAACACCCCTCCCCCCATCATCTTTTCTTTGGTTGTTGTAAGGTAGTACTACAATTGTGAAGGTGTGTGGTAGATTCTAAGGTATGGTAGTAATGTTGTGGAGATATTGAACTTATGGGCGGTAGTTAAGTTAAATAACGTAGTTTGGTTGATTCCCCAATTTGATAGAATAGTATAGTATGTGACCTGCTTCATCAGTGTTATATGATTGGTATTGCTAGACAATAGGCTTGAACTTTATATGTGGAGTGTAACACCCCGCATTTTGGGCTAAAACAAAAAACCATCATTTCTATGCGTAGATGATCAAAAAACTATAAATCCTATGCAAATTTGGCATGTGAATCAATTATGTAGTGTGGGAAATTGAAGGAACTTTCCATTAATATAAGATTCGGCCCAAATCCGATACCCGGGCCAGATGTTATGGCTAATTTAATTCCTAGTCGTAAAACACCATCATTTTGGTGCTTGGCGCGTCGCGTAGGTGGTCTATTTAACAATTGTTAAATTCCATTAGCCTAGTGTGACAGTGGCGCATCACGCTGAAGTTCCAGGTCCCAACCAATGGGAAACGCGATGGCTCCGCGTCGCAATAACCCGAAGAATCCCATTCATTAATTTCCAGTGAACCACCGCGATAGTGGCGCGTCGCGGTGACCCATAAAATTGGGCTCCCAGTTAGATTTTTATTTTGTCTCATTAAGGGTATATTGGGTAATTTCCACCCCCTTATCAGGTTAAACACGGGATTTTACTCCCAAGTGACCACATTATTCATATTTTCCTCCAAAATTCACAATAACACTCCTTAGGGTTTCAACCCAAAAATCAACATATCTCAAGATTTATCCATAGCTTTTCCTTAATTCATCAAGAAGTGGAATCCCCTTTGTGAGGGCTACAAGAAGCACCCATCAATCGTGCGTATACCACCCCTAATGCGAGAGATCATTCAAAATCTTCTAATTTAAGGTATGCGGGGTTTTCCTAAAATCTCATGGGCATAGAAATCATGTTTTTAAGAAAAGGGTTTTGGATTAATGAATACATTCATGTTTTAGAAGCCTTAATGATAATATTTTGGTCTTTAGGCCTTCCCCAAAATCGATTCAAAACTATATATATATATCTAAGCATGTGCGTAAAGGTTGATGATTGAATTAAGAGTACGACTCATGTAAAATCCCTCTCTTGTTATGATTTTCCTTTACCTATCATATGATATGGATTGTTTTGAATACATCTTGAAAAGCATGACATGAAATACCTTGAGAAATGTTATGATTGGATTACGGTTTTAACTTCCAAAGAGAGGGTTGTTTGTATTAATGAATGTTGAACATAAACATATAATGGAAATAGTTGCATGGTTTGTCAAAGATTGCATGAAGATCACATGTTTATTGAAAGAATGAGAATTTTTGCATAATTTTGACTTGTGCTTTCAAAACATGAAATCTGTTATACTTATTGCATGTTTGGGTGGTCTGAATTGCATTTTAATGAAAGAATCATGCATGATACAATATGTCTCAGAAATAGGGCTTGCAAGTCTTGGTGTGACGACACCAACTCAGATAATATCATGTTAATTCAGAACGGAATAGAATGCATGTTTGAAAATAAATTTTCAAATTTTTTGAAACTAGAATGATGCATGTATCAGAACATACTAAAATTGGTCTAAAGAGATCTTAGGTGGTTCCCCGAAGAAGGCACAAGTTCAGACAACTCATGGCCCAAAATTGTGATTTGCCAATTCGGGTATATTATTTTATGTTGGCCTAGTGCCCTGTGGCGTATCAAACTCATACACTCTGACCCTTGCGGCGCACTTGGGTTGGGGCTTCCCCGCCGAGTCAATGTAGGATTCCATATAGCCCATGGAATATCAGACTTGTAGGGGAGTGCCACCTAACTCAGAAGTAATATAAACATCAGAGACTGCATTGACAGAAAGGTTTTATAATTATCAAAGATGCCCATGTGTTTTGGAATTTATATCATATATGATGTTTTATGACTAGGTCTCAACTATTTTATTTATATCAAAAGATTTATTTTGGATTTCTTTGCGTACCAGTACATCTGTATTGACCCCCTACCTTCCAGGTTCTGAGGCACAATCTAGGGGTCCTGATAAGCCGTACATTTCTTCAGACAGAAGTATAGAGTTCAGTAGGTGAGCCTTCTATATATCAGAAGGCCTATTTATTTTCAAACATTTATCATTAGTCATGGTTGGTCTACTGGGAACCTTGTCCCAGTTTTCAGACAGTTGTTGTTTGATCATGTATTAGAGATTTCGCATACGATTTTCAGATGTTATTAGAGGAATTGGATTTCATTTTTTTCCATTGTTGAATTTGTATCAGACTTATGACCATGATTCTATTTTGTTTTACTTTCCGCATTTCCTTTTTGTGTATGAATGGTGAATATGACTACAAGTTAGAAGGGATCTTGGGCCTTGATGGTTCGGGATGTCCGTCACAGCCAGGGCCCGGTTCGGGTCATGACAAACTTGGTATCAGAGCACGATTCATGGTCCCAGGGTATCTATAAAATCGCATCGAGTAGAGTCTTATTTATAGGTATCTAGTATGCCACACTTATAAGCAGGAGGCTACTAGGAGTTTAGGAATGTTTCCCTTTCTTCATGTTCTAGTTCATGCTATGGAGTCAGAATGTTCCTCTTTCATACTCTAATTCATGCTATGGTGTAGCCCATACGGAAGTAAAATCATCCCCATTTCTTTTATCACTTAGATATGATCAGATATGTCTCATTGTTGAATTAATTCAGCTGCAGAAGTCTAGAATCTAAATGGTATAGTCCTTTTTGATTGAGCCATATAAGATTGTAAAATTGACTTGTGAAGAGTCTGTTAGTGCCTCAGAGTGTATTGATTCTAGTGTGAATTTTGATTCTAATAAAATCGTGCTTTTGAGTTGCGGTATTAAGTGTATTTAGTCCCTTTCAAAAAAAATTATGTTGCAGATGTCAGGCTTAAGAGGGAATGAGGTGTAGAAGAATGTTGGAACTATATTTCCACCCGAGTAGTAGTATAAGTTAAAGTGCCGGTGTCATGACCTATTGGTAGTGAGATTAGACCAAGAAGTTGGTGATGTGAAGTCACAAAGTTAGAAGTCAGAGTGAGGGTGAATTTTGTGTAAATAAATATTTTAGTTGAATAACCGATGTTTGAGGATGATTTACCCCTTTATAATATAGACTAATATGGTAGCTAGTAGCATGTATGGATTGTATGGGAGTCTGTGGGGGGAGTGTTTCACTCAAATTTTTATTCATACAGAGTAAGATACGTATTCTTAGATCATTGATTAGTGTGTGTCAATTTTCTATCTCTTGTAACCTTATTATCGTTGTGTTGTTGAAACTCAAAGTCTAGTGAAGCCGTGTGGGGATCTTTCGATTCACTAGCATAGTTGCCTCTTTATTCCTCTCATTTTCTTATTCAAAACACAAAATCAAAGTCTAGTGAAACCGTGTGAGGCCTATTTCGATTCACTAGAAACTTGTTATTCATCTTGCTTATTCTTTTGTTGGTTAGAACTGGGGGTCTAGAGGCGTAATGGCAATAAAAGGGGTAAGGGAGATTTATTGAATGTATGTATAGCCAAATCTTTTTGCATGAGATTGAGTTGGTAATAAAGTGATACGTCCTTGTGTGTTAGTTTAGTAGAAGGTAGAGAAGGAGTTATTAGCTAAGGTGAGTTGTTGTTTGCTCGAAGTATGAAAATGGCTAGATTAGCCAGTAAGTTATAATTATAGACACAAGGTTGTTTGTGGAATTTGAAGGTAGTCTAAATGTACGCTTGGGTAAGTAAGTGTGATGTGAGAAAGTTGTATAAGTAGATAAGATTGTATGGGGTTATAATATAAGATTGAGGTTGACCATGTCTATTATGTGACTCTACCCCCTTGACCTTCTTTACTTTGGTAGTTGTAAGCTAGTACTACTTGTGAGAAGGTATGTAGTTGATTTTAAGGCATAGTCGTGATGTCATGAAGGAGTTTTGGTTGTGGGTTGTATCTAAATAAAATGATATATTTGGGTAGAATATCCTAATTTGATGAACTAGTATATTATCTTGCATTCTTCATTTGTGGTAGATGATTGATGCTAGATTATAGGCTTGATGTGTTGAAATAGTGCGTGTTAATGAATTATAATAAGGAAAAAACGTAAGGTCGTGATCGATTATTGTGGCTATGGAATTCTAGTGTACTATTGTTTCTTGATGTTTTATTTCGTAGTTTCCAAGCGAGAATTGTGTGTAAGGTTGGGTTGTAAATCATGTTTAGCACTAGACATTAAGATTGAACAGTTGATGGACATGATGGTTGATGTGATTATTTCTTGGTTAATGATACTAGTTTTGTGGAAGCGATCTAATAGGCTTGAACAATTCATGCAAGAGCTTAAGTTTATTTGATTCGTAATGAAGTATGATGTTGTATGTATGAAGTAGAAGTATGCCAAGGTGATATAAGGTTGTGGTATTTTTCTAAGGCTATTACATGTTGTGTGTGGCTAGTGGTACCGTTGAGTTGGTAGGTGGAGAAAGATTAGTTAGATGGTATAAGGTATTCTAAATTGACAAGTTAAGGAGTTTTGATTGATAATGTTGAGACTTTTGATATGATCTTGATTCTCATAGTAGAGACATGTAAGTTTGGAGTCGTGATACTAGTAAACTATGACAGAAGTGGTATGGTCTGTCAAAGGTTGGGAGATATCGATGTTTAGTATTAGAAGAATCTGAGTTGGTGAATGTTTAAGATGTTATATGATGACTTTTGGGGCTATATAAACCCAAGGGTTAAATCTTAGAAGGAGGTATTAGCATTGGTTGTTATCTATGAAGATACCGTCTTACAGGGTAAGTTTAGTTTTACGTGTATTGTTATATCCCCGACTCTAGAGTAAAGTGATTTTAATTTATACCAGAGTGTTTATAGTGGTCCACAGACTTAGAGTAATGGCTTAAATCTAAGGGAGAGATGATAGAACGAGTAACCAAGTCAAGTTTTCAAATACTAATAGATGTGCCAGTAAGTTGTGGATTTGGCTGTAAGAAACAATGATGCTCAATCTATTCTTATTTCAGCATTTTACCTCAAATATTCCGACACATACTCATGCTTTATGTTTCAGATTCATGATCATAGCTCGTGTTCATGCATATGATAAGGAATCATGTACTCTCCTAGTTCCTAGTAAGATGAGTTCCCAGTTTATTTGGTAGTCAGAATCGCTTTCTGTAAGTTATGAATTCCAAAAATTCAGATCATGCAGCTCATGACTCTTGTGCACATGTGATACTTTTAATGATCAGTGAAAATTCAGATTTATATCTGGTACGTCCTCATATTAGATCTCTTTAATGAGTCTATGCCGTGAGTGCTCTATTCCTCACGCCTCAGTAGGGTATCGAGTTATGCTTAGTACTTTCCTTATGTTTCGGATCCCGATATTCCAATTTGCAGTGACATTTTTTCCCTTAGGTCGAGATAGTAATGATGAACAGTTGTTTAGATGGGAAAGAGTAAACATTTCTTGTTGATGAAAGATGGTTGTGTACTTAATTGAGTTAACGCGATAATTGTGGAGTAAGATTGAGGCCAAGTCTTTGATACGTGTCAAGGTTAGTTGAAGTTTTATGTGTTATATTTGAAAAAAGGTTATTGTGTGCTTGTTTTAGGTAAGTCTATAAGTTGAAACAATTTTGAGGTGAAGCTTCATGTATGGCTTAGTAAGTTGAGGATATTTTATGTGTATCATCTGAATAGTGCAGGGAAGTTGTTATGGATAGAAGTATTAGGGAATATGAGAAATATGCCTTATGAGTGTTTGTTTAGAAGTGCATATGTGGGTATGAATATAAGCTTGAATGTCATGTTTGTATGCATATGGATGGATGCCTTGAGTGTTTGTGAATGTCCAATACGAAGTTGAAGGTGATTGCTGGAGTGGCAATAAGAATTATGCAGGAGATGAGAAATTATGAAATCCAGGGTGTGCTAAATTCACGATTTAGACTAGTACTACAGTTTTATGTGGTGTGTCTTGTGATTTTGAGTTAGGCTTGAAGATAAGTAGGGGATTTAGTTCAGTTTAGACTTAGTAGATGGAAATACCAGCGGCCATGTGAGAAAAATAAGTGGAATCAATGAGCATGGTGTTTAAGGGGAAAGTATAGTTGAGAGAGTATTTTAGAAGTGTGGCTAATCTTGAAAGTAAAATGTTGCAATGCCTAAGGTTTGGTAATTCTATCCTAGTTTACGAGTTATATGTCTAAATTCCATGCTATAGAGTAGTGTCATTGTTGTGATTCCTTAGTTGGATTTCTTGTTTAACTCATGTCAGAGATTCTTTGCTCCCTAAAGCTTCTAGAACTTCTTTAGTAAGAATGTTGAAGAGATACTCTAGTTAAGTATAAGTGTCCAATATAATTCAGTTTAACAGTCTGGCAGACAAGTTACTGTGGTTTTCCATCTTTTCACCCAGTCTTACTATATGAAGTCCAATGCGTATGACCATCCCAAAAGATAATCTATTCCATCTGTGTATGTGTGAACTTAGTTCAGTCCAAGCATCATGTTTCAGATTCAGTTATTTAGTCATGAATTAGTTCATAAGAGTTCAGCACATAATCTCAAATTTTTCTAGCTATTTTAGCACAGACAGTGTAATACCTTTGTACGATCTAAATCTTGTTGCCTCATGATTCATACTTACCAAATTTATCACTTCCAAATTCAATGTGTGTGATTTGAGCATAAACACTTCAGGGGAAATCCTAAACTCTTAGCATGAATCAGCTCCTTAAAACAAGTAAAGGCAAGTCAGCTCAGAATTTAGTTTCATGATAGAAGTTTAAATGTTTCATATCAATTATATCCTTTCTTAGAAGACACATCAGGTCCACGTTATTCCATACCTTTAAGCTTCAATTTTCCTACCCATCATTCGGGGATGAATGATCCCAAAGGGGAGATAATCTCACACCCCGCATTTCGGGCTAGAACAAAAACCATCATTTCTATGCGTAGATGATCCAAAAGCCATAAATACTATGCAAATTTGGCATGTTAATCAATTATGTAGTGTGGGAAATTGAATGATTTTTTCGTTGATATAAGATTCACCCAAATCCGATACTCGGGCAAGATGTTATGGCTAATTTAAGTCCTAGTCATAAAACACCATCATTTTGGTGCTTGGCGCATCACGGAGGTGGTATATTTAACAATTGTAAAATTCTATTAGCCTAGCGCGATTGTGGCGCGTCGCACTGAAGTTCCAGGTCTCATCCAGTGGGACAATGCGATGGCTTCGTATCGCGGTGACCCCAAGAATCTCACTCGTTAATTTCCAGTGAGCCATCGCGATAGTGGCGCTTCGCAGTGGCCCATAAAATCGGGCTCCCAGTTAGATTTTTATTCAATCTCAATAAGGGTATATTGGGTAATTTCCACCCTTCTTATCAGCTTAAACACATGATTTTACTCCCAAGTGACCACATTATTCATATTTTCTTCAAAACTTCACTAGAACACTCCTTAGGGTTTCAACCCAAAAATAAACATATCTCAAGATTTAATCGTAGCTTTTCCTTAATTCTTCAAGAAGCGGAATCCCCATTGCGAGGTCTACAAGAAACACCCATCAATCGTACGTATAGCATCCCTAACATGAGAGATCATTCAAAATCTTCTCATTTAAGGTACGTGGGGTTTTTCTAAAATCTCATGGGCATAGAAATCATGTTTTTAAGAAAAGGGTTTCGGATTTATGAATACATTCATGTTTTAGAAGCCTTAATAATAATGTTTTGGTCCTTAGGACTTCCTCAAAATTAATTCGAAACTATATATATATATATATATATATATATATAAGCATATGTTTAAAGGTTGATGATTGAATTGAGAGTATGACTCATGTAAAATCCTTCTCTTGTTATGATTTTCCTTTACCTATCATATGCTATGGATTGTTTTGAATGCATCTTGAAAAGCATGATATGAAATCCCTTGAAAAATGTTATGATTGGATTATGGTTTCAACTTCCAAAGAGAGGGTTGTTTATTTTAATGAATGTTGAACATAATCATATAATGGAAATAGTTGCATGGTGTGTCAAAGATTGCATGACCACCACATGTTTATTGAAAGAATGAGAATTTTTGCATAGTTTTGACTTGTGCTTTCGAAACATGAAATCTATTATACTAATTGCATGTTTGGGTGGTCTGAATTGAGTTTTAAAGAGTGAATCATGCATGATACAATATGTCTTAGAAATAGGACTTGCTAATCTTGGTGTGACGACACCAACTCAGATAATGCCATATTAATTTAGAACAAAATAGAATGCATGTTTGAAATTAGTTTTTAAGATTTAGAAACTAGAATGACACATGTATGATAACGCTCAATCTACAGCTCTCGTAGGAGTGTAAACCGGTCGTTTGTCAAATATAGAACCCAACTGGGTTGGCTATCGATCCCACAGGGAATAGCTTGGTCAACAAGTAAGCAAAGATTACTAGACTTTTAGTGCAAGTCTCGTAAAAAGGGGGGAATTGTATTGTGATAGTAATGTAACCAAAATAAGAGAGTAAAGCAGAAAATAACAAAGTAAAAGAACGAATGTTTTGTAATATGTAAACAATGAGAATTGAGGAGTTGGGGTTATGTCCACCTTCTGAGTTATACATCTCTATTGGCTATGAGTGTGCGGAATTCAGACATGCATGCGCTTATAGAGAATTGTATTTGATGGTAAATCCAGGCGTCTTTTGACCTATTCGAGGATTATTTCAATTTAACTCTTTCGAGCTTAAAGCGTGTCTAACGGTACGAATTCTCCAAGAGGTTAATCCAGTTACGGCACTAACGTTTTAATAGGGGATGGGACCCTACTACCTTGACATTATCTCTTTTCCAGACAGATAACCTTTCTTTCGAACAAGTTAAATGTTATACTGGCGTATTCTTGCGTTTGCAACCACAAAGAATTTATATTAAGATGAAGAGAATAATGATATAAGCAACATACGTGCCACGAACTCACAAACTCACAGCAATAGATAGTATCTCATACGGCTTCCATAACCCCAACAGAGAAGTTTAGTTACCCATGAATGCGAAGGAAATCACAATTGACATTGTTGTTATACCACAATTAAGATTTCACGTTTATAATGGTGTGGTAGGCGTTTAGGCGTGAATTCCTTATCAAGGTAACGTTTCTCTTGTTGCGGAATTTAAGAATTGAATAGATGAGTAGAAGAAGAAAAATAGAATTAATGGAAGAATTAGAAGAAGAGTTGTAGAGTAATAGAATTAATTGTAAGAAGATGTCCCAAAATCTCTAGCTAGATAGGGTATTTATAATACCCATATCCTATTCCTACTAAGCTAATGAAATGCTTAACCAAATCCTAGTAAGCTAATGAAATACTTAACCCAATTGTACTAGGTTAATGTATCATTATCCTAATCCTAACAAGCTAATGTAATACTTAACCCAATTGTACTAGGTTAATGTATCATTATCCTAATCCTAATAAGTTACTGCTAGTCCCCAAAGTCTTCAGAAATGTTGTTTTATCCCGGGACAGAATTTCCATGCGCCATCTTTAGTCCTTGGCGTCAAAGATTGGCTTTTCTCCTTTCGTGAAGCTTTCTTTGGCGTCAAGTTATCCATGAAATGCTGAATTCTGTATCATTTATACCTGAAACTTTGTTAATCATGTTCGTTAGCTCACTTACAGGAAAATGGACTAAAAGTGCATGAAATATATAATTTTTTCTTAAAACTAGGCTAAAATATCGGCAAAATATAGTGCTATAGGCGTGTAAATTCGCCTATCATCAACACCCCACACTTAAAGCTTTGTTCGTCCTCGAACAAAATATCATGTCCCTCTAAACATCAACTTAGGGTTTCACAACAACAACATAAAATATTCATCAAGACAAGCACAACAATTATCAACAAAGAGTAGTTTTCCAATCATTAGTAGAGACCATTTAGCCTCCAACATAGACTCGTGATGGTGGTCAACTCATATTCAAAAGTTAAGGCACAAAGAATCATACACAACTACCCAAAACTCATCAACCATGTGTGTCTCACAATATATTACCCATAATCACTCACAAGTATAGCATATTTTTCAAACATGGGTATCAAAATATCCTTGCTCTCACTCTCACAAAGAATTCATATGCAGCAACTGATGACCATAGGCTTTCCCTTAGTGTAATGCTCTACTAAATGTCAGAATGCTAAGCTTAGAATCAAATAGGTCTTTTGATGGTTGTAATGTAGGCTAAGGGACGGGTAGGACTATTTTGGCCAGAAATAGTGACTATGTTCCTAAGAGCTTTAATACATCACATTGTGTCATTAACACTTTTCTTTCTAACAACCTTTCTTTCATTTATTCTACCACCCTTTTTCTCGTCTTTTGTTTTTCGATTTTAAACATGACTAACTTTTCAGTTTTTTCTTCCTTTTTCTTTTCATAACATACCTCTTATGATAGCACTTCTTTTTCATAGCAATTTCAAGCACCAATGCATTCTAAAGCATCATACTCACCCAATTTCCTCTTATTTTGTCACATGACTTTACACTTTAAAGAACTTAGGAATTTGGATCAAATTATGGTCTTGAAAAAATGGATTAGGCTTTCATATGAGGTTGTCAAAGAAAATAGGCTAAAGGCTCAAAAGGGGTTGACTAGGATAATGTCCATGGGTAGGTAAAAAGAAGGTAAATAATCATAGGTTGCCAAAGAAATGCCTAAATCATCTCCTAGACTTGTACTCTTTATTTTTGCTTTACATACATACCAGGCAAGTTCTAGCATCAACCACAAGCACAGAATATACTATTATCTCACACACACAAGGAACATGGTCTACTTTATTGGGAGTAGTATACACTCTTGACCCAACAGATGAAGGAATTAAACCAAACAATATCACATAGTTAGTCACAATTAGAGCCTAAACGTCTCAATATTCATGATTTTAGTACAAACTCTTGTCATAATCTCATGCTGCCTATTAGAATAATTTCATGCGATGCTAAGTTAAAAGAAAAAAAAAATTAACTACTGAAAAAAAACAATTAACTACTAACAAAACAAACAAACATAAATAAATGCAAATGTGGATAGAGAAGTATAGCATGCAAATACCAGCACCCCACACTTAGACGGGACACACTGTCCTCAGTGGAAAATAAATAAGAAGAACCTGGTTAGTCGGAATCATCCTCTATGTCTGGGGTCATACCCCTTTCGTCGGAATCATCATTAGAGTCGTCATCCTCAGAAGTTCCTCATAAGTATCCCACTTAATTCCAAGAGTGAGTCGAGGTATTTGCAGCGAGGAGGGTTCTCCTTGCTCTTTTCGGCCTCTTCTCTTGCCTTTTTGTGAAGTGGTAGCCTTATCTTTGACTTGTCTTGCTTTGGGTGCCATTGTACCTGAGAATTAAAACAATGTTCATGTTAGCATCAGCTCAATGGATACAATCTATACACAAGCAGTAGGGGTACCACCCCACACTTAGTTTGTTGGCACAAATTAGTGAAGTGAAAGTGGTCGATTACTTAGGCTTCATCGACATACGTTTTAGGGGCTATATTCCAACAGGAAATTCAGAGATGTAACACTTCTTTCAATCTTTGCAATACTTTCATGTTAGGTATATCAAGACTTCTACATAGGGATTACATCATGGTATAATTTCTTTCAATAATCACAATCTCCTATGTCGGTAGGCAACTATAAGTCTTATTCCGATGAACGAGACATCCCAACATGTAAGTATTCAAGTGACAAGAGTATGCAATGTTCATGACTATAGAAATTCCGCAAGTAGTATGCATCAGAATCGAATTGAAGTCGGAAACAAGTTAAGATCGTCCTAACGTATATGTTCACTCACTTGGTTGTAATTCTAACATATTCACATCTTCAATACTTATTCAAGATTTAGCAATTCATAATAGACATAGTAACGTAGTACTTACGAAAAATAGATGAAGAACACAAGAGTACTTACGTGATTGAAGCCTTTGGAGATGTTCTTGTGAAGTGGAAGAGCAAAAAGAAAAGTTTTGAGAAGATTTGGATGCTATGTGCGGCGCCTATGTTAGGTTTTCAATGTGTTTGTGCCTCAAGACTAAGTCTCCTATTTATAGAAAAAGATTGGGTCGGGTTTTGAACCATTTAAAATAAGATTTGGAGACACAAAGTGACCATAGGCGGCGCCTTTAGCTTTGCCTATACTTGGCATAGGCGGCGCCTTTTGCAAAGCATTGTCTAGAATAGGCGGCGCCTATGCCATAGAATTTGGTGAGCATAGACGGCGCCTTTTACTTTGCATTTGACATTCAGAGACAAAATGCTTTAGCATAGGCGGCGCCTATGCTATGGCATACTTGAGCATGGGCGGCGCCTATGCTATGGCACACTAGATTCCGAGACCTTGGGCCATAGTATAGGCCTTGCCTTGTTCGTGGCCTAGTTTTACCTAGGCCTAGCCTTGCTCGATGCCTATATTTTCATGAGAAATGCTCAATCCATAACCTTTTGCATCTTCATGCCTAACTTACCACCTTTACCATGCAATACGTCCAAATCAAAATTTGAAACCGATCTCCTCGTTGAATACCTTTTGCACCTACATTTTCTCAAAACCAATAAAAATGATTAGTACGATCGGTTGCCTCCCACCAAGCTCCTTAGTTTTGGTCGTGGCACAACTCTTATTTTTGGATTTTTATTTATCAAAAGTAAACACGTAATAGAATGAAAGAAAAATGAAAAATGATAAACGATGGGTTGCCTCCCATCTAGCGCTTGATTTATTGTCGCTGCATGACATAGTTACCTCGAGTACTTAGACTTCGTCGAGATAGATGGTGGATCGTTTTCTGAATGGATTCAGACGATAATGAGGCTTACTTGTAGGCATGCAATCTTCTTTGAGATGGCCCTTGTGCATGCCTATCCCAGGAGGGATACCAATTATATCATCAATAGTCCAACCCATAACTCTCATGTATCTCTTCAGAGAAGAGATGAGAGCCTCTACGTGCTGTTTACTTAAATCATCCGCACTCACCGGAAGTATATTTATACTTTCCAAGAACACATACCTTAGATAATCGGGGAGCTCTTTCGTTTCTAGCATTGGTGGCTCTTCAAGGGAAGTCTTCACTGTTGGTGACGGTTGATTCTTAAGATCACGGTCCGGTTTCTTAGGAGTATGGGAATAGGACTCTATTTCTGTTAAAGCACCCATAAGTTCTTCATAATCTTCATCGTCCTCATGCTCAACATTCAGTGGCGCAGCAGACAATGGCTCAATAGTAAGCTGTTTCTCTACAGATAATGCTTTCTTATCCTCATGATGAACATCAGCTACATAGAACACATTCATAACGCTGGGCAGCTTCATTGCTTTACATATATCAAAGCGGACCACTTCGTCATTCAACCGAAATAAAAGCTCATTAGCTCTCATGTCAATAAGAACACTTCCCATTGCAAGGAAAGGACGTCCCAAGATTATAGGTACTTCAGAATCCACCTCGCAATCCAAAATCACAAAGTCTGCAGGAAAAATAAAGGTAGACACCTTCACCAACACATCATTCAAGATACCCACAGGTCGTTTTACCGACCTATCTTCCATCACGAGCCGCATATTGGTTGGAGTAGGATCGCCCAACCCCAATTTTCTGTAGACGGATAGTGGCATCAAATTGATGCTAGCTCCCAAATCTCACAATGCCTTAGAAAAATTCATAGATCCAACCGTGCAAGGAATAGTGAAAGCACCAGGGTCTGCCTTCTTCTGTACTAAGGACCTTGTGGCAATTGCACTGCAATGATGAATATTATCTGCCGGCTCATAGCTTACTGCCCGCTTCTTTGTCAAAAGATCCTTCATAAATTTCGCATACCCAGGTATTTGTTCAAGTGCCTCCACCAATGGAACATTAATGGTCAGCTGTTTTAACATAGTCATGAATTTGCTGAACTTTGTATCGTCCGCCACCTTCTTCAATCTTTGAGGAAAAAGTGGTGGTGGGTATGGAATTGTTCTCTCCACAGATTTCTTCTCCTCTTGCCTTCGTTTTTCAGCCTTTTCAGGCTGCAACATACTCGGTGTACCGTCATGGACGTCGTGGGTGGATTCTACGGCAGCTTCTCCTTTTGCCTTGTCATCAATGTCTGCTACATCGTCGACCACTTTTTTGCCCTTAGATGAAGTTTCCAGTTCCTTACCACTTCGAGTAGTAATAGCCATGCATGATCCCTCATTCCTTGGATTTTGCACAGTGTTGCTAGGTAAAGTGCCAGCCTTTCTTTGATTGAGTGCTGCTGAAAATTGGCTCAATTGCTGCTCTATTTTCTTCATTGAAGTGGAATGTGAATCAACTAATTTCTTCATAGAGGACAAATCATTTATTACCTCTGTTACTCCCGCGCTAGTTGTTTCCACTCCTTTCAGTAGTTTAGCCATCATGTCTTCCATACTTCCAGAACTAGATGTGGTGGCGTCACGTCTTCCAGGGGGAACATACAAACCACTTTTTTCATTCTTGTTCTTCCAACTACCTTGGTCCTTGTTTCCATATTTATCATAATAGTTCCGACCTTGGTTTCCTTGGGTATTACCTCGGAAACCCCCCTGATTGTTTAAGTAGTTGGCTTCTTCTTCCGAATCAGATTTGTCTCTTCCTTTTGATGCAATGGCTTTGACTTTTTTGGTCTTCCCTAATAATAGATGCTTTGTAAGAAGATCCACTTGTGTCTTCATGTGCACCATATCTTGATCACGTTCTTCTTCTCTTCTCCTTTGGTCTGCAGTCATGCCTATAGATAAAGTAGGGCTTGCTACTTCAGAATCCCTGGTATGCCAAGCTCTACTTTGCTTCGTCATACGATCTAGCATATTGCTTGCCTGACCAAAGGTGAGATCCATAAATGATCCTCCAGCCACATTATCCACCACTGGTTTAGTTATTTAATTCAGGGCACTATATAATATCTCCATTAGGTGAACATTAGTCATATGATGGTTTGGGCACCTCGCTAGCTTTGTCTTGAACCTCTCCCATGTTTCATGAAGATCTTCAGTGGGAAGCTGACGAAAGTTGCTGATTTCATCTCTCAATTGTGCTCTTTTGGATGGCGGAAAGAATCTTTCTAGGAAAGCGTCTCTCAATTGCCTCCAATTTGTAATAGAATCAGGAGTCAGCCCATTCAACCATAGAGTTGCCTCCCCAGACAGAGACAATGGAAATAAACGTAATCGAATTGCATTCTGACCAACACCAGGATTGTCAAATGACTTGCATGTAGAAATAAAGTTGATGAGATGCATATTCGGATCATCGCCTGCTAGTCCACCAAATAATCCCTTGAGTTGCAATAACTGAATCATGGTGCTTGTGATGTTGAACTTGGCTCCGGGCGCTAATGGTGGGGGAATAATAGCTCCTGTGGCTCCGGCTCCATCAAGATCATCATCATCATCGTCGAAAGCTGGTTGCATGGGTTGGCGATCATACCTAAACCGAGCTTGTCGACCTCTTCTGTTGGCAGGTGTTGTGATTTCAGCATCATGCCTTGGGTTTAGTAACTCGTCATCACCTAAATCCTCATCGTCAGGGTTTGTTGCTTGCCTAGGGTTATCAATGTTTTGTTGGTGTACTTGGGCGGCGGCAAGAGCAGCTAATCTCGCCTGCTCGTGTTGAGCAGTCATTCTTTAAATTTCCGTTTGTGCCTCCATTCTGCCAATTCATTGTGGTTCAGGATTGATTGGTAATAACGGTTGACCAGAACTTCAAGTATGGGGCATGCACTGAATAAAAACCTGCAGTAAACAAAAACAAAAACTAAAAGTAAAAGTACGAGAATCTTTGACCAAAGGTTTTAGTAATTATCACGAACTTAATTGACACTTGTATTCCCCGGCAATGGCGCCAATTTTTGATAACGCTCAATCTACAGCTCTCGTAGGAGTGTAAAGCGGTCATTTGTCAAATATAGAACCCAACTGGGTTGGGTATCGATCCCACAGGGAATAGCTTGGTCAACAAGTAAGCAAAGATTACTAGACTTTTAGTGCAAGTCTCGTAAAAAGGGGGGAATTGTATTGTGATAGTAATGTAACCAAAATAAGAGAGTAAAGCAGAAAATAGCAAAGTAAAAGTACGAATGTTTTGTAATATGTAAACAATGAGAATTGAGGAGTTGGGGTTATGTCCACCTTCTGAGTTATACGTCTCTATTTGCTATGAGTGTGCGGAATTCAGACATGCATGTGCTTATAGAGAATTGTAATCGATGGTAAATCCAGGCGTCTTTCGACCTATTCGAGGATTATTTCACTTTAACTCTTTCGAGCTTAAAGCGTGTCTAACGGTACAAATTCTCCAAGAGGTTAATCCAGTTATGGCACTAACTTTTTAATAGGTGATGGGACCCTACTACCTTGACATTATCTCTTTTCCAGACAGATAACCTTTCTTTCGAACAAGTTAAATGTTATACTGGCGTATTCTTGCGTTTGCAACCACAAAGAATTTAGATTAAGATGAAGAGAATAATGATATAAGCAGCATACGTGTCACGAACTCACAAACTCACAACAATAGATAGTATCTCATACGGCTTCCATAACCCCAACAGAGAAGTTTAGTTACCCATGAATGCGAAGGAAATCACAATTGACATTGTTTTTATACCACAATTAAGATTTCATGTTTATAATGGTGTGGTAGGCGTTTAGGCGTGAATTCCTTAGAAAGGTAACGTTTCTCTTGTTGCGGAATTTAAGAATTGAATAGATGAGTAGAAGAAGAAAAATAGAATTAATGGAAGAATAAGAAGAAGAGTTGTAGAGTAATAGAATTAATTGTAAGAAGATGTCCCAAAATCTCTAGCAAGATAGGGTATTTATAATACCCATATCCTATTCCTACTAAGCTAATGAAATGCTTAACCAAATCCTACTAAGCTAATGAAATACTTAACCCAATTGTACTAGGTTAATGTATCATTATCCTAATCCTAACAAGCTAATGTAATACTTAACCCAATTGTACTAGGTTAATGTATCATTATCCTAATCCTAATAAGTTACTGCTAGTCCCCAAAGTCTTGAGAATTGTTGTTTTAGCTCGGGACAGAATTTCCATGCGCCATCTTTAGTCCTTGGCGTCCAAGATTGGCTTTTCTCCTTTCGTGAAGCTTTCTTTGGCGTCAAGTTATCCATGAAATGCTGAATTCTGCATCATTTATACCTGAAACTTTGCTAATCATGTTCGTTAGCTCACTTACAAGAAAATGGACTAAAAGTGCATGAAATATATAATTTATTCTCAAAACTAGGCTAAAATATGGGCAAAATATAGTGCTATAGGAGTGTAAATTCGCCTATCATCAATGTATCAGAACAGACTAAAATTGGGAATAAAGAGAGCTTAGGTGGTTCCCCGAAGAAGGCACAAGTTCAGACAACTCATTTCCCAAAATTGTTATTTGCTAATCTGGGTTACGCTGACCTAGTGCCCTGTGGTGTATCAGACTCAGACACTCAAACCCTTACGGCACACTTGGGTTGGGCGCTTCCCTGCCGAGTCAATGGTGGATTTCATATAGCCCGTGGAATATCAGACTTGTAGGGGAGTGCCACCTAACTCAAAAGTAATACAAAGATCAGAGACTACATTGATGGAAAGGTTTTATGATTATGAAATATGCCCATGTGTTTTAGAATTTATATCATATATGATGTTTTATGACTAGCTCTCAACTATTTTATTTATATCAAAAGCTTTATTTTGGATTGCTCTGCATACCAGTACATCTGTATTGATACCCTACCTTCCAAGTTCTGAGGCACAATCTAGGGGTCTTGATAAGCAGTAGATTTCTTCATACAGAAGTGCAGAGTTCAGTCGGTGAGCCTTCTATATTTCAGAAGGCCTATTTATTTTCAGACATTTATCATTAGTCATGGTTGGTGTACTGGGAGCCTTGTCTTTATTTTCAGACTGTAATTGTTTGATCATGTATTAGAGATTTTGCAGAAATTTTTCAAATGTTATTAGAGGAATTGGATTTTATTTTTTTTCATTATCGAATTTGTATCATACTTATGACCATGATTCTGTTTCGTTATACTTTCCGTATTTCTTTTTTGTGTATGAATGGTGTATATAATTACAAGTTAGAAGGGCTCTCAGGCCTTGATGGTTTGGGATGTCCATCACGGCCAGGGGCCCAGTTTGGTTCATGACATGGAGTTTAGTGGTAAAAATAATAGTTTCTTAATATTAATGATGCATGTTTTGTGTGAGTAAGCACTAGGCTTGATTCGATGTGTGCAATATCTTTGGTTGGAACTTGTGGAAAAAAGAGTGAATAATTGTGAGATTTATGTACATGAGGACTAGTGTTAAAATGATGAATTGTGGGTGATTCATTAAGTGTATAAGAGCGTGATTATATAAAAATAAGTTGAACCTGGAGTTAGCATGTTGTTAGATAAAGTGTGATGTGTACGAGTCTCACTTGTACCTAGATTTTGTTCTCAAATCTCATGGTATGGGAAAGACTAAGGAGTTTCTATGTGATGTCCTGTTCTTTAGAGACGAATTGAGGAAATATAAGTAGGTAGTATGTGCCTTTGGTATAGTCTTAAAATTTTTACTATAATGTAAGTTATGTGATTAACATTCTAATATAGAATGTTAATTAATGGAGAGTGGATTTTTTATGTGATAAGGTGTGAGGATGGGTATGCTCATGAGACTGTAAGTTGTAGGTTGATTTCTATAGGGGATAGCAAGAAATTAAGAGTGCCATTCTTTGAAATTAATGATTTTAGAGTATAGTTAAAAAGATGAAGTTTAGCATTTATGTGTAAGGTGATACCCCATTGTGCTGAGTGTTGTGCTTGTAAGATTTAATGAGAAGATATGTCCTTAAGTTTAGAATTGTGACTTTGATCTAAGGGGGACATGATGAATTAAAGTAGTTCCCGAATTTTCTTGCGGTGTGAAGTTTCAAGTAAGAATCATGACAAAATCAATTCCTATGCAAGCAAGCTCCTCCTAGTCTAATTTAATAGGTCATTCTACCAAAGTCTTATATGTTCAAGTTTTTCCTATATCTAAGGTTTGAGAACTGTATGTAACTCATGTCATGCTCCGACCTCCAAACTAGAAGCAATAATGTCCCTCAGTAATCCAATATTCCAGATATTAAAGATCTATGTTATGTTGCTCATGATCTATAAAAATTAATATCTCGCTAAATGCTTGGTTCTAAGAAACTATTCTTCCTAAATGTTACTGGTTTATTTTATGTTGGGATTACCCAAAATCATAAAGTTCTGTGAACTCATCACTATTTTCAGCTCTGAAAATGGGAAACGATAGCCTCGAGTAGATTTCCTTGTCTGAAACGTTGACTTTATAAATCCCAAACTTATGTTGTACTACTCATGATGTAAGGAATCATGCTATGTTGTGTTTATGCCAAAGCGACTCTTTATTTATGATTCTGACACTTGATATATGGAGCACTTCATGTTTATTTTATTGTACCTTCATCTCATATCCCACCTTGAGTAGTGCAATAATTATATGATATAATCGAATAGTGTTACACCTTTCCTTGAGGCATATTATCAGGTCCCTTAATGACCCTCTGAATGATAGTATGATAGTTGTTATGGAAGAGTAGTAGTTACTTAGGAAAGGGGGAGTAGATGTTCTTGAATGTGAAAACTTGGATTTGATCTCTTTAGCTAAGGTTATTGGTGATGGGTGAAAGAAAGAGATGGACTTTCATTACGACAAATAGTTAAGAAGGATATATATGGCAAAAATCTTTGTGAAAGTGATTGAATTTTCTGGTCTTAGTGGAGGGATCCATGAAGTGGATGTAGTAATGATAGTCTTGAATGTTGTGATTGATGAAACACAAGCCGTATACTATGTGGTTAGTATTCCCTGAATTAAAACTCGATGGTGTTTGATGGTAGTGATAAGGTGAAGTAATATTCTTATATGTAGTCCCATAGCTTAAATTAGTACCTCTTTTCTCTGAGTTAGGCTTTAAGAAAGGATTATTACACAGCGGCACTCAAACTCTTGTGGTTAGATGTGTTATGGGAGAATTGTAAGTTGGAAATGATGAAGTATGTCATTTGTTGTTTGGGGCATAGATGAGTAGTGTTTCTTAGTGTAATTTCTATTCATGGTATCTTGAAAGGTGGAGAATGCTTCCATTTCTTGTCTTCCATGAAACATTATGTCATGGTTAGTACTAATGTAAATTAGGCCTATTATCACTAAATTAACTCATTCCTTATGTTTTGATGATTATGATTCATAGAACTCATGTGCAAGATCACACCTATGTAAAGTATCATTACCCCATGTTTCTTACTTACACGTTTCACTAGGGGTTATCATAAACATCATTTGATGACTTTGCATATTTTATTTCGAAAAAATGTTCAATGCGAGTTTTTGTTCTTTATTCTACACTTTTAGAGTTTTCAACATGTCCCTACCCATCATTTGAGGACGAATGATCCCAAGAGGGAGATAATTTAACTCCCCGCATTTTCGAGCTAGAAATCGAACTGTTGTTCCTACGTGTGTAAATTCTAATCCCATGAATCATATTTAAATTCATGTGTAATGATCTTTATAATAGTGTGTTAAGTGATTATGAGGTAAAAATGTTCATGGAAAACACATAGAGCAAAGTTGAGCTAAGAGCCTTTGAATCGTTCATAGTTTGGTATTTGATTCTATAAGGTTCAACTTTGAATGTGTATAAATTTTGATATATCTGGAATTTTTCATCTCAAGACCCACCAAATTGTAGATAATTCAATTAGCTTTCCAACAATACAAATTTCACCTTAATACGCTAACCGAGTGAAAAGTTATGGCCTTTTTTGTGAGAAGCAGTAAGCCGACGCTATTGGAACTCAACGCGATGGTGCTCGACGTGATAGGCGACATGACGCGATGGACAATGCAATACAGAATTGTTTCACATGCTATTTTAGTTTCTAAAGGGTCTAGGGTCATTTTGGTCACTTCCCCTTACCCAAATCCACCCATAACACTAAATTTCAGCACCCAAAAGCATTATACACATTGTTATTCTTATTTTCTCTTAAAGAAAAATCCTAGCTTCCCACCCAAGATCAAAGATTCATCTTCTAAGTCAATATTATCAAGAAAAATTTCAAGAATAGAATTTCATTCTTCAACCAAGGAAGGTAAGGTGTGTGGGACTACTCTAAACACGATGGGCATAATTTTTAATATTTTATCTAGACTAAAGATCCCCAAACATGTTTTTAAAGAAGAGTTTCGATATTGTTGCTAAAAGTAAGTGGCATGGAATTGTTTTGATAATGCATATTTTTGTTTTGAACTATTTCTCATGAAACTAAAATATATCTATGTACATATGTTTTCATTAGTAATGAAGAGTTTGATTGAGAGCATGATTGGTAAAAATTCCTCTCCTTTATGATATCTTTGATTTCAAGTATTGTAGATTGTTTAACTACATGAATTTTCTTATAGAAAACGAGTGAGTGAATCCTTTACTAATGATCATGGAATGATATGGTCTTTGGTTGTTGAAAAGGGGTTTTAAATAAAAAATGTTTATCGTTTGAAAATTAACAATTCTTTTGGGTTTTGAACAATGAAAACATAACATGATCAGCTTATGATTGTACTATTGAAAGGAGAGTATTTTTTATGTTAATTGAAATGAAAACCTACTGCATGACTCTACCTCACTTGATGTTTAAAAGCTATGGGTGGTCATTAATATGATAATAAGTGAAAAGGGTTGCCGATATGATGTGATGTGAGTTGATTGACTTGCAAGTCAGGGTATGACGATACCCTGTGATTATATGCCCTTACCAAGATACGTATAGAATGTTTTAATAGTATGAAGCATGTTTATTTTAAAGAATTTAAAGTTGGGCTTAAGAGATCGAGTTGGTCACCCAAAGAAGGTGTTTGAGTGTAAGGGCTCATCGCTGGAAATCATAGTTGTCGATGTTGGATTTGTGATATTGTATCCTACATGGAAGGATAATAAAATAATTAGGGCATCCCCCTATGGTGTGCTCACATTAGGGTTTAACCAGCTGCAATCCTGGTGGCTACTTGGATTGGGGGCTTGGCCACCGAGTCAAGGGTTGATTCCACATAGCCCATGGAATTATTGAATTGTAGGGTGTACCTATTATCTCATAAGAATAACAGAGAGTGAGTCAAGGTTGTCAAGAATTGATTTGAAATTTATTAAGTCTGCCCATGTATTTTTACTTATATAATGGTCACTGTTATTGTGAAATGTTATAATCTCTAAGTTTCAAAGAAGTCCCTTATTCTCCATAAGATAAAAGTATAAGTTTTGAAAGCTATTGATTTAAGATTTCGTCTTGCTTACAAATTTTGAGAATTAGATGAAGAATACAGATTTTAGAACTAAGTGTAATGACTCACGAAATTTATACTATATGCTTTATTATACATGATTTATGAGATTCAGATTTCAGTTTTACTCAAGCTATGTGAGTCATTTATATCAGCATGCATGATTTTATAAAGATTGATGATATTATTTTTTTAATTGTATACATCCCCTTATACTCAGTACATCCTCAAAGTACTGATCCATAAATACGTCTGTGTGATACATTGTCTCATAATGTAGGTTTCAAGTGCTCAGTCTCAGCAGCGACAGTGATCTCCGAGTACCTTATCTACACTTCCGCAGTTGGTGAATCCTCATGGTTCGAGTACCTATTTCCCTGATTTCAGTACCCGTAGCAGTTGAATTATTTTATTCAGTTCAGTTCGAGTCAGTTGAGGATTTGTCCCAATGACTCTCTAGTTCTTAGTAAGTAGAGGCTTGTCGGACTATTAGTTGATGTTTTCATATTTCAGCAATGGTTGCTCAAATGGTATTTTTCAGTTAGTTCAGTTTAGACACGATATGACAATACAAGTGTTTTGCTCTAATTTTCTTAAAGTAAGTTATAAAACTCAGTAGAAGGCTCAAAGGGTTTGCTTCGGGCTACTTGTAGCTTTAAGCACCATGTGACGCCTTGGGATGAGATTTCGGGGCATTACAGAAAACATCATAATGGAAATTAAAGAATTGTTAAAGCCAAGTTAACATTCAGGCAGATAAAGAAAACTAGACAATTTCAATTAAGTAGTCATTAAAACCTAAGTAAACATTCAAATAGATAAAGCAAACAGCACAATAACAATTAAGGAATATTAAAACCTAACTAAAAACTTAACTAGATAAGGAAAATACCTTAAATAAACCGTCAATGATCAAACTTTGCAAAACCCTTCAACCATTTCAATTCAAAATCACCAAAGATAAAAAAAATTAACAGCAAAATTAGCTTAAAAACACAACATTCAATACACACATCAAAATGGACAGTAAAGCACATAAGAATCAACTCAGAATAAAACTTAAAACAAACACAAAAAACCCATCAACTCCAATTCTTTTTCTTAAAAATGAAAGTAACCCAGATAAAGATTAGCACATACCTACCTTACCTATGGATCAAACCTTACAAAAACAGATAAAAATCCAATCAATATATATATAGATAGCTTAGTGAAGAACAACAAAGAATGAAGAAGGGGGGAGTGGAGTAAATCAATTTAGAGTTTACAAGAGAGGTTGGGAGGGAAAGAAAGCAAGCGGTTGAAGATAGTCAGAAGTATAGATTGAGAGAAAGAAAGAAAAAGTTTTAGAGAGAGGGAGAGAGCATCCAAATACATAAAACACATACAACAGCATGTCACAACATAACACATAACACATGCAACAATGCCCAACATAAAACACTGACATATGGAAGTCAAAGTGGGTGGGGGACTTAGCTTTGTGGGAAGCGAGCCAAAGAACAATGCAACTCAGATGATTCCATGTGGAGAACAGGATGTATGTCCCCTCTTTCTCATCACACCGTTCACACTTTGATTTATTTGGAGGGTGGGGTGTAGGGGTGGGGTAGCTTTGTGGGTAGCAAGACCAAGAATAATGCCACTCAAATGATGCCATGTGGAGGACTAGATGTATTCCCCCTCTCTCTAGTCATACCATTCACACTTCTCTTCACAATTTTCACACTTCTTTTTATATTCTTGAATGAGAAGAATAAATTAGAAGACCCAAATATATTAATAGATTCTAGTTGAATGATTCTTGTAATCTAATGTCTATATATGTTTCTATCAATTTCTCTCTCTAATATTTATTTTTAAATACATAAGTATTATATATCTATAGATATAAATCATCATTCATTAGCATTATTCAAATAAAGATATCATGTCTTACACAATGCATACATTGTATCAGTAATTAATTCTTAATGAAGTTCTCTTGTATGCATTAAATACTAAGACTGATGGGTAGTAAATATAGTTTAAAGCATAATTCAAATAAGAACAATTGATTGCTCTTGAGTAGTTTTCATATTTGATATGCAAATAGTAAATGTGATCAATATCCTAAAATTACTTTGGCAAATAAAGAGAATTGTTGTTTATTTGGGATAAAATTTGAATTATTTTGAATTTTATAATCTTTATTTAAGGCTAAGAAAAACTTAATGAAAATGTTATATTTTTTGTTTAACTTCTTTCTATATATGATATTATTAACTGCTTACAAGTTTATTTGATTATGAGTGAACATATAATTTCATGATTAATAAAAATAATAAGATATCTAACTGCAAATGCTAGGTGGCTTCAGTTTTCAAAAATGAAGAGGAAAAATAGAAGGGCAAACAAATAACAAGGTGAAACTACTATGCTAGGTTAAAGAGACAACACTCAAAGACTACTTCCAAGAGTATGTGTGAAAGAGAAGAGAAATGTAGAAATTCATGGTTGAGTCAACTAGAAAATTTATAGGTTCTATTTATTTTCCTCTATTTAGATATTATCCCTTGGAGTAAATGATATTCCACATACATGTGTAGCCTTTGATCGCCCAAGGAAAGATGATAAGACAGTTACAAGACATGTTCCATCTATGACACTAATCATCTAAAATTAGTGGTAACATATGAAACAAAAAAGAAAAAAAAAACGACTGAACTAGTGATATCTCATCGAATCAAAGAAAACAGATATCCTTTCGAGGCGATGTGAAGTAATTGATGACATAAATTTAAATGATCATATCCTCTCTTTGATCCAACTAGTGAATTTTTCAAAAGAAGGAAAGAAAAAGGCATGAACCTTCTTTTTGAGTATTTTGAAAAAGCAAAACCAAATTTTGGCAAAAGGAAAAATATACAGTCTTAAAAAACTTAAATGCATTTTCTTGTTAGCCTACTTGGGCCACTTGACCTATGTAAATGATGTTAATTCCTTGTTAGATTATTCTTTTATAAAATTTACCCTTACTGATTAAAAAAAAAAAGAAACTCAAGCAAAAGACAATTAGAGACAAAAAAATAAAACACTCCTTTCTGTTGGTGTTTGATTGAAAACCTCTTTAAGGAAAACTGAAAACAACAACATCTTTAAAAATACAATTGCCTCACAAATGAACAGCTCAATCTTAAATTCTTTTTTTGTCAAAAAATTTCTATTTAGTTTCTCCAATAGGTCCTCTATTTGTAGCATAAAAGGTTAAGATATTGTCATATCATGCAACAAATAAAGTATGTTAAATTATATCTTTCATGTTATGTTTTCGGTAAAATTAAATCCCAGTTCCTATGGACAAGATAATGGATAAAATGAGATCTTAAATGTTTATCCATTCTCAGGACAGACAGATGAATACTTGTTTTCACATGAGTCTTTCCAAATTTGCTCATCACACTTTCTCTTTTTGCTAGGATGAAGAAAGTATCAATCGAAAATACTCTACCGAACAATATTGAATATATAAGAATAGTATGAATCACCTGAGTATCCTACAGAGGGAGAAGTGAGCTATTGCACAAGTACTTAATACTAGTTATGGATCCAGGATGAAGCTACACATACATCTTTATCACTAAGGGGTTGTTTGGATTAGAGACATGGGAATTAATAATGTAAGATTTATTTCTTTTAAAATAATGTAAGATTAATGTAAGGTTGGATTTTAATGCATGAATTATTCGGATATTTGATTTGATGTACTAAAAGTTAGTTTCATTATCAAAAAAGTGTAATATAAAAATATTTGTTTACTTGTTGAAAATAAAAAAAGTTTCTTTACTATCACGTGGGTTTCTTTGTCTTTAGTTGTTTAACCAATATTCTGCTAACCCTTGTTCTTATTTCACATCCTACCATATACAAAAAAAGGTAAATAGAAAAAGCTCTCCATACAATACATCACAATTATTTCTCAATGGTAGTTTTCTTCCTCTTTTTTTATGAAAGCCTCAGACTCCATATATCCTATGGGGATGCCGGTAAACCGGGTACTGGTGCGTCTGTAACATAAAAAAACTAATACTACTATGGAGACCTTAGTTAGGGATGAAATTCCATAGAAATCTAATATTCCAAAGCCAAAAATGTCTGCTATCCCACGCCCTAGTAACCATTGATTGGGAATCCAAAAAGGAAAGCTCGTTATGCTACTCAAATCGGCAATCCAACAATCATTTTCAAATCAAGCAATTACAATGGGATTATGAGTGAGAACAGTATAGGTAAATTTATGAGGACTAGTCCACATATTGATAAGATTCGCTCCAAATTCTCTAACAAAGTCACAATCAGAGTAAAAGTTAAGATTGGAGTTCACGATTTTTGCATTGCGTTTATAGATTTGCCAATGAAATTTTGCTGCATCTTTTTGTATTCCATGAAGATCATATACCAAATGAGGCAAAGGCCTAATAGATTTCTTACAATCATTTTTTGTATATTTGGATGAATAAAGGGTTCTTATATAGACTTCTATTCATTAGGTAGTCGATTATCAACACATAAATAGTCGATATGTACCTGAAAACCTGCCTCTTATCATAACCTAGTAATGCATTGATGACCCATAAAATATTGATTAATGGAGAATATGTCATGTAGATCCTTAAGAATGATAAATATTTAAGGATTTTCTACAACTTAAATAGGCTCAGTTTAGAGATATTTTGTTTAGGCGGAGAAGTTTATTAAAACTCTCCAATATAAGGAGAAACATGAGTAATTTTCCATCTCACACCTAATGAGAATTTTTTGGTTGGTAGAAGATCTATAAAGATGAAAGATTATTTATTAGGTAAACTATTACATTATAAACTATTTGAAGACTGACGATGTAACACCCCACATTTTTTGGGGCTAGATTTCAAAACGTCGTTCCTACGGGTATAGACCCAAACCTAATGATTCTTTTTTAATATATGTGTTATGATATTTTATATAGTGTGGGAATACCTTTGTATATGAATTGAGGTTACAAATATCTCATATATCAAGGACGAGTTGAGAACGTTTCTATCGATTAAGTTTTATTGAACGTTTCAGCTTGGGTCAAATTTCAATGATCATTACTCCTAGTATATAATGAGTTACATGTCCTACCATATACCAAAAGAAATATCTTTGAGTCCTCTTTACAACACAACTAGTTTAACCTTAATCCAATGTCGGAGTAGAATGTTGTCCTTATTTTACTTCGTAGTGTGTATCTGCCAAAATGTGACAACAAAGTTGACGACTTATCAACTAGGTGACGACCAAGTTGACGGGTTGTCAACTAAGTGATGAACCATCAGCCCAAGTCATCATCATAGGGAAGTAAGTGGTAAAATCCATCCCAAAAATGAAGACCTTGGTGACGAGCTATCACCTGAGTGACGGGCCACCAACCATGGTCGTCCACTAATGAAATTATGCGACTTCTTTGGTTTCCTTAGGGGTAATTTTTTCTTTTCCTCACTCCAAACACCTTTCCCATGAATTACGTTCCCCCTTAAGCATTATTAATCAACTTTTATCAATTTTAAAATATTTTAAATCCTCTCCACTCTCAAAAACAAGATCAAACTAGGGTTTTCCTCTAAGTTCAGGATTTCAAGAAAAAGGTCACGATTAGTGTTCCAATCTTCAAACTAAACAACATAAGGTACGCAGGGTTTTCCTAAACTACATGGTCATGGCAAAATTGTTTTAATTATGTTCAAATATAGAGAAATAATGAATTTACAAAAGGGTCTTGAATTTACAATTAAAATTCTGCATTGTGAATGCTTTTGACAAAAATTTTATGGTCTTGAGGTCTTACCCCTTAAACTCGATTTTGTTTATATGTATATATTTATATATACATGTGGCTTGATTTTAGGAATTTAAATTGAGAGAAATAAGAATTATAATCCCTCTCTTGTTATAAATCCCATTGTTTTTATATGTTATGAATTATTGAATTTCATACTAAGAAGCATGTTACAAATGTCTTTATTGTTTGTTAAGACTTAATTTATATTATAAATTGAAGAGAGGGTGTTTCTAGTTTATATAAAGGAGAAGTGATGATTTTAAATAGTTGCATGATTTTTCACAAAATACTTGACCACCACATGTTTGCTGAAATGTTGAAAAGAGAGAATCTATGCATAGTTTGAAATACGTTTTGAAAATAAGAACTCTCTTGCATTGTTTGATTGATTTGATGGTCTAAACATTATTTTTCTTGAAAAAAGTTGTAACTTGATAATGTATGGCTGAGAAATATGACTTGAAAGTCTTGGTATGACGATTCCAATACAAATAATGCCATAGTAATACAGAACAGAACGAAATGCAGATTTTTGTTTAAATTTTCAGATTTTGAGCTTAGAACGATGCATGTTTAGAAAAGGTTGAAATTGATCTTAAAGAGAGTTAGGTGGTTACCCGAAGAAGGTTTAAGTTCAAAAAACTTATTTCCCAAAACAATGTTTAGCCGCTACGAGTTTAGTAAGTTCCCAAAGAGGGATTATACGCTGGCCTAGTTCCCTGTGGCATATCAGAACAGAAACTCCAACCTTTGCAACTAACTTGGGTTGGGAGCTTGGTCACCGAGTCAAGGGAAGATTCTATATAGCCCGTGGACTATAGAATTGTAAGTTGTACCACCTAGCTCAGAACTAAAATAAAGAATGGTATTGAATTATAGAATTGTTTTGAAGATCAATTGAAGCTGCCCATGTGTTTTCAATTATTTTATGCATAATATTTTATGAAATACTCTCACTTATGTTATATATAAAAGTACATTATTTTGGATTGCTCTTCATACCAGTACATCCGTATTGACCCTAATATTTTAGGATCTGAGGCACAGTCCCGGGGTCCAGCTAAGCAGTAGATTGGTGTTTCTAAGATTCGTTGTTGGTGAGATTTATCTATTAAATAAGGTTGGGCTTACACAAACATTGTCATTTGTTTGATTTATGGTCTAACTAGGGGCTTTGTCCAAGTTTTGTTTTAGACATATATTGGATATTATAGTGTTAGAGATTTTGCAGACTGGTGTCATATGTTTTTAATATAAAGAATTTCTTTCCAAATTAGTCAAGTTTTATGAGATTGTCTATGGTTATATTTTGTTATGTCTTTCTGCAAATTGTTTATATTGAATTAATGTTGTGCATGATTTCCAGAAAGAAAGGGGTGCCCGGGCCTTCATGTTTCGGGATTCTCGTTACGGACAGGACCCCGGCTCGAGTCATGACAAACTTTGTATCAGAGCACGATTCATGTTCCCAGGGTGTCTACGAAATCACGTCGGGTAGAGTCCATTTCTACAGGTATGTAGCACATCATACTTATAAAGAGGGAGCTACTTGGCATCTAGGAATGTTTCACTTTTCTTCATGTTCCATATCGTGCCATTGTGTTGTCCATTTTGATATTATCAAAATTCCTTCTTTACTCTGATTTTATTAACTATGTCTCATTGTCGAGTTGATTCAAGCTCAAAAGCTTAAAGTAATGATGTGGTCACTTTTGATTGTGTGATAAAGTATATGTGATAAAGTGTCAGAACCTGTGAGCTGTAAGATGGTTTAGAAATTAGTGATATGAAGTCACAATCTTATAAGTCATAATAAGGATATTTTTTATAAAGAAGTTAGTTTAGTTATGTAGCCGTTGATTGAGGGATGGTTTGCCATTTTATAGTGATGGACTAATATGGTAGAAATAATTGCAGATTATATGATAGTCTGTGAAGGAAGTGGATGGCTACGATTATTATTGACTTAAAATAGGGAAGGATCTCAAAATGGATAGTTATGGTTGTTGTAGAAATCATTTATAGGCTATAAAGGGAAAGGGGTAGATTAGTCAATAAGGTATAGGTATAGACTCATTGTTGTATATGAATTTTTTAAAGTTGGTTGTGATGTATGAATGGGTAAGTGAATATGATGTGAGAAAGTGGAATATGTTAATAGATGGTAATGGGTGATATTAAAAGATTAAGATCGACTATCCTTATCATATGACTTTACCCTCTTGATTTTCTTTTCTCTAGTAGTTGTAGACTAGTATGGTATGTGAAAAGGTATGTTGCAGATTTTGAGGCATAGTAGCATTTTTCTGAAGAGGATGAACTTATGGGCCATAGTTAAGTAAAGTAAGAGACTTAGGTGGATATTTCTATTTGATGGACTAGTATAATATGCAACATGCTTCATCGGTGTAACATGAATGGTGCTAGACAATAGACTTGAACTTTAGATTTGGATTGTGGTGGTAAGAATAGTAGCTTAAGATTAATGATGCATGTTTTTTGGGAGTAAGTAGTAGGCTTGATTTGATGTGTGAAATATCCTAGGTAGTCAATGTACGCATGTGGTATGGTTTTACAAATTTTGTTAAGTTGTAAGTTACGTTATTATAGGTGTAATGCTAGTATCCTAAGGAGTTGAATATGGATTGTTAAGTATTTTGAAGCATGGATGTCTATGAACATGATAACGTTTGTCATCTGTTGATGAATTTGGGGATTAGTGGAAGTTATGATTTGTATCCCTGAAGGGGGATTCCCAGAAAGAATTTAGTGTCTTTATTTTGAATTATTGAGGGAAGTTTGTGTTCATATGTATACTAATACTCCCCTATTGTATTGAGAATTATGTTTATAGATTGATGAGAGGTTATGTTCTCAAGTGTAGGATTGTGACTTTGATCTAAGAGGGAGATGGTGAGTTAAGGTAGTTCCCAAATTTTCTCATTGTAGAAAGTCAGGGAAGAGTCATGATAAACCTATTACTATTCAAGAATATTTCTCCTACTCCAGTTTAAGAGTTCATTCTACCAATGTCTTATGCATGAAGTCCTGCCGAGGTCTAAGGTTTAAGTTCACTATATAAGTCATGCCATGCTCCAACCTCCAAACTAGAAGCAATGATGTCTCGATAAATCCAGTCTTTCATGTATTCAAGCCCTATGATATGATGCTCATGATCCATAAAAAAATCCATGTCTACCCTATGATATGATGCTCATGATCCATAAAAAAATCCATGTCTTATAAAATGCTTGGTTCTAAGAAAACTATGCTTTCTATATGTTTTGGATTCATTCTATGTCGAGTCTAGCCCAATGAGATAAAGTTTATGCAAACTCATGGCCATGTTCAGTTCTTAAATGAGAAGCAATGGCTCTAAGTAGAAATCCTTATCCTAATCATTGACTTCATGAATTCAGGCCTTATGTTATACAACTCTTGATATGTGCACTTATGTTTTCTCATTGTGGTTTGTCCTATGAATCCATGTTGAGTTGTGTTTATGCCAAAATGACTCTCTACTCATAGTTTATAAATTTGATATATTAAGCACTTTGTTCCTAATATGTCGTTTAATAATCTCATATCTCACCTTGAGTAGTTCAATATTCATAAGTTATAGTCGAATAGTGTCACTCCCCTTTTCATGACACTCATGCTTGATTCCCTTAAGGACCTACCGAATGATAGTATGGTAGTAATTATGGAAGAGTAGTGATGTTTTAGGTAGGAGAGTAGATGTTCTTGAATATTAAAATATTTAGGTGATTTCTATAGCTAAGTTTTTAGGTTATGGGTGAAAGAAGGAGACAAACTTTTGTTACGTGAAATAGTTAGGAAGGATATATGTGGAAAAAATCTTTGTGAGGATGATTGAAGTTCCTGGTTTTAGTAGGGAGATCTGGGTGTAGTAGAGATAGGATTTAATGTTGTGCTTGATGAAAATGCAAACCAATGTACTATGTGGTTAGTATTCCTCGATTTATGGTATAAGGTTGTTCGATTATAGTGATAAGATGAACAAGTTTTCTTTAAGGGAAGTAGAACATGGGTCCCCATAGCTTAAGCTAGCATCTTTTACTCCTGGTTAGGCTTAAACATAGAAGTACGATATAGTTAGACTCAATCTCTTGTAGTTTTGTATTTAGCGGTGAAATTATAAGATTTGGGATGTTAAAATGTGGTATTCCTATTTGAAATTATAGTGGAGAAGCGTCGCAAAACTTTAACGTCTATTAGACGTATCTTTTGAGGTAGAGAATGTTTCTTATCTATTCTTATGTACCGCGAAAATCTCATCTCATATATCGTACCAATCTTAATCAATCCGGGGATTCTTATAAAAGTTCATGCCTTACAATGGTTTAAACAAGTTCCATAAAACACATGCAAAAATCATATCGATGTCAACTTCCGTTATCTCATAATTTGTGCTTACACAATTTACTTGGTGATTCTATAATGCTCTTCTTGAATGTCTACGTATGTTTCATTCGGGGAAATAAAATTTCTAATGTTAGATTACATCCATTATTCCATACTTCTATAGCTTCAACAAAATCCTACCCATCATTCGAGGACGAATGATTCATAGGGGGAGATAATGTAATAACCCTCATTTTTCGGGCTAGATTTCAAACCGTTGTTCCTACGCGTATAGACCCGAACCCAATGATTCTTTGTTAATAAATGTTTTATGATCAATTCTATAGTTTTGTAACACCTTTGGATATGAATTGAGGTCACAAATATCGCATAACTCAAAGACGAGTTGGGAACGTTTCTATCAATTAAGTTTTATTGAACGTTTCAACTTAGGTCAAATTTAAATGACTATTACTCCTAGTATATAATGAGGTACTTGTACTACCATATACCAAAAGAAAGATCTTTGAGTCCTCTTTCCAACGCAACGTGTTTCACCTTAATCTGATATCGGAGTAGAAGTTATGCTCATTTTACTTCGAAGTATTTGTCTGCCAAAATGTGACGACCAAATTAACGACTTATCAACTAGGTGACGACCAAGTTGACGCGCCATCAACTAAGTAAATACCCATCAGCCCTAGTCGTCTAGGGCAGTAAGTGGTAATATCCAGCCCAAAAGTGATGACCTAGGTGAAGAACTATCACCTATGTGACGGGCCATCAACCATGGTCGTCAATTGATGAAATTCTGCGACTTCTTTGGTTTTCTTAGGGATATTTTTGTCTTTTCCTCAATCCAAAAAGCTTTTCCATGAATTAAGTTGCCCCTTAAGAGTTATTAATCAACTTTTATCAGTATAAAAACATCTCAAATCCTCTTCACTCTCAAAAATAAGATCAAACTAGAGTTCTCCTCTAAGTTCAAGATGTCAAGAAAAGGGTCAAGATTAGAGTTCCAATCTTCAAACTAAACAACATAAGGTACATGGGGTTTTCCTAAATTACATGGGCATGGTGAAATCGTTTTAATTATGTTTAAATGTTGAGAAATCATGAATTTATAAAAGAGTCTGGAATTTACAATTACAATTATGCATTGTGAATCCTTCTTGACCATAATGTTTTGGTCTTGAGGCCTTACCCCTTAAACTAGATTTTGTTTATATTTATATTTGTATGCATGTGGTTTGATTCTTGGAATTTGAATTGAGAGCAAGAATAATTATAATCCCTCTCTTGTTATAAATCCCCTTGTTTTTATATATGTTATGAATTATTGAATTTCATACAGAGAAGCATGTTACAAATGTCTTTACTGTTGGTTAAGACTTGATTTTTATTATGAATTAAAGAAAGGGTGTTTTTTGTTTATATAAAATAGAAGTGATGATTTTAAAGAGTAATATGGTTTTTCACAGAATACTTGACCGCCACATGTTTGATGAAATACTGAAAAGAGAGAATCTCTGCATAGTTTGAAATACACTTTAAAAATAAGAACTCTCTTGCTTTGTTTGATTGATTTGGTGGTCTAAACATTTTTTTTCTTGAAAAGAGTTGTAACTTGATAATGTATGGATGAGAAATATGAATTGCATGTCTTGGTATGACGATATCAATAAAGATAATACCATAGTAACACAAAACAGAACAGAATGCAGATTTTTATTCAGATTTTCAAATATTGAGCTTAGAACGATGCATGTTTAGAAAAGGTTAAAATTGGGGTTAAAGAGAGTTAGGTGGTTCCCCGAAGAAGGCACGAGTTTAGAAAACTCATTTTTCAAAATCGTGTTTTGCCGATACGAATTTATTATGTTCCTAAAGAGGGATTATATGTTGGCCTAGTGCACTGTGGCATATCCAAATAGAAACTCCAACCTTTGCGGCAAACTAGTGTTAGGGGATTGGCCGCCAAGTCAAGGGCGTATTCATATAGCCCGTGGACTGTAGAATTGTAGGGTGTACCACCTTGCTCAAAAGTAAAATAAAGAATTGTATTGCATCCATGTGTTTTAAATTATTTCATGCATAATGTTTTATGAAATTCTCTCAATTATGTTATATATAAAAGTAAATTATTTTTTGATTTTTCTACGTACAAGTACATCTGTATTGACACCTACATTTCAGGATCTGAGGCACTATCCCGGGGTCCAGTTAAGCAGTAGATTGGTGTTTCTAAGATTCACAATTGGTGAGCCTTCTCTATTCCGGAAGGCTGGGCTTATATAAATATTGCTATTTGTTTTATTTATGGTTTGACTAGGGGCCTTGTCCCAGTTTTTTTAGACATATGTTGGATATTGTAGTGTTAGAGATTTCGCAGACTAGTGTCATATGTATTGAATATTAAGAATTTCTTTCCAAATTGTTCAAATGTTATGAGATTGGCCATGGTTTTGTTTTGTTATGTCTTACTGCAAATTCTTTATATTTAATGAATGTTGTGCATGATTGCCAAAATGAAAGGGGCGCCCGGGCCTTCATGGTTCGGGATGCTCGTTATGGCTGGGGCCCCGGCTCGGGTTGTGACAGACGATCACGAAAGAATCCTCTTGATCTCACTTTAAGAAATCAACCACCATTACTCAACCATATACCAAAATATATGTTAAATGTATTAGTAAAGAAAAATCCCTACTGGAATAAAGAATTTAGACCACTTAGTTTTTTCTCTTTCAATACTGTTATGCTCCAAACCCGGATCAAGGTCGTATTAAACAAACAAATAAAAGACAATACTTAATAATTTGAAGAAAAAAAAACTTGCAAACGTTAATTATTAGGTTTACAAAGAAAGCACCATGATTGTCCCACCCCTTTCAATGTTGTACCCATCATATTAAATCAAATAATGAGGGTACAGAGGCATTAAAGATGTATCATGCACATAATCATCCCTAAAGCATCATCAACTTCACCTAATTTAACATCATCCCTTCCATTTTTTATTCACCACAACCGGCATAAGATTTATACTATAATCATCATCGACTAAATCTTATTCACAACTCATCATTAATCATGACATCATGGTTACTGTTCAGGGACTTGCAAAGGAGGGATGATGGGCGTCAGTCAAGATTGCGAACAGATTGCGAGTATCAAAATCAGCTAAGTTGGGTACAAGCTGAGTGGAGACTGAGTGCGGTTTTATGTCTTGAAATCATTGCCAGGGCTTTATGGTTCTCCAGGGCTTCAACACATTAGATTACTTCAAATCAACGTTAAGAAAGCAGTTAAAGTTAAAAACTTAAGAGTATATGCAAAATGCACCTGTCAAATGCTTATAGAAACTTGGGTTGATGGTATTTTCCCTTACTTTCTCCACGTAGAAAGATATGACCGACTAGCTTAAAGTTTATGACTCAAGGAGAACTTAATACAAACTGACTAGCTTAGAGTTTATGACCAAGGGAGGCCTTAACACAACATAGAATTAGGATGTGACATATGTCGTTCATTCCATGCCAATGATCCTTCTTCATTATATGTAGGCTTTTATTTCCCTAAATTACCTTACAATGAAAGGGATATATTATCGCTGCAATTATGCATGTATTGCCCTTATTTTCCTATTTGTTCAATAAGTTACTCTATTACTGATGACAACTATACCTAAATCTAATGAGGCATCACTGATATCTCATAAAATGTAGAGAAGAAGACAAGGCTCAAAGTATCCTTGTACTCCTCAGAATGTGAATAACCTGTTACACCTTTTTTTGGTAACTGTAGAAACAATTAGCTCATGTCCTATCCTTTCAAGTTTATCATTAGTTATTTCTTTTTAGATTGTCCATTTGCCTTCAGGCACCTTTCCAAATTGATATATTGTGTGCACAGGTACTTTATCACTCAGTTCCCGTTAAACCTACTGGCTACTAGATATTAAGAAATACTCATAACTTTTATAGTATTGTACATATATAAACTACATAGAAAGATATATTTTTAAGCAGGACAGTCAATTAGAGGTATGAATTGTGTTGAATAAGTGATTCAAAAAAAGAAAAGTTACAGCAACTTTCTTTCAGTATTTTACTGTTTTGACTTAGTCTAGGTTAGTGGTTGTTTAGTCCTTAAGTTTCTCTTGTTAGTCGAAAGAACTATTGAGTTAGTGCCTTTTATTTTTTCATCTTTAGTTGAGTAGTAAGCTATTTATAAGGTCTTATCACTGATGAATGAAATACATAAAAAAAAGTCTTGCAATTCCAGAGAACTCTCTGCTATTCTATTTTCCTGGTAGCTTTTCTTTTTCCTTACTAATATTTTGTTCTTGAGTGAGCTTGAGATCTTTTCTCCAACAAATTGAAGGTGGTACCTCATCTTCAAAGTGATTTTACTCCCTGAAATATGTATGAAAAGATAAGAGAAAATGCAGTAATTCATGGTTGAATCAACTAGAAAGTTTGTCGGTTCCATTATATTTAAGTGAATGATATTCCACATGGATGTGTTGCCTTTGGTCCCTAACGGTAACCTATTTCATCATTCGCTGGTAAAATGATAACATAGTTACAAGAAATGTTTCAGCTATATCATTAATTATCTCAAAGTAGTAATAACATGCAAGACAAATAGAAAAGAAACCACAGAACCAAGTTCTCTAGGAAGACAGATTATACTTGTTTACGATAAAAGAGAGTCGATGATACTCTTGACAAAGATAATGAAGTAATGAGAGAATTGAGCATCCTAGAGATACACAAAGATAATGTAGTAAATGTTATAGTTTACCTGGGGGAGAGAGGACTATAAGGGAAATTAGTTGAGGTGGACTATATATATAGGAACAATACAGAGACAGGACACTGAACGTTTTAGATTTTGCCGTATTGGCACTTCAATTAGGCAATGTCCCTATTGAACCCTTTTATCATTCACTAATCGTGTCAATTAAGCAAAATTGTTGAAATGATACTGACATGGCCTGACATGTGTAATACACTCTCCACTAGGAGAGTGAGAAGCCATATTTTACTGTAATTTCTTTTCTATAATTTTTTCCTCTTATCAAATTAATATGTTTATCCCCTTTTACACTTTTTCTTCTAATTTTATTGGTTGGGTTGGGAGTGTTGAGGGAGATGGCAGTTGTTGCCTAGAAATAATTCATGTTTGTGAATATAATGTTTTTTTTCAATTTCTTGTAATTGATTGTTAGCATATTTGTGATTCTTTGATATACTTTCCATTCAACATCAACATTTGAGTTCTTATGCGAAAATTCAACATCATAAAAATTAATATTGTCTGTAGGCCATTGCGGGGGTTTTGAAAATTTGCTGAAAAACTAGGTGAAGGCTTTTTTGGATTTTTTGGTGGTGGTTTAGTGGTGTTGGAGGGTGGTTGATTGTGTTGGGATGGCATTTTCTGGCGAAATTTTTTCCAGAAAATAATAAAACAACATAGAATTAGGATGCGACATATGTTGTTCATTCCATGCCAATGATTCTTCTTCATTATATATAGGTTTTTCTTTCCCTAAATTACCTTACAAGGGAAGGGATATATTATCACTACAATTATGCAAGTATTGCCATTATTTTCCTATTTGTTCCACAATTTACTCTATTCCTGAAGACAACAATACCTGAATCTGATGAGGCATCACTGATATCTCATAAAATAAAGAGAAAAAGAGAAGGCTCAAAGTATCCTTGTACTCCTAAGAATGTGAATAACCTATTACACCTCTTTTTGGTAACTGTAGCAACAATTGGCTGATCTCCTATCCTTTCAATTTTATCCGTAGTTATTTCTTTTTTTAGATTGTCCATTTGCCTTCAGGCACCTTTTCCAATTGGTATATTGTGTGCACAGGTACTTTATCACTCAATTCCCTTTAAACCTACTGGCTACTAGACGTTTAGAAATACTCATAACTTGTATAGGATTGTACATATATAAACTACATAAAAAGGTCTAGTTTTAAGAAGGACTGTCAACTAGAGGTATGAATTGAAGGAGGTACCACATCTTCAAAGTGATTTTACTCCCAGGAATATGTATGAAAAGATAAGAGAAAATGCAACAATTCATGGTTAAATCAACTAGAAAGTTTGTCGGTTCCATTTTATTTAAGTGAATGATATTCCAAGTACATGTGTTGCCTTTGGTTCCTAATGGTAACCTCCTTCATCATTGGCTGGTAATATGATAACACAGTTACAAGAAATGTTCCAGCTATATCACTAATTGTCTCAAATTAGTAATAACATGCAAGATGGATAGAAAATAAACCACAAAACTAGGTTCTCTAGGTAGATAGATAATACTTGTTTACAATAAACAAGAGTCTATGATACTCAAGACCAAGATAATAAAGTAATGAGCGAATGATCATCCTAGAGATACACAAAGATAAGGAAGTAAATGTTATAGTTTATCTAGGAAGAGAGAACTGTAAGGGAAATTAGTAGAGGGGGACTGTATATATATATATAGGAACAATACATATGCAGGCCACTGAACCTTTTGACTTTTTCCATATTGACACCTCTATTGGGCCATATATCTATAGAACCCTTTTATCATTTACAAACTATGTCAATTAAGAACAATTGCTGATATGGCGCTGACATGGCATGACATGTATAATACACTCTCCACTAGGAGAGTGAGAAGCCATATTTTACTATAATTTCTTTTTAAAAAAATATTTTTTTCCTCTTATCAAATTAATATGTTTGATCCCCTTTTACATTTTTTCTTCTAATTTTATTGGTTGGGTTTGGAGTGGTGAGGGAGAAGGCAGTTGCTGCCTAGAAAAGATTCATACTTGTGAATATAATGTTTTCTTCAATTTCTTGTAATTGATTGTTAGCATATTTGTGATTCTTTGATATACTTTCCATTCAATTAAAGGTAAAAAAAAATTCAAAACATCAAATTCAACATCAAAATTTGAGTTCTTATGCAAAAATTCAATATCAAAAAATTGATTTTATGTGTAGGCCATTGCGGGTGTTTTGAAAATTCATTGAAAATGAGGAGAAGGTGTCATGACCCGAGCCGAGGCCCTGGCCGCGATGAGCATCCCAAACCATAAAGGCTGAAGCACCTATATCTATCTGACAATCATGCACACCACTCATATACTATAAAGAAAAGCGGAAAATATAATAAGACGAAAACATGGTCAATCTCTTAGTTCGACTGAACAATTCAAAAGGGAGTTTTTAAAATTCAAAACACATGACACCAGTCTTCAAAATCTCTAATAATAAATGAACCAACATACGTAAAAAACTGGGACAAGGACCCCAGTCGGACCATGAATCAAAATAAAATAAGAATAACTCATGACTAAGCCTTCCAAAATAAGGGAGGCTCACTGACTGCAACTTTTGATCAAAAAAATCTACTTCTAAATGGAATATCGGGATTTTTTCTCAGATTCTAAAATATTGGGGGTCAATACAATTGTACTAGTATGTGAAAAACTCCAAAATAGCATGCGTATATGTAATACCCCGTACTTTTTCCTAGTTTAAATTTGTCCCTAGAATGTCAAAGATCTTCTTCAAAATACCTTTTTATTTCATATAGAATTTTCCATTGTGTGTAAAATTGAATAATCTTTCCACTGATACCAAATGCACCCAAATCCGACACTCGGTGAAGGAGTTATGACGTTTTTAAGTTGACAGTATGCCACCTAGGCACTCCAAGCATCGTAGAGGAGGGTAAATGATAATTGTCAAATTAAAGTGGACCTCCATGATAGCCCCAATCACGGAGAAACCCAAATTCCAAATTGTACCATTCTATTAGACCGACGCGATATTGGTGCATCACGGAGAAGGCCAATTTCACAATTGTCTATTTCGAGTAGCCCAACGTGATATTGGTGCATCACTTTAGTGTCCAAAGTGGCATTTCAAAGGGGCACTGCAATGGTGTCACGTCGCGGAGAATGTTCAGTTCCCACTTGTTCATTTTCCAGTAAGTCACCGCAATAGTGGCGCGTAGCGGTGGGCACCCAAATCGAAAAAATCTTACATTTTTAGTTCCATCCAGAAGTTTAAAGAACGCATTTTGGTCAATTCTCAAGGCCCCAATTCATCCAAAATAGGGAATTAAACCTATTCTAAGAACTTTATGTCCAATTTCATCCATTCTCTCTCAAAGCGAAACCCTAAATCTCTAAAGTTTCTTCTCCAAGAAATCAAAATCCTCCATTGATTCTCCAAGAAATCTTAAAATTGAGGATTCCTAAGGCAAGATAACCAAGAACTCATCTCCAAGAACTCAAATAGGAATCCATAATTTAAGAATCTTATCTAATCATCAATCAAGGTATGTGGAGTTTGTGAACAAGGATCTTCTTTCATCCTTGTTCCCAAAACCAAGCTTTTACATTAAATTAATATGATTTTGAATGATATTACATGAGTTTTGAATTAGGGTTCATATCCATTATTGCTATTTGCAAAGTTATGAGATATTTTGAAGATGAGTTGCATGTCTATTTTCATATTTTCATGCCTATTGCAGTAAATTATAGATTTTGAGATGAATTATCATTGTTTTCATTATCAAGCATGATTATTATAATGTTTTGACATGAGTTTGATACATGGGTTATTTAGCCCCAAGTTTATATGTTAAGATTATGTGAAAGATAATGCTTTAAGCATTTTATGAGGTGATTATATCATATTTACTATAAAGTTTTGATCTTTTGATCCTCAGATAAGTTTTGGAATCCACTTTATAGAATTTTTACAGATTCCTGAAAGCAAAATAGGTTCATTTACAGATTGCTTCAGATGAATGCATAACTAGTTTTGTAATAAACCCTTATGCTAAGTTTTAAAGTGGATTTCCAACAAGATGAACGTAGCATATAAAATGGGAGTAGTATTTAGCACCGAGTGGGGTATGATTCCATGGTCTCATACCCCAGAACTACGCGCCACCATAGAATTGAGATTAAAGTGACCATAGTGGGCTGAGATAGTGATCACTTAATCTAAGATTATACTCTCTGGCAAGGGTATGACACCTCTCCCCAAAGTGAGGTTTCTTTCTTAGGAGGACGAGACATTGGACTCCATGTAGCTCACCTGGTTTATGTCGGTTAGAAGAACCTCCCTTAAGATAAAGTATTTTCTCTAATAGAAAGGAATAATAGAAAAGATTTTAGAAAATGAAGTGTAAAGGCTCACGAATTTATTTAGACTATGCTTTACAAAAAAACTTTAGCTATAATTTTCAGTTTTCAGATCTTAGATTTAAGAGTGAGTCCTTTCTACACTTGACAGTATGATTTAAAGAGAGAATACAAGTACACCTTTTAGAACTAAATGTTATGTCTCATGAGATTTATAAAGTGTGTTTTACTCCTTATTGCTACGTATTTCAGTATTTCAGATATTCCATCTCATGTGACTCATTTACATTTAGCATGCATTGTTTTATAAATTATGATGATGAAATGAAGTTCTACTTATAAATTTCACCCTATATACTCAGTACATCCTTAAAGTATTGATCCACATATGCATCTATGTGCTACATTGTCTCATAATGTAGGTACGAGTTGTAGCATGCATACCATAGTCAGACAGTTGCAGATTCCAGCCAGTAGATGATGAGTCCTCCTACTTCGAGGACTTTAGCTAAATATCATTTATGTAATTTACTTTCTTACTCATATTTATTGATTAGGGGTAGTTGGAGTTGCATTGCAGCTATCTATTGTCCATATAGTAGTGGCTTTATAGACATCAGTTTGAGTCAGTTATGTAATTACAGTTTCTCTTTTCAGACTTTATTGGAATGTAAAAGTTGTATCAATATTGCAATTTCATAGATTCTATTATTTTTATGATTTCGCACAGTAAAATCAGTCATTTTATACATATTTATTAAGTTTCTTATCAGTTATACTAGTAGAAGTGTTATCTTGGGATCACTTATGGTCCTAAGCACCGTGTGACGTCTCGGAACAGATTTTTGGGGTGCTACAAACTTGGTATCAAAGAATAAGGTTCAAGTGTCCTAGGGTGTCTGTGAAGCCGTGTATAGTAGATTCTTGCGGAACGGTACAGAGACGCCAATATTTCTCGTCGAGAGGCTACAACGCATTTAAGAAAAGTTTTCTTTCTTTCTTACTCTAAATCGTGCAGTAAAGTTGTTCTCCAAGAATATCCTATTTCTTCATGTGTTACCCCAAAATTCTTCATCTATGACTTATTCTCGAGATAAAAAGATTAGTAAGTTCCAATTTCTCCCCAGATAATACTCTCAGATTTGCAAGCAGAAGTTTCAGAAGTCACACGAAAAGGCTTGAGAGGAGCTCTATAGTGTGTCATAAGTCCCTCAGTTTGAAAGTTATGCCCTCATCCTTATAAGTTGTTCATTTGAGATAGAATTAGAAATGTATTTAGATTTCCCATTACCCCCTCCCCCCCGTCCTTCAATACAAATAGTGCTCATAAGAGAAGATAATATAAACCTAGACTGTTAAATTTAGTACGCATTCGTGGGATATTATGAACTTCAGTGTTATGATCTATGAATAGTAGAACCTTATTATAGTTGGAATAATTGGTATAGAAGAGTAGTGACAAGAATTGTGGAATAGTGATTGATAGAAAGTATAGTGTAATGCCCCGCAAAATCCTCTTCCAGTCTGAGTCTTAGAGCGTATTTGGTAAAGCAAAAAATCCGACTCTAAATGTTTTAGAAATATCTTCCCAAGTATAAAACACTTTTAATCATTTGGTAATCCATTTGAGCATGAATTAAGATCATAAAGTTCCCCTAACTCAAGGACGAGTTGAAAGCTTTCCTATCGTTCAAGTTTTAGTGAGCGTCTAAACTTTGGTCAACTTGAATCAAACATAACTCTTTGCATATATCTAATTAGAGGACCTACTATATATCAAATAAAATCTCTTTGAATTATATTTCCAACGATACCAATTTCGTCAAAAACCAATATCGTAGCAAAGAGTTATGCCCATTTTACTCCAGCATGTCAGGCGGAGAAACTAAGTGACGACATTCGTGATAAGCTATCACGAGCGTGACGACCTATCACCAATGTCGTCATCCTTGGGCAGATTTCTACCTCTGGTGATGACATTTTGTAACAATCCGTCATGCCCTTGATGGCGTAGCACCAATGTCGTTAACCTTAACCAGAAACTCAAAATTTTACCCTTTTGTGATGACAATTCGTGATGACCTATCACCAACTTGATGGCTTGTCACGGATGTCGTCAGATATTTTTTTTTAGCAATTTAAGAACATTTTTTCAAGGATATTTTGGTCTTTTCCCACCTTTTAGAGGTCTATATAAATATGAGGAACCCCATCCAAACCCTAATTCCTTCATCTACTCTTCCAATTCTCTTAAGAGAAAACATCTAGGGTTTCAATTTAAGAACCCTGATCTTCCAAAAATTCATCCATAATTCTTCAAGATTTCTTCAAGAATCAAGTTCCTCATAGAGTGGGTTTCGAGAATTATTTATTACAAGTGCGGATAGAGTCTCAAGCATTAGAATTCATCCAATTTCAAAGATTAAGGCATGTAGATATTGATTCTTAGGTCCCTTTCATCCAGTTTGGGGCATGTTGGTAATTTGGGGCATATTGGTTAAGTAACTACTTCCCACAGTTGCAATTTTAGTATCAATCTTAAGATCTCCCGTCAGAGAGGATTGATCTCAGTCTCAGACCATGTTGAGTATTCTTATTATCATATCTAGAGATCTCCCGTCAGATAGGCTTGATCTCCATCTCAGATTTTCTTGAGTATTTTTATTATCAGATTCAGACATGATCATACTTCTTATCATTGATAATCTCTTCCAGAATAATCTTTTAGAAAAGTTGATCTCTAATTCTGTCAGTCGAAAGCAGTAAGCTCAGAATTCAGTCCTTGATGTAAGTACATCCAGAAACTCAGTTATCAGTATTAGATGAGTAACTGATTCAGTAGCTTAGTGTCAGTAGTGAGTTCAGTCTGCAGTAAAGTGGTATCTGAGTTTCAGTATCTAGAGTTACAGTGATTTTGTTCATGTTCTGTGCCTTCATGTATATGTTCTCATGCGGCATTTTCATGATTATTCAATTTATATATTGTTCATACATGAGCCCTTGCATTATCCTACCTCGTCTTCATACTTGGTACATTCTTGTTCTGACGTATTTGTGCTATGGTGTTTTATTTGACACCATAGGTTCAAAGGCACAAGATCCAGAGTATCTTCAGTAGTTCAGTCCTAGTCAGCAGCAGTAGCAGTGAGTCCTCTTCTTTCGAGGATGAATTTCAGTTTACTATTATTGTTTTATTCTTTGTTTATTTTCAGTTGATGGAGTTAGTTGGGGACCTGTCCCTTCAACTCCGCAGTTCAGATAGTTTAGAGGCTTTTCAGATGGATGTATTAGTATTCAGTTTTCTGTATTATGAGTATTCATAGATGTGTTGAACCTTATGGCTAGTTTCCTCATTTATTTTAGATATTATGCAGTATACAGGTACAAATATTAGTAAAGGGTTAGCTTGTGGTCCTTCGGGGTCATAAGCACCATGTGACATCTCGGGATGGAATATCGGGGCGTTACAAACTTGGTATCAGAGTCGAAGGTTCAAGAGTGTCCTAGGGAGTCTGAAAATATGCATCTAGTAGAGTCTTATGCATGGGTGTGTAGCATGCCACATTTATGTACAAGAGGAAACAAGATGCTCTTAGGAGCAGTTTCCCTTCTTTCAGTGATCATTTCGTACGAGTGAGCATGATCTCAAGTTGGTTCTCAGTCTAATCCTCTTGTTTCTTCCAATTACAAAGTATACCTCCTCATAGAGATTTTTTCCATGGGGTTGATGATCAGCCCCCACTGCCGGTAGATCCTAAGAATGAGAGTATGTCACATGCAGAGTTTCGAACAGCTTTTCAGGTGCTAGCCCAAGCTATGACTAGTGTTCAGGGTAATTGTCAGGCTGCAACCCCACCTCAGCAAGATGGGGACTCGGCCGCAACCATAATCAGAAGTTTTATGAAAATGAACCCACCAAAATTCTTTGGGTCAGTAGTAGGTGAGGACCTGCAGCTTTATGTTGATGAGGTAAAGAAGATCACCCAAATTATGCATATTTTTTAGAAGGAGAGTATTGAGTTAGCATCTTATAGGTTGAAGGATGATGTTCATGATTGGGTAGTGATGTGGTAAAAGAGTAGAGGAGAGAATGCAACTCCTGTGACTTGGCTAGAGTTTTAGAGTTCCTTTCTAGATAGGTTTTTCCTACTAGAGATGAGAGAGGCTAAGGTAGAAGAGTTCATGAACCTAAGTCAAGGTTCCATGACCATGAAAGATTATTGTCTTGAGTTTAACCAATTAGTTAAGTATGCTCCTAACTTGATAGCTGACCCTAGAGCGAGTATGAGTAAGTTTGTGACTGGTGTATCCGGGTTAGTGTTGAAAGAGTATAGAACTGCTATGCTTCGTAGATATATGTAACTTTCTAGACTAATGATGCATGCACAACAGATTGAGGCAGATAAGATAAAGGAGAGAAAGATAGTGAGTAAGAAAGCCAAGACAAGTAGTCATGGTTTCTCACAGTCAGGGTTTCAAGGTGGTGGTAGTTCTCAGTATGGTCGGAGATTTTTAGTTCCATCTCCATCTTTAGCTAGTGTACCCGCACCTGTGTTTAGGGATGTCAGATCTGAGGGAGCACCAAGCTCTAAAGCCCATAGTAGTGCTAGTGGTGTTCGTACCCATCAGTGTTGTGGGGAGTGTGGCAGGTGCCGCCAAGGTGTGTGTGGAGCTGGTAGTGATGTATGCTTTGGGTGTGGTGATACAGGCCATAGAAGGCGAGAATGTAGAGTGCTGACTCAGAGGGGCAGACTCTGTGCGTTTCAAGATTGCCTTGATCGGGAAAGATCCCCTGAAATAGACCCGGGTATGTTATGTGCCCTTCATCTTTATGACGTGCAATTATAGATCCTTTGATCCTATTTTGAGCTTATACATTAGCATGATTCATGCATGAGTTTCAGATCTTGATCGATCAATCATGACCCAGTCTTTAGGTGCCCTGCGCACCACCCCAGTATTTCAGCGAAGTGTGTATAGAAGGACATAGAGTCCCAAGGGGGAGATATCCCATAGCATTATGATGTTGCATTCCATTAGATTCATCTCGATGCATGTTCAGATTTTCTTTATGAAGTTGGCATCAGTTGTTATTGCATTGTCAAGTCGTGCTTTTGAAAGTCAGCTTAGCCAGACATTCATGCATTAGATATGCGCATTTAGAAGAAATGGGTTGTTCAGCTTGTCAGTGTGTGATCAGTCATGCATTCTTGAGATGAGTCCATGCATCAGATATGCATGAGTGTTATGAGAATTTAGCTATGAGTAGATTCAGTCGAGTATTACATGCACCAGATATGAATCACGCCCAGTATAAGAACTCAGTATGTCAGTGATTCCAGTTGCGCAAGCATGCCTTGAAATGTTTCCATTTCTTGAATAGGTTTTGTTGATCCATATTTTCAGTCTATCACGAGACATTCGAGGACGAATGTTCCCAAGGGAGAGATAATGTAATGCCCTGCAAAATCCTCTTCCAGTCTGACCCTTAGAGCATATTTGGTAAAGCAAAAACTCCAAGTATAAATGTTTTAGAAATATCTTCCCAAGTATGAAATACTTTCAATCGTGTGGGAATCTATTTGAGCATGAATTAAGATCATAGAGGTCCCCTAACTCAAGGACGAGTTGAAAGCTTTCCTATCGTTCAAGTTTTAGTGAGCGTCAAAAATTTGGTCAACTTCAATCGACCATAACTCTTTGTATATATCGAATTAGAGGACCTACTACATATCAAATAAAATCTCTTTTAATTATATTTCCAACAATACCAATTTTGTCAAAAACCGATATCGGAGTAAAGAGTTATGCCTATTTTACTCCAGCATGTTAGGCTGAGAAACTGAGTGACGACATCCATGATAAGTTATCATGAGCGTGACAACCTATCACCAATGTCATCATCCCTTGACATATTTCAACCTCTGGTAATGACATTTTGTGACAAGCCGTCACGCCTGTGACGTCCTATCACCAATGTCGTCAACCTTAACCAAAAACTCAAAATTTCACCCTTTTGTGACGACAATTCATGATGACCTATCATCAACTTGACGGCTTGTCACGGATGTCGTTAGCTATTTTTCTCCAGCAATTTAAGAACATTTTTTCCAGGGTATATTGGTCTTTTCCCACCTTTTGAAGGTCTCTATAAATATGAGAAACCCCATCCAAACCCTAATTTCTTCATCTACTTTTCCAATTCTCTTAAGAGAAAATATCTAGGGCTTCAATTCAAGAACCCTAATCTTCCAAAAATTCATCCATAATTCTTCAAGATTTCTTCAAGAATCAAGTTCCTCATAGAGTGGGCTTCGAGAATTATTTATTACAAGTGCGGATAGAGTCTCAAGCATTAGAATTCATCCAATTTCAAAGATTAAGTTATGTAGATATTGATTCTTGGGTCCCTTTCATCCAAGAAACTCAAGAACCCTTTTTAAAACTCAAAGATTTTTATGTTTATGAGTTGTTAATGATTTGTATGATTTGTAATTGATGTACATGTGTTATTGAGTTTTGATTCATGTTTGTATACAAGATTCATGAGCCTTGACCCTAGTAGGTGGAATCCATGTGATATTTGTGATGAATCTTCCTTATGTTGCTTTTTATATGATGTGTTCATGTCAAATAGGTGTAGAAATAGTTGAATAAGAGAAGCATGTTCCCCCTAGGTTTGATAAAGATCTTAGGTAAAGCATAAGGGCCATTGTAGCATGTTGAAGATAAAACCCTAAATTATGAGTTAGTTTATGCATTCCTAGTGTTTGATAAAATGCTCAAGTGAATGAATTATTCCATGGTAGTAGGAAATCCCCAAATAAGTGTGAACCCGTGCATGTCTAGTGTTTGTTGAAGGACCTTAGTGAATAAGTAGAGATGTGATAGTAGTAAATTCCCCAATTATGTGCTCTTGATATATGCTAAGTTTTTAATACATGCCAAGTGGTTAGAAAGTAAGTTATGACATGATAGTATGAAGTTTCCCCAAGCCATGTTATATCCAAACACATGTCAAGGCTGATTTAGGTATGAAATAATTGAGGTAAAACCTTGTTGAATGGAGTACAATCTAGTAGCATGTTTCCCCTACGTTATTGTATGATTGTGATTCAGAGATGCTTAAAGTAACCCGTTGGCGATTATGATGATGAATAGATGTTTTTGATTCTTAAATGCTTGAGGTGATGTCTTAATGACGGTGAGATACTTTAATGATTGTGATGATAAACAAATTCTTATGATGATGAATGAATGCTTGTGATAATGAATGAATGATTGTGGTGATGACTAGTCAAGAATAATTATGCTTTACTTTTATGTTATCAAGTCTTGGGGGTGTATATACCCGACTATAGAGTTGTTGCCTAGAGACCGTGTCAGTTTCTCAATAATTTCAGTCGAGCCATGATTCTCAGAACTCTGTATCCTCGGGAAAGTGCAGAACTTAAGAAAGCTAAGCAATCTCAGTTATCTCTATAATCTCTCTATCAACAGTAATCTAGCCTCAGTCCTATAATCAGCTCAAATCTAACAGTATTCAAGTGAATTAATTCTAATCTCAGAAGCAATTCAAGTAATCTATTCAAGCTCTGTATCGTCAGTCAGATACCATGATTCGATACCTTTTCCATCAGATATGGAACTAAGTAATCTCAGCGTAACTCAGTCAGATCTGTTGAAAAACATAATCAGTATCAGATTCAGTTTAGTTGTGTTCAGTTAAGATTTTAGTTTAGAGTCTTTTGGTTGGGAGTAGAAACTAGCACTAAGTAAGAAAAGGGATCGTAGATCCCCATCAGAGAGGTCGAGTTGTTAAGAGCAATCCCTGAACTCCAAAAGTGCATAGCCAGTGCAGGAGGCAGGAGTCCCCATCAGAGAGGTTTGACTATTATATTACCTCAAGCCGACTTTCTTCTAGGGTCATCCCATCAGAGAGGCTTGACCAGAGAGGTCTTTACCCGTTGCATGGTATTGACACCCTTCCAGCTGGGGTTATAGGTTGGACCCCACCTGTGGTAGCTTAGGGCAAGTCGATTAGTTAGGGTTATAGGTTGGACCCCACCTGTGGTAGGTTGGGGCATGTCGATTAAGTAACTACTTCCCACAGTTGTAGTTTCAGTATCAATCTTTATAAATCAGGACTATGTGGTATAGTTGTCTATATCAGTGAGGAACTCAGATAGTTCCATTGATTCATGGACCATCCCATCAGATAGGCTTGGTCTCATATACAGATACTTATTATCATATCTAGAGATCTCCCATCAGAGAGGCTTGATCTCAGTCTCAGACCATGTTGAGTATTCTTATTATCATATCTAGAGATCTTCCGTTAGATAGGCTTGATCACCATCTCAGATTCTGTTGAGTATTTTTGTTGTCAGATTCACACATGATCATACTTATTATCATTAATAATCACTTCCGGAATAATCTGTTTGAAAATTTAATCTCTAATTCTGTCAGTCAAAAGCAGTAAGCTCAGAATTCAATCCTTGATGTAAGTATATCCAGTCTCTCTGTTATCAGTATCAGATGATTCAGTGATTCAGTATCTCAATGTAAGTAGTTAGTTCAATCTACAATATAGTGGTATCTGAGTTTCAGTATCTAGAGTTGCGGTGATTGTGTCCATGGTCCGTGCATTCATGTATGTGTTCTCATGCGGCCTCTACATTCCTATACTGACGTATTTATGCTATGGTGTTTTATTTGACATCATAGGTTCCGAGGCACAGGATCCAGAGTATCATTAGCAGTTCAGTCCCAGTCAGCAGCAGTAGCAGTGAGTCCTCTTTTTTTTAGGATGAATTTTAGTTTACTATTATTGCTTCAGTCTTTGTTTATTTTCAGTTGATGGAGTTAGTTGGTGACCTGTCCTATCAACTCCGTAGTTCATATAGTTTAGAGGTTTTTTAGACGGATGTATTAGTAATCAGTTTTCTGTATTATGAGTATTCGTAGATGTGTTGAATCTTATGGCTAGTTTCCATATTTATTTCAGATACTATGCAGTGTACAGGTACAGATATCAGTAAAGGGTTAGCTTGTGGTCCTTCAAAATCATAAGCATCGTGTGACATCTTGAGTTGGGATCTCGGGGTGTTACATATAGAGATAAACTTATTCATGTTATCAAGATGTATTATGGTGATATGTCCTTTGTGTGTTAGTTAAATGGAGGGTGAAGAAGGAGTTATTAGTTAAGGTGAATTTTTGTTCACTTGAAGTACGGAAGGAGTTATTGATGGTATTTATTGTGTTTAAATAAGGCAGGATATTAATGAAGTATTTGGTGGTTTTGTATTGTTAATTTAGGCTTCTCTAGAGGCTACAAAAAGAAGTTTAGTTGAAACTTATAGAGCTATGATAACAATTTAGGTTTATAGAAGGGTAAATAGTAATGATGTGTTGAAGGATGATGTGTTAATGGATTATGATAAGATAGACCATATGATTATGATCGATTATCGTTGGTATAAAGTTATAGTGGACTAGTGTTTCTTTATGTTCTATTTTATAACTTCCAAGTGAGAATTGCACTTAAGGTGGGTTGTTAGATCATGTTTATCACTAGACATTAAGTTTGAACAGTTAAAGGTCATCAAGGTGGACGTAATGATTTCTTGGTTAGTGATGCTAGTCATATAGTGTATGATGTTATTAACAGCTAAGTTAAGGACCTGAGTTATGGATAGATAATGTTGAGCCTTTTTGGTATGATCTTGATTATCATGGTTTAGAAATATAAGTTTAGAGATATGGTAATAATAGACCATGACAGAAGCAGTATGATTCATTAAGGTTTGGGGATATCCATGTTACGCGTTAGAATCTAAGTTTGAATCGTTAAAGATTGAGCAAATAGAAATAAGAGTTGAAGCTCTAGATGGCGTGAACTCAGGATATGGTTATACTTATGAACATTCTAAGTTAGTAAGAGTTAAAGATAGTATGTGATGACTAGTGGAGCTATAGAAAGATAGATTTGTACCTCAAAAGGAAGTATTGGAAGTGGGTTTTACATTTTCAGGCATAGTCTTTCAGAGTAAGTTTATTATTTGTGTGTATTATTTTGTTTCAGACTTAGAGTGATGGCTTAAATCTAAGGGGGAGATGATAGAATGAGTACTAAAGTCAGACTTCTAGATTCTAGTAGTGATGCCAGTGTAGTACAGAACACCATAAGGTGAGGATGAGGCTCAACCCATTCTTATTTCAGTATTTGTTTTTTTCCAGTTATCCTAATATCTACTTGTGCCTTACGCGTCAGTCCCATGATCATAGTTCATGTTCATGCATTTAATATAGAATCATGTACTCTCCTAGTTCCTAGTATGAGGAGTTTCAATTCATTCAGCAGTCGGAATCACATTGCATAAGTTATGAACTCCAAATTCAGGACATGCAGCTCATGACTCATGTACCCATGCTTTACAGTATGTTTAGTTCCAGTACCCATAAAACACCCTTAACGATCAGTGAAATACAAAGTTATATCATGTACATTCTCATATTAGATCTCTTTAAGTAATCCATGTCGTGAATACTCTATTCCTTAGGCCTCTGTAAAGTGTCAGTTACGCTTAGTATTCCTTAATGTTTCAGGCCCTAGTATTCCAACCTTTCAGTGACCTTCCCTTAGGTCAAGGTAGTGATGATGAATACTTATGTAGATGAGAGAGAGTAACTGTGTTACATTTGGGAAGATTGTTGTATGCTTATCGTATGTAAGTCTATAAGCTTTAAAGAATATTGAGGTGAAGCTTTTGGTTATGACTTGGTTAGTTGAGAATATTTCTATACGTGTTTTCCTAGAATTAGTACATAGAAGTTTCTATTGATGGAGGTTTGTAGGATACGAGAGAGATGCTCTTACAAATTTTTATTTAGAAGTGCATATGTAGTTATGAAGATAGGCTTGAACGTCATGTTGGTATATAGGATAATAGGTGTGTGGTTTATTAATGAATTTCTAGAAAAAGGTTAGATTTAGTTGTTAAAGTGATAAAGATAATTATCCTAGAGTGAGTAGTTATGACAATGCTTGGGGTATTGAATTCATTGTTCAGACTAGTATTATGGTGTTATGTGCAGTACCTCATGATTCCAAGTTTGGCTTGACCTTGATAAGAGGATTTAGTTCAGTTTAGACTTTAGTAGATGGATTTATCAATGCCATATGAGAATTATAAGTTGAATCAAGTGAATAAGGTATTTAAAGGGGGATAGTATATTTGAGGGAGTAATTGTGAAGTCTTGCTAAGCTTGAAAGTACAAAGTTGCATTGCTTAAGGCCTAGAAATTCTATCCTGACTTATGATTTATAGGTCTAAGTTCCATGCTATAGATTTGGGGCAATGTTGTAATACCCTGAGTTTTTATGTCATAAACCTCTCATTCTTTTTCTCACGAAATCAGATCCAGCCTAATGTAATGGTTACTCATAAGCTGACTCTCTCGTTTCTATCTCAGCCATATAGCTATATCTTTCATGAGAATTCATGCACTCCAAGATCAGTTCAGAAAGCTCATTATGTTTGAGATTCAGTCATACTGTTATTTCAGTTGTGCATGATAGCTTATATCCTCGTATTCCTCAGTATTCTCAGCTTAATTAGCCACATTCGAGGACGAATGGTCCCAAGAGGGATATATTGTAATACCCTATACTTTTTCCTAGCTTAAATTCATCCCTAGAATGTCAAAGATCCTCTTCAAAGATGAATACCTTTTTATTTCATATAGAATTTTCAAGATTTATACTTTCCATTGTGTAGGAAATTGAATAATCTTTTCACTAATACCTAATGCACCTAAATCTGATTCTCGGTGAAGGAGTTATGACGCATTTAAGTTGAAGTGTGCCACCTGGGCAATTGGCCCATCGTAGAGAAGGGTAAAATGATAATTTTCAAATTCCAGTGGCCCTCCACGATAGCCCCGCATCAAGGATAAACCTAAATTCCCAATTGTCCCATTCCAGTGGACCGACGCGATACTGTTGCATCGCAGAGAGGGCCAATTTCCCAATTATCAATTTCCAGTAGCCCAACACGATATTGGCACGTCGCGCTAGTGGAAAAAATGGAATTTCAAAGGGGCACCGCGATTGTGGCGCGTCACGGAGAATGTCCAGTTCCCACTTTTCAATTTTCCAGTAAGCTACCGCGATAGTGGCACATCGCGGGTGGCGACCCAAATCGAAAAAATATTACATTTTCAGTTCCGTCCAGGTGATTAAAGAGGGCATTTTGGTCAATTCCCAAGGCCCAATTCGTCCAAAACAAGGAATAAAACCCATTCTAAGCACTTTATGCCCAATTTCATCCATTTTCTCTCAAAGAAAAACCCTGAAGCTATAAAGCTTCTTCTCTAGGAAATCAAAATCCTTCATTGATTCTCTAAGTAAGCTTAAAATTGAGGATTTTCAAGGCAAGATAACTAAGAACTCATCTCCAAGAACTCAAATAGGAATCCATATTTCAAGAATCTTCATCAAATCATAATTCAAGGTATGTGGGATTTATGAACAAGGATCTTCTCCCATCCTTGTGCCCAAAACCAACCTTTTACATTAAATTCATATGATTTTGAATGATATTACATGAGTTTGAATTCGGGTTCATACCCATTATTGCTATTTGCAAAGTTATAAGTTTTTGAGATATTTTGAATTAGGGTTCATACCCATTCATTCTTCTTCCATCCTAGCTATTTGCATGTTTATTTTCATATTTTCATGCCTATTGTAGTAAATTACAGATTTTGAGATGAATTATCATTGTTTTCATTATCAAGCATGATTATTATGATGTTTTGACATGAGTTTGATACATGGGTTACTAAGCCCCAAGTTTATATGTTGAGATTTTGAGAAAGATGATGTTTTAAGCATGTTATGAGCTGATTATATCAGATTTACAATAAAATTTTAAACTTTTGATCCTCAGATAAGTTTTGGAGTCCACTTTACAGAATTTTTGCATATTACAAAAAGCAAAATAGTTTTCATTTACAAATTTATTCAGATGAATACATAACTGGTTTCGTAATAAACCCTTATGCTAAGTTTTAAAGTGGATTTCCAACAAGAAGAGCGTAGAAAATAAAAAGCAAATAGTATTTAGCACCGAGTTGGGTATGATTCCAAGGTCTCATACCCCTGAACTACGTGCCACCGTAGAATTAAGATTAAAGTGCCCAGAGTGGGATGAGATAGTGATCACTTAAGCTAAGGTTATACTCCCTGGCATGAGTATGACACATCTCCCCATTGTGAGGTTTCTTCCTTAGGAGGACGAGACGTTGGACTCTATGTAGCTCGCATGGTTTATGTCGGTTCGAAGAACCTCCCTTAAGATAAACTATTTTCTCTAATAGAAAACAATAATAGAAATTTTTTTATAAAACTTAGTGTAAAGTCTCACGAATTTATTCAGACTATGCTTTATAGAAAGACTTTAGCTACAGTTTTCAGCTTTCAGATCTCAGATTTAAGAGTGAGTCCTTTCTACACGTCGACAGTATGATTTAAAGAGAGAATACAAGTACAACTTTTAGAACTAAATGTTATGGCTCACGAGATTTATAAAGTGTGTTTTACTCTTTATTTCTACGTATTTCAGTAGTTCAGATATTCTAGCTTATGTGAATCATTTACATTTAGCATGCATTGTTATATAAATTATGATGACGAGATGATATTTTACTTATGCATTTCACACCCATTTACTCAGTACATCCTCAAAGTACTGATCCACATATACGTCTATGTTTTACATTGTATCATAATGTAGGTACGAGTTGTAGCACGCATACCATATTCAGACAGTGGCAGATTCTAGCCAGCAGATGAAGAGTCCTCCTACTTCAGAGACTTTAGTTACATGTCATTTATGTACTTTACTTTCTTACTCATATGTATTGATTAGGGGTAGTTATAGTCGCATCCCAGATATCTATAGTCAGCATAGTATAGGCTTTATAGACGTCAGTTAGAGTCAGTTATGTAATTTCAGTTCCTCTTTTCTGACTTCATCAGAGTATAAAAGTTGTATCAATATTGTAATTTCATAGATTCCATCATTTTTATGTTTCCGCACAGTTAACTCAGTCATTTTATACATATTTATTTAGTTGCTTATGAGTTATACCTATAGAAGGGTTAACTTGGTATCACTCGTGGTCCTAAGCACCGTGTGATGTCTCGAGACAGATTTTCGAGGCATTACAGTATATACAAAATAGGCGAGAGCATTTCACAATAACAATAAACATTATATAAGTAAAAATACATAGGCATATTTAATAAATTTTAAATCAACTCCTGACAACCTTGACTCACTCTTTGTTATTCTTATGAGCTAATTGGTACACCCTACAATTCAGTAATTCCATGGGCTATGTGGAATCCTCCCTTGACTCGGTGGCCAAGCCCCCAATCCTAGTAGCCACCAGGATTGCGGTTGGTTATACCTCCCATGTGATCCCCCCATGTGAGATGTCCTAACTATTTTATTATCCTTCCATGCAGGATATAATATCATAAGTCCAACATCGACAACTACCGTTTCCAGAGATGAGCCCTTACACTCAAACACCTTTTTTGGGTGACCAACTTGCTCTCTTAAGCCCAACTTTTAATTCTTTAAAATAAACATGCTTCATACTATCAAAACATTCAATACGTATCTTGGTAAGGGCATATAATCACCAGGTATAATCATACCCTGACTTGCAAGTAAATCAAATCACATCACATCATATCTGCAACCCTTTTCACTTATTATCATATTAATTACCACCCATAGCTTTCAAACATCAAGTGAGGGAGAGTCATGCAGTAGGTATTCATTTGAATTCACATCAAAAAAACTTTTCTTTCAATAGTACAATCATAAGGTGATCATGTTATGTTTACATTGTTCAAAAACCATAAGAATTGTTAATTTTTAAACGATAAACCTTTTTCATTTAAAAACCTCCCTCTCAACAAGAACAAACCATATCATTCCACGATCATTAGTAAAGGATTCACTCACTAGTTTTCTGTAAGAAAATTCATGTATTTAAACAATCTACAATACTTGAAATTAAAGATATTACAAAGGAGAGGGATTTTTATCAATCATGTGCTCAATCAAACTCTTCATTAATAACGAAAACAAGTGTACATAGTTACATTTAAGTTGCATGAGAAATAGTTCAAAACAACCATACGCATTATCCAAACAATTCCATGCCACTTACTTTTCGCACTAATATCGAAACTCTTCTTTAAAAACATGTTTGGGGATCTTTAATCTAGATAAAAATATTAAAAATTATGGCTATGGTGTTTAGAGTAGTCCCACACACCTTAAGTTCCTTGGTTGAAGAATGGAACCCTATTCTTGAAACTTTTCTTGATAATATTGACTTAAAAGATGAATCTTTGATCTTTGGGAGGGAAGTTAGTGTTTTTCTATGAGAGAAAATAAAAATAATAGTGTTTATAATGCTTTTGGGGGCTGAAATTTAGTGTTACAGGCGGATTTGGGTGAGGGAAAGTGACCAAAATGCCCCTACTCCCTTTTGGAATTAAAATAGCATGTGAAACAGTTATGTATCGCGTTGGCCATCGCGTTGCGTCTCCCATTGCATCGAGCTCCATCGGCCGCATCCCAATCGCATTGGCTTACTACCTCTCATAAAAAAGGCCATAACTTTTCACTCGGTTAGCGGATTAAGGTGACATTGGTATCGTTGGAAAGATAATTGAATTATAAATAATTTGTTGGGACTTGAGATGAGAAATTCTTCATATATCAAAAGTTATACATGTTCAAAGTTGACCCTTGTAGAATCAAATACCAAACTTTGAACGATTCAAAGGCTCTTAGCTCAACTTTTCTCTAAGTGATTTCCATGAACATTTTTTACCTCATAATCACTTAAAAAAATAGTATAAGGATCATGACACATAAATTTAAATATAATTCATGGGATTAGAGTTTACACACTTAGGAACGATGGTCCGATTTCAAGCTCGAAAATGCGAGGCATTAAATTATCTCCCCTTTGGGATCATTCATCCTCGAATGATGGGTAGGGTCTTGTTGAAAACTCTAAAAGTGTAGAATTAAGAATGAAACCTCGCATTGAACATTTTTCCTCAAAAAAATATGCAAAGGCATCAAACGAACTTCATGATAACCCCTAGTGAAACGTGTAAGCACGAAACATGTGGTAATGAGACTTTATATAGGGATGATCTTGCACATGAGTTCTATGAATCATAATCATCACAACATAAGGCATGAGTTAATTTAGTGAAATAGGCTTGATTTACATTAGCACTAATCATGACAGAACGTTTCGTGAAAGATAAGAAATCAAAGCATTCTCTGCCTTACGAGATACCACGAATAGACATTACACTTAGAAACACTACTCATCTATTCCCCAAACAACAAATAACATACTTCATCATTTCCAACTTACAATTCTCCCATAACACTTCAAACCACAAGAGTTTGAGTCCTGCCGTGTATTACTCCTATGTTAAAGCCTAACTCAGAGAAAAGAGGTGATAATTTAAGCTATGGGACTACATATAAGAATATTACTTCACCTTATCACTACCATCAAACACCATCGAGTTTTAATTCAGGGAATACTAACCACATAGTACACGGATTGTAATTTCATCAATTACAATATTTAAGCGTACCATTACTACATCCACTTCATGGATTTCCACCACTAAGACCAGAAAATTCAATCACTTTCCCAAAGATTTTCGCCATAGATCTCCTTCCTAACTATTTCTCATAATGAAAGTCCATCTCCTTGTTTCCCCCATCACCAATAACCTTAGCTAAAGAGATCAAATCAAAGTTTTCATATTCAAAAACATCTACTCCCCCCTTTTTAAGTCACTATAACTCTTCCATAACAACTATCATTCTGAGGGTCATAGAGGGACCCGAACATAAGCCTCAAGGAAAGGAGTAACACTATTCAATGATAACATATACTTATTGCACTACTCAAGGTGGGATATAAGATGAAGGTACAATATAATAGACACGAAGTGCTCCATAGATCAAGTGTTTGAATCATAAATAGAGAGTCGCTCTGGAATTAACACAACATAGCATGAGTCATTACCTAATGATTCGTACAACATAAGTTTGGGATTTATGAAGTCAACGATTGAGACAAGGACATCTACTCGAGGCTATCGCTTCCAATTTTCAGAGCTTAAAATAGTGACGAGTTCACACAACTTTATGATTTTGGGTAATCCCAACATAAAATGGACCAGTATCATTTAGGAAGCATAGTTTCTTAGAACCAAGCATTTAGTGAGACATTATTTTTTATGGATCATGAGCAACATAACATAGATCTTAAATATCTAGAATATTGGATTACCGAGGGACATTATTGCTTCTAGTTTGGAGGTCGGAGCATTAAATGAGTTACATAGAGTTCTCAAACCTTAGATATAGGCAAAACTTGAATACATAAGACTTTGGTAGAATGACCTCTTAAATTAGACTAGGAGGATCTTGTTTGCATAAGAATTGATTTTTTCATGATTCTTACTTGAAACTTGACACCGCAAGAAAATTCGGGAACTACTTTAATTTATCATATTCCCCTCAGATAAAAGTCACAATTCTAAAGTTAAGGAAATATCTTCTCATTAAATCTTACAAGCACAACACTCAGTACAATGGGGTATCACCATACACATAAATGCTAAACTTCCTCTTTTTAACTATACTCTAAAGGCATTAATGTTCGAGAATGCTACTCTTCATTTCTCACTATCCCCTATCATAATCAACCTACAACTTGCAGTCTCATGAGCATACCCATCCTCACTTCTTATCACATAAACAAAATCCATTCTCCACTCCTTAACATTCTAATATTAGAATGTTAATTACATAACTTACATCTTAATAAAAATTTTAAGACTATACCAAAGGAAAATACTGCCTACTTATATTTCCTCCATTCGGCTCTAAAAAACAGAACATCACACAACAACTCCTTAGTCTTGTCCATACCACGAGATTCGAGAATAAGTCTAGGTACATGTGATCCTCGTACACATCACACTTTATCTAACAACATGCTACCTCTAGGTTCAACTTATTCTTATATAATCACACTCTTATATACTTAATGACTCACCTATAATTCATCATTTTAAGACTAGTCCTCATGTACATAAATATCACAATTATTCACTCTTTTTCCACCAACTGCCAACCAAAGATATTGCACACATCGAATCAAGCCTACTACTTACTCCCACAAAACATGCATCATTAATCTTAAGCAACTATTATTTTTACCAATAAACTCCACATCTAAAGTTCAATCTTATGGTCTAACAACACCAATCATATAACACTAATGAAGCATGTCACATACTATACCATTCTATCAAATTGGGGAATCAACCCAACTACGCCATTTAACTTAACTACTGCCCATAAGTTCATTATCTCCACAACAATACTACCACACCTTAGAATCTACCACACACCTTCACAATTTTAGTACTATCTTACAACAACCAAAGAAAAGACAATTGGGGGTGGGGAGGGTTAAAGTCACCTATTAGGGACAGTCGATCTTAATCTTATCACATAACCCATTACGATCTTATAAACATATTCTACTTTCTCACATCATACTTACCCTCCCATGCATACATTTAAACTACCTTTAAATTCCCTTTACGACAATGAGTCTCTACCCATAACTTATTAACTGATATACCCCTTTCCATTCACAGCCTTCAAATAATTTCTACAACTACCATAGCTATCCATTTGGAGATCTTTACCTATTTTGAATAACTAATATTCACAGCCAAACACTTCCTCCACAAACTACCATATAATCTAAAAATGTCGCTACAACATTAGCCGATCACCATACAAGAGAAACCAACCCCTCGGTCAAGGGTTATACAACTTAACTAATTATTTATGCAAAAGTCACGCTCACTCTGACTGCTAACCTTGTAACTTCAAGTCACCAACTTCTGGACCATCCCACTACCAATGGGTTATGACACTTTAACATATACTACTACTTGGGTAGAAATACAGTTCCAACATTCTGCTACACATCATTACCTTTATGCATGACATTTGCAACACGAATTTTTAAAAGGGGACTGAATATACTTTGGACCTCCAGCCGAAAAGCATGATTTCATCATGATAAAGGTATACACTCGAATCAATAAACCTTGAAGCACTAACAGACTCCTCTCAAGTCCTTATTCTATCTCATAACTGTATGTATAACTCAATCATAGAGAACCGTTGGGGGAGCTAGACCCTTAGACTCGTATTTCCTCAACAATGAGGCATGGCCTGTGAACTTTGAACAAGGAATTTGGATAACTTTCTTATGGATAACGCTATAGCACAAAATAGAGTATGAATGATTAAGAAACAACTCCTAAATGCCCGGTAGCCTCCTGATTATTAGTGTGGTGCATAACACACCATAAGCAAGACTCTACTAGACCCAATTTTGGAGATACCCTGGGACCATGAAACGGGATCTAATACCAAGTTTTTCATGACCCAAGATGAGGACTTGACCGCGATGAGCATTCCAAATTATAAAGGCTTGGAGGACCGTATCTATCTTACAATTATGCACGCCACTATACTCTAAAGAAAAAAAGAATATATAATAAGACAGAAACATAGTCAATCTCTTAGTTTGACTAAACAATTCAAAGGGGAGTTCTTAACATTCAAAACACATGACACAAGTCTGCAAAATCTCTAATAATACAAGAACCAACATATGTAATAAAATTGGAACAAGGAACTCAGTTGGACCATGAATCAAAATAAAATAACAATGACTCATGACTAAGCCTTTTGAAATAAGGGAGCTCACCAACTGCAAGTTCTAACCAAACAACTATACTGCTTAACAAAACCCCGGGACTATGCCTCAGATCCTAAAATATAGAGGTTCAATACAATTATACTGGTATATGAACAAACCCAAAATAACATGCATTTATACAAAATAGGTAAGAGCATTTCACAATAATAGAGAACATTATATAGTAAAAATACATGGTGATATTTAATAAATTTTGAATCAATACTTGACAACCTTGACTCACTCTTTGTAATTTTCTGAGCTAATTGGTACACCTTACAATTTAGTAATTCCACGGGCTATGTGGAATCTTCCCTTGACTCGGTAACCAAGCTCCCAATCGATGTAGCCGCTAGGATTGGAGTTGGTGATACCCATAATGTGGGCACACTGCAGGAATCCCCCCATGTGAGATGTCCTAATTATGCTATTATCTTTCCATGTAGGATACAATATCATAAGTTCCACATCGGCATCTACGGTTTCCAGCGATGAACCCTTATACTCAAATACCTTCTTCAGGTGACCAACAAGCTCTCTTAAGCCCAACTTTTAGTTCTTTAAAACAAATATGCTTTGTACTATCAAAATATTCAATATGTATCTTGGTAAGGGCATATAATCACTAGGTATCATCATAACCTGACTTGCAAGTCAATCAAATCATATCACATCATATCTATCACCTTTTTCACTTATTATCATATTAATGACCACCCATAGATTTTAAACATCAAGTAGGGGAGAATCATGCAGTAGGTTTTTATTTCCATTAACATCAAAAACAAACTCATTTCAATAGTATAATCATAAGGTAATCATGTTATGTTTACATTGTTCAAAACCCATAAGAATTGTTAATTTTGAAATGATAAATGTTTTTTATTTAAAATCCCCCTATTAACAATCAAAAAACATATCATTCAATGATCATTAGTAAAGGATTCACTCACTAGTTCTTTTTAAGAAAATTCATGTATTTAAACAATCTACAATACTTGAAATCAAAGATATCATAAAGGATAGGGATTTTTATCAGTCATGCTCTCAATCAAACTCTTCATTAATTACAAAAACATATGTACATAGTTACATTTAAGTGTCATGAGAAATAGTTCAAGACAACTATATGCATTATCAAAACAATTCCATGCCATATACTTTTCGCACTAATATCAAAACTTTTCTTTAAAAATATGTTTGGGGATCTTTAATTTAGATAAAAATAGTAAAAATTATGCCCATGGTGTTCAGAATAGTCCCACATAGCTGTAATGCCCTGAGTCTAGTACCCCAAATGCTACACGGTGCTCATAATCCTGAAGGACCACAAGCTAACACATGACAAGTACCTGCTGCAATAACTGAGTAATAATACTGTATAATGAGAAATAATGGGCTAAAATGCCATATGGTTCAAAACTGTAATATTGATAATGAGAAATGATAAAATCTGATAAAATATCAGAATCTAAAATATTGAATACAGTCTAAACATCTCGTCTAGAAAGCCTCTAAAACTGAATTGTCTGAATAAGGATTTGATGGGACAATTCCCCAACTAACTCCATCTAATAAATTGCTAAATCTAATGAGATAATAAAATAAAAGAATATCCTCGAATGATGAGAACTCACTGCTAGTTTGTCTGCTGAAAGTCTGATCAGCTAAGAATGCTATTGGGCCCGTATATCTGAACCTATAATATAAAACACTATAGCACAAAAGAAAAGTATATGTCAGTATGTGTGAATATACTGGTACGCAAAGTAAGGCAAGGTAGAATGAATGGGTTTATATGCATGGACAATAATAACTGAATAACATAAGTATGACTGAATGAGAGTACATGTATAAATACGTGAATTGTAACTGAAATTTAGATAATACTGGATACTGAGCTTGAATACTAATTAACTTATGTAACTAATAACTGATATACTATTTACTGAGTGACTGTGTCTGACAGTCCTAATTCTGATGGAACGAGTTGAGTTTTGTACTGAGCTAAGTGACTATATCTGATAGTTTTGAAATCTGTAGAATTGTCTGAGTTCTTTACTGAAGACTAAGATTGAGACTGTGGGAGGTAATCATCTAATCAAAATGCCCCTTTTTCTAAATAGATTTGGGGTCCAACCTGTAACCCAATTGGAAGGATATCAGTATAATGCCATTGATAAAAACACTGAAGAGATACCCTCATCTAGCAGGTACTCAAATGAGCATGGTGGGACCCTCAAATAATAGTTTAAGCCACCTCATCAACTCTTATCTAGCAGGTTTTGATGTCTCAACCTATGCTGGCTACGTAGTTCTGGAACGTAAGGACTGCTTTTAAGGATCACATCCTCTACTAATAAGTGAGTCCACATCCTTGGGTTCACTCGATGCTGAATCTCACTCCCAACTGAATAGACACTGGACTTATTTCGTAGTTCATACTAGGAATGACTAAGATTTTAATAATTGTACTAATTTACTGAGCTGAACTGAGTTTACTGAGGACTAAATTGAATACTGAATGAGACTGGATTAATATTGAGTTTACTGAGTTTTCCTGAGTTCTGTAACTGAACTAGAGTACTACTGATTGTGACATGACTGAGACTGCTCTATAACTAACATTGGCTCTAGGCACACAGCTAATTGTCAGGTATTAAATACTCCCAGGACTCGATAGTTGTAATACCCTGTGAAAGAATTAGTTACTTAAGTCCTTCAAAGTGTTCCAAGAGAGTTCCTAGACTTAGAAAATTTGACTAAGTATTGGGACTTAGTCATTTATTAAGCCTTTGAAATTTGAGGATTTTATTTCCGACCTTCTCGATCTTCGATGGTTTATAATTTAGTTAATTCATGAACAAGGAGGTCAATAGGTGTTCCCGGACAAGTTTCAGGTTTTTTGGACCTTATTTAGGCTATGTTTGGAATCCCAAAATAGTGGACCAATGTGATCTTGGCACGCCATGTCTCTCATCACGTTGGTTAATATTTTCCCCAACTACCAACGTCAAATTCCAGGACGCTAACTTGGCGCGACACATCGGGTATCGTGTCGATATCATCAATGTGGCATATCAACCTGCACGTTGCTGGGCGTATTTTATTTCAGTCATTAAAGACCTGCATCTAAAGGGCCAATTAAGTCATTTTTGTCCACCCTTATTCAGTCATAAGACAGGATTAAGTCCCCAAGACACCAAAATACACTTATTTTCACTCAATTCCCTCAAGAACAAGCCCTAGGGTTTTCAACCAAGAATTACAATTCACCAAGATTCCATCATTATTTTCCAAATTGATTCAAGATTCAAGATTCCTAGACCAAGAATCCTAAGAGTCAGCCTTCAAGAACACAAATAGGGTCTCAAAAAGCAAGTTGTTCATCGATTAAGGTATGTGGGGTTTGAACAAAGACAAATCTTTCGTTCTTGTGCCCAAAACTTGAATTTTATTAAAGAATTTCATGATTTGCAAGTTGGAGTTTGGCCCAAATTACATTGTTTGAATTTATGAATTTACAAAGTACTTAAAGCGTGAATGTGCATAGTTTTCTTGATTTAAAAAATTCTCTTTCATAATTTGAATACTATGAGAATGAGTTGAGAAGTTGATTAAAGATTTCTAGTTGAATTTTTAAGCATGACATTGTGATTTTAATTTCATTATTTTGACTTGAATTGTTAAATTATTTCAAGACCATTATTATGAGCATGAAGTTGTAATGATTTGATATGATCTCCAAGTATGAGTTGTAAGGCCTAAGTTTCAATCTTGATATTCAAGAAAGATGATGTTTAAAGAATCCCATGAATGGTTACAAGCAACTTTGAATAAACATTGATCTTCTGGTCTTAAGCTAAGATAGGGAATCCACATTATTCATATAGTTCATGATTTAAAATAAAGGAGAGCATAATTGGTTTTCATTATAGACCCTTGTGTTGTTTTAAGGTGGATTTTTGCTAAAAGTTCTGAGCAATAAGTATGGGAGTAGTATTTAGCACCGAGTTAGGTATGATTCCAAGGTCTCATGCCCTAGAACTGCATGCCACCATAGGTTTTTGATTTGCACATAGTGGGCTAAGATAATGATCACTAAAGTTAAGGTTCTATTTCGATGGCAAGGATAGAACAGCTCTCTCCAATGTGGGAAAGACTTTGGATTCCATGTCAGCTCACATGATTTATGTCAGTTAGAAGAAACTCCCATAGTCCCTAAAGTCCTTAAGTACCAAAGTTCCAAAAGATTTCCAAAGATCCCAAAGTCTCTGAGTATCAAAATAAAAGAATAATAGAAAAAAATTTAGAAAACTAAGTGTAAATCCTCACGAAGTTATTTTAGATTATATGTTATAAAAGATGTTAGCTCTCAGATTTCAGATGTAAAGAGTGAGTCCTTTCTACACTTATACTATTTTCAAGAGAGAATTTAAGTACAGTTTTTAGAATCAAATATGATGGATCAGTAGTTTTATAAAGTATGAATTTCTCTTATTGTTTCAAATTTCAGTATTTTAGACATTCTAGCTTACGTGAGTCATTTAAGTTCAGCATGCATTGATTTTGTAAAGAATGATAATGTTTTCTTAAGTATTGCACCCCCATATACTCAGTACATCCTTAAAGTACTGATCCACATATATGTCTATGTGCTACATTGTCTCATAATGTAGGTTCAGGTGCTCAGTCTCAGTGGCATGAGTAATTTTCAGCATCTCTACCTACACATCCACAGTTGGTGAGTCCTCATGGTTCGAGGGCCTACTTCTTCAGAGTATTTGATTTACCATTTTTATTTTAGTCCGAGACAGTTCGCGGTTTGTCCCAATGACTTTCTAGTTCCCTAGTAACTAGAGGCTTGTCGGACTAGTAGTTGATTTCCAAACTTTTAGTATTTGTCATTCTGATATTAGTTTTTAGTTATTTCATTTTAGACTTGTTATATTATAGTTTTATTGTTTGAGTAATTTATCTTGAAGTGAGGTCCAGATTTAATAGCAGGCTCAAAGCGTTAGATTGGGGCTACTCATAGCCTTGAGCACCGTGTGACATCACGGGATGAGATTCCGGGGCATTGAAAAATCATGAAAGTAATAAGACATGATAATTCTTCAATACTTGACAATAGTCAACAACTCACAATACAATCTATAAGGCATTTTATCAATGACTCGAAAGACATGAACTTGCACATGATTACGAATGCATGCTAACACTTCATAATTTCATTAAACCAATCTCATGAGCATTCAATCAAACACATACAAGGTATATCTTAGCATGGAGTAAATTGTGAACATGTGGGTGTAGCATAAGTTCATCATTTAGACCACCAAAGGATCATAAAAGCACCATAATCTCAATTTAGCATTTTATCAAACACATGGTAGGCATAGCTTTATACTTGGGCATGAACAACAATGCTAATAAAACATGACTTCATAATTTAAGGGTTCAATATAAGAGAATCAAAATTCAACTTACATGCTATCATAAAATCCAGAAATACATAAAGATTCAACTTGGAACACATACCACAACATCAATATTCAAACCCACAACATGGTAATCACAATTCATGCTTTTAAAAGAAATTTCTTGAACTCCAAGGCTGGAAGGGACCCTTGGATGAACACTTTACATACCTTATTTCTTGAATTTGGAAAGATGGATGGTGAAATCTCTTAAAGTTGATTAATGAATTTATAGCCCTAGGGTTTTGTTCTTGAGGATTTTATGAATAATGATTGTATTATGCCTCTAAAGGGTCTAAATTTTGTATTTTAGGGGCTGAAGGTTGAGGGAAAAAGACCCAATTACCCCAAGAATGCAGTATTTTAATTAGAAAAACTGGGCTACCGACACAATATCCAATGCGGCGCGTCGATGGCATTGATGATATATCCAACGCGTCGCGCTAAGATCGCGCTGGGTTACTAGAATGGCATGCTAGTAGCTGTGGAAAATATCAACCAATGCGATAGGCAATGTGGCGCGCCAATATCACATTGGTAAACTATTTTGGGATTTCAAACATGGTCTAAACGAGGTTCCAAAAATTCAAAACTTGTTCGGGAACACTCATTGACCTTCCTGATCATGAATTAACTAAAATATAGACATTTAAAGGACATTAAGGTCATGAAATGAGATTTCCAACTTTTGAAGGCTAAAAATAAACTAAGTCTGAAAACTTAGCTTGAATTTTCTAAGTCTGGGACCCCCCTTAATAAGCTTAAAGGACTGAATTAAGCTAGAAATTTTGTAGGGTCTTACAATATCTCCCCCTTGGAAATATTCATCCTCGAATGAGACTGACTGAACTGAGAGTACTAGTAGGCTGAACCTACTTATGGACATGAACATATGGAATATGATTATAGGAATGATATTACTGATATACTGAATTATCACACTGAACATGCATATCTGATGCATGAGTACATAACTGAGATGATTCATGAGTACATGACTGGGATTTCTGATAAGCTGAGTTTTCTCATACTGATCATGCAGATTTGATGCATGAATACATGACTGAGCTGACTCATGAACATATGGTTGAGCATGAAATGGTAAAATGATACCAAGTTTGTAATGGAAATTTGAGCATGAAACTGAATAAGCTTAATGAAGGCCATTACCTTGGGCTTAGTCTGTATTTGTGGAGAAGAGGTGAGGATACTTGGTCCGCCTGTCTTCTTTTACTTCCCAAGTATCTACCTCAACAGACTAATTTTGCCAAAGAACTTTGACTAGAGGGACTTCTTTGGTCCTCAGTTTGTGAATCTGATATTCAAGGATTTTGACTGGGATCTGTTCGAAAGAAAGGTTGTTCTGAATATCTAAGCCCTCTGTAGGGACTACAACTACTGGGTCACCTATGCACTTCTTAAGCAAGAAGACATGAAATACTGGATGGACTGAAGATAGATCTGAAGGTAATTCGAGCTCATAAGCCACTTTATCTAAGCGACTGAGAATTTTAAAGGGGCTGACATATTGGGGACTAAGTTTTCCCTTTTTTACAAACCTCTTCACTACGTTCATGGGAGAGATTTTTAGATACACAAAGTCACCAATCTCGAACTTAAGAGCTTTTCTTCGTAGAATTTCTGTCGGCTCTAAGTTATCTTGAGCCTCTATCTGATCAACTAAACTTTCTCTAAGGTATCGAATACCAAGTCATGCCCTACCACTGCAGCCTTACACACTTCAAACCAACCAATGGGATACCTACACCTTCTCCCATAAAGTACCTCAAATTGAGCCATCTTAATGCTAGAATGATAGTTGTTGTTGTATGCAAACTAAATTAAAAGCATGTGGTCATCCCAACTACCTTTAAAATCTATCTCACATGCTTGCAGGCTAACCTCCAAAGTTTGAATGGTCCTTTCTTCTTTACCATCTTTCTGAGGGTGAAAAGTTGTTCTGAGGTGAACTCGGGTGCTAAGACCCTTTTAGAATGCTTTCCAGAAATAAGAGGTGAACTGGGTACCTCTATTTGAGATGATGGACAATGGAACACCGTGTAATCTGACTAACTCTCTAATGTAGAGTTTGGCATTATTCTTGGCTGAATAAGAGGTATGGACTGGAAAGAAATGAGCTGATTTGATCATCATATCTATAATGACCCAAACTGAAGCATGCTGATGACGAGTACGAGAAAAACCCATGACAAAGTCCATGGTCATTTTTTCCCACTTCCAAGTAGGAATATTGAACTCCTGTATGGACCCACTTGGCTTCTGATGCTCAATCTTAAACTGCTCATATATTGATAATTTAGACACAAATTCTGCAATATCTCTCTTCATCCCACTCCACCAATTGATCTCCTATAAATTGTGGTACATCTTAGTGGCCCCTGGATGAATCGAGTAGCGTGCACCATGTGCTTCTACAAGAATTCGCTATCTTAAGTCATCAACACCTAGCATACACAGACGACCTTGACAATGTCGAACACTATCTCCCCCTTGGGAGAATACCTTAACCTTTTAATCTTTGACTGATTCTTTCAACTTGACTAAATTGCAATCTCTATCCTATTTCTCCTTCACCTAGGAAACTAGAGATGACTCTAAACTACTTTGCACCCATATACCACCTTTTATTGAGTTGACTAAGCGGACACCTAGTCGGTCTAACTGATGTATTTCCTGGGCTAACTTCTTTTTACTGTCCTTAACATGAGCAACACTACCCATAGACAGTCTACTGAAAGCATCAGCGACTACAGTGGCCTTTCTCGGATGATAAAAGACACTCTTGTTGTAGTCTTTCAATAATTTTGAGCACCTTCTCTGATGGAGGTTTATCTTTTTCTGAGAGAACATATACTAGAGGCTCTTACGATCAGTAAACACATCAACGTGCACCCCATACAAATAGTACCTCCAAATCTTTAAGGCAAAGACTACTGCTGCTAACTCAAGGTCATGAGTAGGGTAATTCTTCTCATGGGGCTTAAGTTGTCAGGAGGCATAGTCTATGACTTTACTATAGTGCATGAGGACACAACCCAAACCAACTCTGGATGCATCACAGTACACAACAAAGCCATCTGAACCATCTGGTAAATCCAAGACTAGGGCTGAGGTAAGTCGAGTCTTCAACTCCTAAAAACTCTTCTCACAAGAATCTGACCACTGAAATTTGACTTTCTTCTGAGTCAATCTGGACATAGGAGATAAAATAGACAAAAATCCCTAAACAAAGCATTTGTAATAGCCATCTAAACCCAAGAAACTCCTGATATCTGATGGAGAGATGGGTCTGGGCCAGTTTCTCACCACTAAAGTCTTTTGGGGATCAACTCTATTGCCATCACCAGAAAATATATGGACAAGGAATGCTACTGACCTTAGTCAAAATTCACACTTACTGAATTTGGAAAATAACTGATGATTTCTCAGAGTCTACAATACTATTCTGTGATGGTTTGCATGATCATGTTCACTATGGGAGTAAACCAGGATGTTATCTATGAAAGCTATGATGAATATGTCCAAGTACTACTTGAACACACGGTTCATCAAGTCCATGAAAGTTTCTAGTGCATTGGTAAGATCAAAGGACATGACAAAGATTTCAAAGTGACCATACCGAGTTCTTAAGGCTATCTTCGGGATGTCATATTCTCTGACTCTGAGATGATGATAGCCTGGTCTGAGGTTTATCTTTCAAAAGTAACTAGTTCTCTGAAAGTGGTCAAACAAGTCATCGATTTTGTGAAGGGGATACTTATTTTTTATCATGATTTTATTTAATTAGAGGTAGTCAATGCACATCCTAAGAGAACCATCTTTCTTATGTACGAATAAAACTGGTGCGCCCCACGGGGACACACTGGGCCTGATGAATCCCTTATCTAGGATATCCTTTAACTGTTCTTTCAATTCTCTGAGTTCTACAGGTGCCATTCTGTATGGTAGAATATATATGGGTTGAGTAACTGGGAGAAGATTAATTTCGAAATCAATTTTCCTTTCGAGAGAAACTCCGGGAAGATCTTTGGGAAACAGATCTGGGAATTCACATGCTATTGACACTGATTCAAGAGTAGGGGTTTCTAAACTGAAGTCCTTGACTCGCACAAGGTTATAGACACATCCCTTAGATATTATTTTTCTCTCCCGAAGGTAAGAAACAAGTTGATCCCTAAGTGCTAAAGTACTACCCTCCATTCTAGGACAGGCTCATTTGGAAACTAAAACTGGAAAATTCTGTTTTCTTAGTCGACTGAGGCATAGCAGGAATGAAGACAATCCATGATGAGAATGTCATCAAAATCAGTCATCTCTAATTCGGCTAAGTCTGTTAAAGTAACTCTCTGAGATACCATAACTGGACAGTTCCTGTATACCCGTTGGGCTATGATGGATTTACCCATTGGGTAGAGACTGAGAATGGATCTACTATAATTTTGGGAATTACTCCAAAATCAACTTCTATATATGGAGTAACAAAAGACAAGAAAGCTCCTAGATCTAGTAAAGCATAAATATGTATATGAAAGATCTATAATGTATCGATGACCACATCAGGAGAACATTCCTGATCCTGCCAAGACTGAAGAGCGTAGAGTCTATTTAGGCGTAGCCTAATGGTGGCACTGGATAAGGAACCCTGCTGATTCGGGTAACTGGACTAAGATGAAGAACAATTTTGCTGACCCTGAGAACCTGACTGGGGACAATTCTAACTCTGTGGCCTGGCTTGCCATATCTAAAAAAAATATCACTTCCAGCTCTGCAAATACCCTGATGGTTCTTTCCATAAGTATAACAAAGAGGATTGGTTCAAGCACTGCTGACACTACCCTGAGACTTAGAGCCTAGCACTCTATCTCTATTGTCATCTTTGAATTTCGGCACTGGAGCACTGGCTGAGAATGAAGTTAGAACTGAGGATTTTAGGGGGAACTGAGAATAATTCCCACCCTCTGACTTAGGATGAACAAACTTGAAACTACCTATTCTAGCTCTCTTGTTATGCTTTTCTCTCTCTTTATTCTTCTTCTCCTCTATCTGTTGAGCATGGATCATGAGCCTAGCCAAGTCCATCTACTAATCAACATTGCGGTCCTACACTCTTTGATAATACTATCATTCACCCCAGACATAAAATTACTCATTCAGGACCTATAATCTGCCACCATATGAGGAGCATATTTACCTAATTGAGTAAACTTGAGAGAATACTCTTTCACTATCATATTTCGCTACTTCAGATTAATAAAATCAAACACCTTATCTTCTCTCAGCTCTACGAGAAAGAATCTATCTAGAAAAGTAGTGGCAAAATCCTCCCATTCAATGGGTCCTGCATCTACGGCCCCCTCTGCTTTCCATTGTTTAAACCAAGTGTAATCCACATCCTACAACTAATATACAGCTAGCTCAGCACTCTCACTAGCTGTCACCCCCATAATATTTATAATCTCCTGCACCTGATCAAGGAATTCCTGAGGGTCCTTATCTGACTTAGACCCTGTGAAAGATGGAGGGTTCATCTGGGTGAAGTACCGAATTTTGGCCGATGCAGTATTGGCCACTGGGTTGGCCGGCACGACAGTTGGGCGTTCATTTTGGGATGCCACAGAATGATCTATGGTGGTGAATGTTGCTCTGAACTATGCGTGGGAAACATGTTCTCCCAAAGAGTTAGGCAGGTGGGGCTGGTGGGGCTGAGGGGATGGCTGGTCTCTTATTCCTCTTCCCTGAGTCCTCTTTGGAGGAATTTTCTATAAATGGCTGAGAAACTTAGATTAGAAAGAGATTTTAACTGGAGATCATGCTCACTCGTACGACATGAATACTGAAAGAAGGGAAACTATTCCTAAAACATCTTGTAGCCTCCTGCCCATTAGTGTAGCGCGCTACACACCCATGCACTAGACTCTACTAGATGCAACTTTCAAACTTTGTAGGACTCTATTGAACCTTAGTCTCTGATACCACATTTACTACGCCCTGAGTCTGCTACCCCGGATGCTACACAGTGCCCATAATCCTGAAGGACCATAAGTTAACCATTGACTAGTACTTTTTGTAATAATTGAGTAATAATACTATATAATGTGGAATAATGGGCTGAAATTCCATAAGGTTAAAAACTATAATACTGATAAAAAGAAGTGATAAAATCTAATAAAATATCAGAATATGAAATACTAAATACTGTCTGAACATCTTGTCTGGAAAGCCTCTAAAACTAGATTGTCTGAATAAGGAGTTGATGGGAAAATTCCCTAACTAACTCCATCTACTGAATCACTAAATCTAATGAGATAATGAAATAAAATAATATCCTCGAATGATGAGGACTCACTGCTAGTCTATCTGCTTAAAGTCTAATATGCTAATAATGCTATGGGGCCCGTACGTCTGAAACTATGGTATAAAACACCATAGCACAAAAGAAAAGTATGCATCAGTACGTGTGAATGTATTGGTATGCAAAGTGAGGTAAGTCTGAATGTATGGGTTCATATGCATAAATAATAATAACTGAATTACATGAGTATGACTGAATGAGAGTACAAGTATGAATACATGAACTATAACTGAAATTGAGATAATACATGAATTGTAACTAAATTTGATACTGAAGCTGAATACTGATTAACTGATGTAACTGATATATTGTTTACTAAGTGACTGTGTCTGACAGTCCTAATTTTGATGGAACTAGCAAAGTTCCGTACTGAGCTGAGTGACTGTATCTGATAGTCCTAAAATCTATAAAACAATCTGAGTTCTTTACTGAAAACTGAGACTGATACTATGGGAGGTAATTATCTAACCGACAAGCCCCTTTTTCTGAATAGATTTGGGGTCCAACCTGTAACCCCAGTTAGAAGGGTGTCAGTACCGTGCCATGGGTAAAGTAACTGAAGAGATACCCTCATCTAGAAGGTACTCTAATGAGAATGGTGGGAGTCTTAACTGACAAGTTAATCCACTTCATCAACCCTCATCTAGCAGGTTTTGATGTCTCAACCTATGTTGGCTACTTTATCACCCCGCATTTTTTTAGCTAGAAATTAAATCATCGTTCCTATGTGCGTAAGCTCTAATTCCATAGTTTATTCTTAGATTCATGTGTCATGATCTTTTTCCTAGTATATGAAGTGATTATGAGGTGAAAAATGTTCATAGAAATGGCCTTGAGCAAAGTTGACCTAAGAACCTTTTATTCATCCCAAATTGGATATTCGATTCTACAAAGGTCTAGTTTGAACGTGGATAACTCTTGATACACATAGAATTTTTCATCTCAAGGCCCACTAAATTGTAGAATATCGAATTAGCTTTCCAACAATACCAATTTTTCCAAAATACGATAACCGAGGGAAAAATTATGGCTTTTGCCGTGAGAGGTAGTAAGCTGATGCGATCATGACGCGTCACGTCGAGATCGCGTCGACACAAAACCAGACGCATATATAAGGCTATTTTATGCATTATTTCAGTTTCTAATGGGTCTAGGGGAACCGTAGTCATTTCCCCTAACCCAAAATCCGTCTATAACATAGAATTTCAACCCCAAGAAGCCAAAATTTCTTATTTTACTCGAATCCTCTCAAAATCCAAACCCTAATCCTTTTCCTCAAGATCAAGAATCAAGATCTTAAATTCAAGATTTCAAGAAACGGATCAAGATTCAGGTTCTATCTTTCAAGCTAATTAATCTAAGGTATGTGGAGTTTATCCCCAAACTACATGGGCTTGTTGAAACACTTGAATACGATTTAAAAATTATCAAGCACGAAATTAAAAAGGGGTTTTGGAATCCATATTTTAATTATGCATCATGAATGTCTTAATGACATTGTTGTTTTGGCCTTTAGGTCTTTTCCCCTTAAAATTGATTTATACATATATGTATATGTATTAAAATTTAGATTGATGATTGTTTGAGAGAACAAATTATGAAATCCCTCTCTTGTGATGAATTTAAGCTTATGATCTTATTATGAATGGTTTGAAATGCATGATTTATGATTTGAAAATAATTTTCTTACAATCATAGTATTTGGGCATGATTTAGAGATGAAGAGAGGGATTTTCTTGATATAATTATGTTCTTGTGTTAAAGAGAAAGAATTTCATGTGATTGAGAACTTTGATATGACCACCTTGTGTATTTGAAATGTTGAAAAAGAGAGTTTCTTGCATGTGTTTACATGAGTTTTAAGAAAGAGTTCTTTGAATTGATTTATTGACATGGTTGTCCCAAACGTTATGTTTTGAAAACACAGATTATAATATGCTATTAATGTCTCAGATAATGTGACTTGCAAGTCAATGGAATGACGATACCATATAAATATATGCCATAACAATGCTAGAGCTTTTTAGAGTTTGATTTAATAGAATGAAATGTTTTAAAGAGCTAAAAATGGGCTTAAAGAGGGTTAGGTGGTTACCCGATGAAAGCTTGAGTTCATGTAACTCTTATCCTAAAACCGTATTTTGCCGATACGAGTATATTATTATTATACGTTGGCGACGGACCTATGGCATATTAGAGACAGAGACTTTGGCTCTTACGACAAACTTGGGTTGGGGGCTTGGCTGCTGAGTTAATGGAAGATTCCATATAGCCTATGGAATTTCAGAGTTTTAGGGTATACCACCTAGCGCAGAAGTAAAATAAAGAGTGGCACAGAGTTCAGATGATTTTATAGAGTCTTTTAAATATGCCCATGTAATTCTTACCATATGATATATTTATGAACTATTTTAAATTGCTCTCATTTATGTTGAATAAAAATTATTATTTTGGATTTACTCTGCGTACCAGTACAACTATATTGACCCCCCTACCTTCCAGGGTCTGAGGCTTAGTCTAGAGTTCCTTCTAATCCATCGAGCTTTCAGACAGAAGCAAAGTTTGCGGTGGTGAGCCTCTATTCCAGAAGGCATATCTCTTTTTAGACATATTTTTTTTACTTTTTCTTGGTCCACTAGGGGCCTTGTCCCAGATTTCAGACAATTATTGATGTCATGTGTAGTATAGATTTCACACACTTAGAAAGATGTTGTTTAAATATTGATAAACCTATTTTCGCATTGTTGAACAAATTTCAGAGTGTGACCATGATTTCGTATTGTTTTGTATTTCCGCAAATTCTCTTATACTATATGAATATTGTGCATGATCACCAGATTTAGAAGGGTGCTCGGGCCTCCATGGTTTGGGATACTCGTTACTGCCAGGGCCTTGGCTTAGGTCATGAAAAACTTGGTATCATAGCATGGTTCATGGTCCCAGGGTGTCTCTGAAATCGTGTCTAGTAGAGTCTTTCTTATGGGTTTGTTGTGCACCACACTTATAATCAGGAGGCTACCAGGCATTTAGGAGTTGTTTTCTATTGTTTCATACTCTATTTCGTGCTATAGAGTCATCCATAAGAAAGTTATCCAAGTTCATTCCTCATTCTAACTTCATAGGCTATGCCTCATTGTTGAGGTGATACAAGTCAAAGAGTCTAGCTTCCCCAGAAGATGAATCTTTGATCTTTTGGAGGAAAGTTAGGGTTTTTCTTTGGGAAAAAATATGAATAATAGTGTGTATAATTCTTTTAGGGGATGAAATTTAGTGTAATGGGCGGATTTGGGTGAGGAAAAGCGACCAAAATGCCCCTACACCCTTTAGAAACTGAAATAGTGTGTGAAACAGTTCCATATCACATTGCCCATCGCGCCGCGAGGCCCATCGCGTTGAGATTGTTTAATATTCACTCGGTTAGCAGATTAAGGTGAAATTCATATTGTTAAAAAGCTAATTGAATTATCTAAAATTTGGTGGGTCTTCATATGAAAAATTCCACATATATCAAAAGTTATACACATTCAAAGTTGACCCTTGTAGAATCAAATACAAAACTATGAACGATTCAAAGTCTCTTAGCTCAACTTTGCTCTAAGTGATTTCCTGGATCATTTTTTACCTCATAATCACTTAACACACTAGTATAAAGATAATGACACATTAATTTAAATATGATTCGTGGGATTAGAGTTTACACACGTAGGAACGACGATCCGATTTCTAGCTCGAAAATGTGGGGCATTAAATTATCTCCCCTTTGGGATCATTTATCCTCGAATGTTGGGTAGTGACTTGTTGAAAACTCTAAAAGTGTAGAATAAAGAACGAAACCTCACATTGAACATTTTTCCTCAACAAAATATGCAAAGGCATCAAATGAGCTTCATGATAACCCCTAGTGAAACGTGTAAGCACGAAACATGTGGTAATGAAACTTTACATAGGGATTATCTTGCACATGAGTTATATGAATCATAATCATCACAACATAAAGCATGTGTTAATTTAGTGATAATAGGCCTGATTTACATTGGTACTAATCATGACATAAGGTTTCATGGAAGACAAGAAATCGAAGCATTCTCCGCCTTAGAAGATACCACGAATAGACATTATACTTAGAAACAGTACTCATCTATGCCCAAAACAACAAATAACCTACTTCATCATTTCCAACTTACAATTCTCCCATAACACTTCTAACCACAAGAGTTTGAGTCCCGCTGTGTAATACTCCTACGTTAAAGACTAACTCAGAGAAAAAAGGTGCTAATTTAAGTTATGGGACTACATTTAAGAATATTAATTCACGTTATCACTACCATCAAACACCATTGAGTTTTAATTTAGGGAATACTAACCACATAGAACACAACTTGTGTTTTCATCAATCACAACATTCAAGCCTATCATTACTACATCTACTTTATGGATTTCTCCCACTAAGACCAGGAGATTTAATCACTTTCACAAAGACATTCGCCATATATCTCCTTCCTAACTATTTCTCAAAATGAAAGTCCATCTCCTTCGTTCTCCCATCACCAATAACCTTAGCTAAAGAGATCAAATCAAAGTTTTCTTATTCAAGAACATCTACTCCCCCCTTCCTAAGTTACTACTACTCTTCCATAACAACTATCATACTATTATTCAAAGGGTCATTGAGGGACCCGAGCATATGCCTCAAGGAAAGGAGTAAAACCATCCGATTATAACATATACTTATTGCACTACTGAAGGTGGGATATGAGATGAATCTACAATAGAATAGACACGAAGTGCTCCATATATCAAGTGTATGAATCATAAATACAGAGTCACTCTGGAATAAACACAACATAGAATGAGTCCTTACATAATGATTTGTACAATATAAGTTTGGGATTTATGAAGTCAACGTTTGAGACAATGACATTTACTCAAGGCTATCGCTTCCCATTTTCAGAATTGAAAAATAGTTATGAGTTCACACAACTTTATGATTTTGTGTAATCCCTACATAAAATAAACCAGTAACATTTAGGATGCATAGTTTCTTAGAACCAAGCATTTAGTGAGACATGAATTTTTATGGATCATGAGCAACATAACATAGATCTTAAATATCTAGAATATTGGATTACCGAGGGATATTATTGATTCTAGTTTGGAGGTCGGAGCATTAAATGAGTTACATATAGTTCTCAAACCTTAGATATAGGCAAAACTTGAATACATAAGACTTTGGTAGAATGACCTCTTAAATTAGAGTAGGAGGAGCTTGCTTTCATGGGAATTGATTTTGTCATGATTCTTACTTGAAACTTGTCACCACAAGAAAATTCGGGAACTACTTTAATTCATCATATCCCCCCTAGATCAAAGTGACAATTCTATACTTAAGGACATATCTTCTCATTATATCTTATAATCATAACACTCAACACAATAAGGTATCACCATACACATAAATGCAAAACTTCTTCTTTTTAACTATACTCTAAAGGCATTGATTTCTGATAACGCTCAAACTACAGCTGTCGTAAGAGTGTAAGCGGTCGTTGTCAAATATAGAACCCAACTGGGTTGGTTGTCGAATCCCACAGGGAATACTTGGTCACTAAGTATGCAACGATTAGTAGAATATTGATCGAAAATTCTACGAAAAAGGGGGGATTTAATTGTAGCGTGAATTAAGAGTATCAAAGTAACAAATAAAAATGGAATGTTTAGTAGGTTTTAATCAATGAGAATTGTAAGTTAGGGTTATGTCCACCTTATGAGTTCTATGTATCTATTGGCTATGAGTTATGCAGAATTCAGACCTGCATGCACTTATAGAGATTCGTATTCTATGGTAAATCCTAGCGTCTTTCAAACATCAAGGATTATATCACTTTAACTCTTTCGAGCTTAAAGCGTATACTAATGGTACGAATTCTCCAAGAGGTTAATCCAGTTACGGTACTAACTTTTAAACAGGGTTTAGTAGCCCTATTTCCTTGTCATTCTTTTTTTTCCAGACATGTAACTTTTCTTTCGAACAAGTTAATGCTATACTGGCGTATTCTATATGTTTGCAACCACAAGAATTCAATTAAGATGAAGAGAGTAATGATATAAGCAGCATACGTATCAAGAATTCACAAACTCATAGCAACAGATAGTATCTCATAAGGCTTCCATAACCCTAACAGAGAAGTTTAGCTACTCATGAGCACAACGGAGATCACAATAAACATCATCATCATATCAAAACTAGAATGATCTCACGTTGGAGAGGAGTGTGGCGTCACAACAAGGGTGACGTTTTTCCTCTTGGTGTTTCCCACGAGTTAGTATTTTTCTCTGTTAACAATTGTAACGTGAAGCGGAAGTTGAAAGAAAAAGAATTGAATTAATGAATGAGTGAATTGTAAGAGTTGAATGAATTGTATGAATGGAGAGAGATAATAAAAAGCTTCAGCAAAATAGGGTATTTATAACACCCATATCCTATTCCTACTAGGCTACTGCGTACTTATCCTAATCCTACTAGATTACTGCATCCTTATCCTAACCCTACTAAGTTACTGCTGATCCCCAAAGTCTTTAGAAATGCTGTTTTTGCCCGGGACAAGTTATCCATGCATCACTTTCAGTCCATAGGCATCCAAACGCTGCTTTTCTTCTTTTGTGAAGCTTCCTTTGGCGTCATGTTATCCATAAAGTGCTGGAATCTTCATCATTTATACCTGAAAACTTGCTAATCACGTTTGTTAGCTCACTTACAGGAAAAAGGACTAAAAGTGCATGAATTATATATTTTGTCCTCAAAACTTAGCTAAAATATGGGTAAATTAAGGTTCCTTAGGCGTGCAAATACGCCTATCATCAACACCCCACACTTAAAGCTTTGTTCGTCCTCGAACAATATATCATGTCCATATAAACATCTACTTAGGGTTTCACAGTAACATCACAAAAATATTCAACAAGACAGGCACAACAATTATTAACCAAGAGTAGTTTTCTAATCACTTCTAGAAACAATTCAACCTCTAACATAGACTCGTGATGATGGTTAATTCGTATTCAAAAGTCAAGGCACAAAGAATCATACAAGACTACCCAAAACTCATCAACCATGTGTGTCTCACATAAGATATTACCCATAATCACTCACAAGTATTGCATTTTTCAGAACATGGGTATAAGATTATCCTTGCTCTCACTCTCACAAAGAATTCATATGTTGTAACTGATGACCATAGGCTTGCCCTTAGTGTAATGTTCCACTAATATCAGAATGCTAAGCTTAGGATCAAATAGGTCTTTTACAGGTTGTAATGTAGGCTAAGGGACGGGTAGGACTATTTTGGCCAGAAATAGTGACTATGTTCCTAAGCGCTTTAATACATCACATTATGCCATTTACACTTTCTTTCAAACAACCTTTCTACTTTCTTTTAATCTACCACCCCTTCTCACCTCTTTTGTTTTTCAATTTTAAACATAACTAACTTTTTAGTTTTCTTTTCATTTTTCTTTTCATAACACACCTCTATGATAGCAATTCTTTTTTCATAACAAATTCAAGCACCAATACAGTCTAAGGCATCACACTCACCTAATTTCCTCTTATTTTGTCACATGACTTTACAATTTAAAGCGCTTAGAAATTTGGATCAAATTATGGTCTTGAAAAAATGGATTAGGCTACATATGAGGCTATCAAAGAAAATGGCTAAAGGCTCAAAGGGGTTGACTAGGATAATGTCCACGGGTAAATAAAACGAAGGTAAACAAGTATCGGTTGCCAAAGAAATGCCTAAATCATCTCCTAGACTCACACTCTTTATTTCGCTTTACACACACACCAGGCAAGTTCTAGCATCAGCCACAAGCACAGAATATACTATCACCTCACACACACAAGGCACATGGTCGACTTTATTGGGAGCAGTACAGACTCTTGACCCAACAGATGAAGGAATTAAACCACACACTTATCACATAATGAGTCACATTTAGAGCCTAAATGTCTCAATAGTAATGATTCTAGCACAAACTCTTGTCATAACACCATGCCGCTTATCAAAACAATTTCATGCATCAAAATCTATGACAAACAAAAAAAATATGACCATAAATGTAGGCAAAGAAATACAGCATACGAATACCATCACCCCATACTTAGACGGGACACACTGCCCTTATTGGAAAATAAATACGGAAAACCGGATTAGTCGGACTCCTCTCCTATGTCTGGGGTCATTCCCCCTGCGTCGGAATCATCATCAGAGTCGTCATCCTCAGAGTTTCCTCAAATTGTACCCACTTGATCCAAAAGTGTGTTGAGGTATTTGTAGTGAGGAGGATTCATCTTGCTCTTTTCTTCCCCTTTTCTGGCCTTTCTGTGAGGTGGTTGCTTTGTCTTTTCCTTGGCGTGCTTTTGGTGCCATTGTACCTGAGATTAAAATGATAGTCATGTTAGCTTCATCTCGGTAGATACAGTCGACAAAAAAATAGTAGTGGCACCACCCCACACTTAATTTGTTGGCACAAACTAATTAAGTGAACATTGTCGATTACTCAGACTTCATCGATATACGTTTAGGCGTTATGTTCCAACAATATGTTCAGCACAGTCATACTTTCATGTCGTCTTAACTATCCTTTCCAAGTCTATTTCATGTAATCTTGATCATACTTTCATGTTTGGATTAATGCACATTTTGAACAAGACTACTACATAGAGATCGTATCAAGTTATGGCATAGAAATAATCACAACATCTCATGCTTGTATTGAATCATGATCTTTATCTCGATGAATGAGTCATTCAAACATTCAAGCATTCAATTTTGAAGATTATGCAATTAACTTCACCATGTCGACTCCGCAAAAGTATGACAGTGTATAACAATCAAATACAAGTCGGAACAAAATCAAGAACACCCACACGTATTCTTTCACTCAACGAGATGTATCACAAAAAATCAACCACATTCAAATCACCAATACTACTTCAAGATTTAACAATTCATTATAGGCATAGTAGTGTAGTACTTACGAAATATAAAAGAAGAACAAAGAAGTACTTACTTGGTTGATGGCCTCGGAAGATGTTCTTGCAAAGTAAAAGAGCAAAAGGAAAATTTTTGAGAGATTTTGGAGAGGTAGGCGGCACTTAGGTTGAATTTGCAATGCATTTTTGTTCTAAGACTAAGGTTCTATTTATAGGACAAGCTTGGGTCGGGTTTTGACCCATTTGGAATCGGATTTGGAGACCAAAAGTGATCATAGGCGGCGCCTAATGCTTTGCCTATGCTTGGCATAGGCGGCGCCTATGCTATGGCATTGTTAGGCATAGGTGGAGCCTATGCCATGGCATACTAGATTCTGAGACAAAATGATTTTGCATAGGCGGCGTCTATGCTATGGCATTGTTGAGCATAGGTGGAGCCTATGCTATGGCACTCTAGAATCCGAGATCTTAGGCCATAGCATAGGCTATGCCTTGTTCGTGGCCTAGATTTACATAAGCCTTGCCTTGTTCTTTGCCTATATTTTCATAGGCAATGCCTAACCCATAGCCTTTTGCTTCTTCATTCCTAACTTACCACCTTCAACATGCAATACTTCCAAATCAAAATTTGAAACCAATCTCCTCCTGTATACCTCTTGCACCTACACTAACTCAAAAACAACAAAAACGATTAGAACGATGGGTTGCCTCCCACAAAGCACCTTAGTTTTGGTCGTGTCTCGACAAAATCTTAAGAAAATAAAACAATTAAAAATGATGGGTTGCCTCCCACCAAGCGCTTGATTTATTGTCGCGGCACGACATAGCTATCTCGATTACTTAGACTTCATTGAGATAGATGGGGCATCATTTTCTGAATGGATTCAGACGATGCTGATGCTTACTTGTAGGCATGCAATCTTCTTCGATATGACTCTTGTGCATACATATCCCAGGAGGGATACCAATTATATCATCAATAGTCCAATCCATAGCTCTCTTGTATCTCTTCAGAGCAGAGATGAGAGCCTCTATATGCTGTTCACTTAAATCATCCATCACACTCACCGAAAGTGTATTTCTACTTCACAAGCATGCATACCTTAGATAATTGGGGAGATCTTTCGATTCTAGCACTGGGGGCTCTTCAATGAAAGTCTTCGCTGTTGGTGACGGTTGATTCTTAAGATCAAGGTCCGGTTGTTTAGGAGTATGAGAATAGGACCCTATTTCGATTAGAGCACACATAGTTTCTTCATAATCTTCATCATCCTCATGCTCAACATTCAGCAACGCAGCAGACAATGGCTCAACAGTAAGCTGTTTCTCTACAGATAATGCTTTCTTATCTTCATAATGAACATCAGCTACAGAGAACACATCCATATCTCTTGGATGCTTCATCGATTTGCACAAATCAAAACGAATCACTTCGTCATTCATTCGAAATAAAAGCTCATTATCTCTCATGTCAATAAGCACGCTTCCCGTTGTGAGGAAAGAGCGTCCCAAGATTATGGGAACTTCAGAATCCACCTCGTAATCCAAAATGACAAAGTCTGCAGGAAAGATGAAGGTAGAAACCTTTACCAACACATCATTCAAGATACCCACAGGTCATTTTACCGACCTATCTTCCATCACAAGCCGCATATTGGTTGGTTTAGGGTCACCTAACCCCAACTTCCTGTAGACGGATAGTGGCATCAAATTGATGCTAGCACCCAGATCACACAATGCCTTGGCAAAATCCAACGATCCAATCGTGCAAGGGATAGTGAAAGCACCGGGGTCAGCCTTCTTCTGAACTAGCGATCTGGTAGCGATTGCACTACAATGATGAACAGTATTCGTCAACTCATAACTTGCTGCCCGCTTCTTTGTCTAAAGATCCTTCATGAATTTAGCATACCCAGGCATCTGTTCCAATGCCTCCACCAACGGAACATTGATAGTTAGCTGCTTCAACATGGTCATGAATTTACTGAACCTGGTGTCATCAGCCTTCTTCTTCAGTCTCTGAGGAAAAGGTGGTGGTGGAAGAGGAATCGTTTTCTCCACCACTTCCTTTTTATCTTGCTTCCGATTATCACTCTTTTCAGGCTGGTGACGTCTAGGTGTAACATCATGAGCACTCACTTCAGCTTCTACAGCATCTTCAAACTCTGCTTCATCAACATTCTCTGCTCTATCATCAACTACCTGGTTTCCTTTAGACGGATTTTCCAACACTTTACCACTCCGGGTAGTAATAGCCATACACGATCCGTCATTCCTTGGGTTTTGCACAGTGTCGCTAGGTAAGGTGCCAGCCTTTCTTTGATTGAATACCGCTGAAATTTTACTCAATTGTTGCTCTAGTTGTCTTATTGCAGTGGAATGTGAGTCAACCAACTGATTTATTGAAGACAAGTCGTTCTTCACCTCATTCACTCCCGTATTAGTTGCCTCAACTCCTTTCAGCAGCTTAGCCATCATATCATCCATGGACATCTTTCCAGTGCCAGACGCCACAGCCTCACGGTTTCCAGGAGGAACATACAAACCACTCCTGTCAGTCTTATTCTTCCAACCACCTTGATCGCGGTCTTTGTATCCAGATTTATCATAATAGTTCTGACCTTGGTTTTCTTGGGCATTTCCTCGGAAACCCACCTGATTATTTAAGTAGTTTGCTTCTTGCTCATAGTCGGATTCATCTCTTCCCTGTGATACAACGGCCTTAACCTTTTCGGTCTTCCCTGATAATAAGTGCTTGGTAAGAAAATCCATCTGCGTTTTCATATGGGCCATATCTTGGTCACGTTCCTCTTGTCTTCGCCTCTTCTCTGCAGTCATGCCAATAGATATAGTAGAGTTTGCTACCTCAGAATCCCTGGTATGCCAAGCTCTGCTCTGCTTTATCATACAATCTAGCATATCACTTGCCTCAATAAAATTAAGGTCCATGAATGATCCTCCAGCCGCATTATCCACCACTGGCTTAGTCACTGAGTTCAAAGCCCTGTATAATATCTCCATCAAGTGGATATTGGTCATATGATGGTTTGGGCACCGTATAAGCTTCTTCTTGAATCTCTCTCATGTTTCGTGGAGAGCTTCAGTTGGAAGCTATCGGATGTTGCTGATCTCATCTCTCAAATGTTCTCTCTTGGATGGCGGAAAGAATCTTTCTAGGAAAGCGTATTTCAATTGCCTCTAATTGGTGATAGAATCAGGATTCATCCCATTAAACCATAGAGTTTCCTCCCCAGATAGAGACAATGGAAATAAGCGAAGCCGAATTGTATTCTGTCCAACTCCTGGATTGTCGAATGACTTGCATGTAGAGATGAAGTTGATCAGGTGCATATTCGGATCATCGCATGCGAGTCCACCAAATAAACCTTTGAGCTGCAATAGCTGAATCATGGTGCTAGTGATATTGAACTTTGCTCCAGGTGCCAAGGGCGGAGGAATAATTGCTCCTGTAGCACCAGCTTCATCCAGATCGTCATCATCATCATCAAAAAGAGCCTGCACAGCTCGGCGGTCAGGTCTCATTCTAGTTTAACGATCTCTCCTATGCATAGGTTCCTCCACCTCATCAGTACGCCTAGGATTTAGTAGCTCCTCATCACCCAGGTCCTCATCATCAGGATTTGTTGCCCGACCTGGGTTATCAATATTCTTTTGATGCACTTGAGCAGCTGCTAGTGCAGCTAGTCTAGCCTGCTCCTGTTGAGCTGCCCTTCTGTCAATGTCACGTTGTGCATCCATCCTGCCAATAGAACCTGAATAGAACAAAAACAACAGCTAAAAGTAAAATCTGAAAACTTTTGAACAAAGGGTCTAGTAACTATCACAAACTTAGTGACAACCGTATTCCCCGGCAACGGCGCCAAAATTTGATAACGCTCAAACTACAGCTCTCGTAAGAGTGTAAGCGGTCGTTGTCAAATATAGAACCCAACTAGGTTGGGTTTCGAATCCCACAGGGAATACTTGGTCACTAAGTATGCAACGATTAGTAGACTGCTGATCGAAAATTCTACGAAAAAGGGGGGATTTAATTGTAGCGTGAATTAAGAGTATCAAAGTAACAAATAAAAATGGAATGTTTAGAAGGTTTTAATCAATGAGAATTGTAAGTTAGGGTTATGTCCACCTTATGAGTTCTATGTATCTATTGGCTATGAGTTATGCGGAATTCATACATGCATGCGCTTATAGAGATTCGTATTCTATGGTAAATCCTAGCGTCTTTCGACCATCAAGGATTATATCACTTTAACTCTTTCGAGCTTAAAGCGTATACTAATGGTACGAATTCTCCAAGAGGTTAATTCAGTTACGGCACTAACTTTTAAACAGGGTTTAGTAGCCCTATTTCCTTGACTCTTTTCCATACATGTAACTTTTCTTTCGAACAAGTTAATGCTATACTGGCATATTCTATATGTTTACAACCACAAGAATTCAATTAAGATGAAGAGAGTAATGATATAAGCAGCATACGTATCAAGAATTCACAAACTCATAGCAACAGATAGTATCTCATAAGGCTTCCATAACCCTAACAGATAAGTTTAGCTACTCATGAGCGCAACGGAGATCACAATAAACATCATCATCATATCAAAACTAGAATGATCTCACGTTGGAGAGGAGTGTGGCGTCACAACAAGGGTGACGTTTTTCCTCTTGGTTTTTCCCACGAGTTAGCGTTTTTCTCTGTTAACAATTGTAACGTGAAGCGGAAGTTGAAAGAAAAAGAATTGAATTAATGAATGAGTGAATTGTAAGAGTTGAATGAATTGTATGAATGGAGAGAGATAATAAAAATCTTCAGCAAAATAGGGTATTTATAACACCCATATCCTATTCCTACTAGGCTACTGCGTACTTATCCTAATCCTACTAGGTTATTGCATCCTTATCCTAATCCTACTAAGTTACTGCTGATCCCCAAAGTCTTTAGAAATGTTGCTTTTGCCCGGGACAAGTTATCCATGCATCACTTTCAGTCCATAGGCGTCCAAACGCTGCTTTCCTTCTTTCGTGAAGGTTCCTTTGGCGTCAAGTTATCCATAAAGTGCTGGAATCTTCATCAGTTATACCTGAAAACTTGCTAATCACGTTTGTTAGCTCACTTACAGGAAAAAGGACTAAAAGTGCATGAATTATATATTTTGTCCTCAAAACTTAGCTAAAATATGGGTAAATTAAGGTGCTTTTGGCGTGCAAATACGCCTATCATCAATTTCCAAGAACGCTACTCTTAATTTCTTACTATCCCCTATCACAATCAACCTACAAATTGCAGTCTCATAAGCATACCCATCCTTACTCATTATCACATAAGAAAAATCCACTCTTCACTACTTAACATTCTATTATTAGAACGTTAATCACATAACTTACATCATAATAAAAAATTTAAGACTATACCAAAGGCACATGCTACCTACTTATATTTCCTCCATTCTACTCTAAAGAACAGAACATCACATAACAACTCCTTAGTCTTGTCCATACCACGAGATTCGAGAACGAAATCTAGGTACACGTGACACTTGTACACAGCAAAATTTATCTAACAAGATGCTACCTCCAGGTTTAACTTATTCTTATATAATCACGCTCTTATACACTTAATGACTCACCCATAATTCATCATTTTAACAATAGTCCGTATGTTCATAAATATCACAATTATTCACTCCTTTTTCCACAAGTTTCCTACCATAGTTATTGCACACATTGAATCAAGCCTACTACTTACTCCCACATAACATGAATCATTAATCTTAAGCAACTATTATTTCTGCCACTAAACTCCATATCTAAAGTTCAAGCCTATTGTCTAACAACACCAATCATATAAATCTGATGAATCAGGTCACATAATACATTATTCCATCAAATTGGGGAATCAACCCAACTACGCCATTTAACTTCACTACCACCCATAAGATATTTATCTCCACAACATTACTACCACACCTTAGAATCTACCACACATCTTCTCAATTGCAGTACTAGCTTACAACAACCAAAGAAAAGATGATCAGGCGGGGTTAAAGTCACCTATTAGGGATAGTTGATCTTAATCTTATAACATAACTTATTACAATCTTATCAACATATTCTACTTTCTCACATCATACTCACTCTCCCATGCATACATTTAGACTACCTTTAAATTCCCTTTATGGCAATATCTCTCTACCCATAACTTATTAACTGATCTACCCCTTTCCATTCACAGACATCAAATAATTTCTACAACTACCATAACTATCCATTTGGAGATCCTTTACTATTTTGAATCACTAATATTCATAGACAGACACTTCCTCCACAAACTACCATACACTTTAAAAATTTTGCTACAACATTAGCCAATCACAATACAAGAGCAACCCACCCCTCGATCAAGGGTTATACAACTCAACTACTTATTTACGTAAATGTCACCCTCGCTCTGTCTATTAACCTTGTGACTTCAAGTCACCAACTTCTGGACCATCTCACTACCAATGGGTCATGACACATTAACATATACTACTACTCGGGTAGGAATACAGTTCCAACATTCTGCCACACATCATTACCCTTATGCATGACAACTGCAACACGAATTTTTAAAAGGGTACTCAATATACTTCGTACCTCAAGCTGAAAAGAATGATTTCATCAGGATAAAGGTATACACTTGAATTAATGCATCTTAAAGCACTAAAGGACTCCTCTCAAGTGTTTGTGCTATCCTATAACTTTATGGATAACTCAATGAAAGAGAACCACTTGGGAAACCAGACTTATAGACTTGTATTGGCTCAACAATGAGGCATGGCCCATAAACATTGAACAAGGAATTTGGATGACTTTCTTATGGATGACACTATAACACAAAATACAGTATGAAAGATTAAGAAACAACTCCTAAATGCCTGATATCCTCCTGATTATTAGTATGGTGCACAACACACCCATAAGCAAGACCCTACTAGACCTGATTTTGTAGACACCCTGGGACCATGAACCTAGCTCTAATACCAAGTTTTTCACTACCCAAGCCGAGGATCTAACCATGACGAGCATCCCAAACCATAAAGGCACGGGAGCCCATAGCTATTTGGAAATCATGTACACCACTCATATAGTATAAAGAAAAGCAGAAAATATAATAAGACGAAAACATGGTCAATATCTTAGTTCAATAGGACAATTCAAAAGGGAGTTCTTAACATTCAAAACACATGACACCAGTCTACAAAATCTCTAATATTACAAGAACCAACATACATAGTAAAACTGGGACAAGGCCCCCAGTCAGATCATGAATAAAAATAAAATAACAATTACTCATGACTAATCCTTCCAAAATAAGGGAGACTCCCCAACATCAACTTCTGACCAAATAACTCTACTGCTTAACGAAACCCCGGGACTATGCCTCAGATCCTGAAATATAGGGGGTCAATACAATTATACAGGTATGTGAATAAACCCAAAATAGCATTCGCTTATACAAAATAGGTAAGAGCATTTCACAATAACAGCGAATATTATATAAGTAAAAATACATGAGCATATTTAATAAATTTCAAATTAATTCTTTACAACCTTGACTCACTCTTTGTTATTTTTCTGAGCTAATCGATACACCCTACAATTCAGTAATTCCACAGGCTATGTGGAATCCGCCCTTGAATCGGTGGACAAGCCCCTAATCTAAGTAGCCACCAGGATTGGAGCTGGGGATACCCCCATGTGGAAAACCCGTAGAAATCCCCCCATGTGAGATGTCCTAATTATTTTATTATTCTTCCATGTAGGATACAATATCATAAGTCCCGCATTAGCAACTACGGTTTTCAGAAATGAGCCCTTACACTCAAATGCTTTCTTCGAGTGACCAACTAGCTCTCTTAAGCCTAACTTTTAGTTGTTTAACAAAACATGCTTAATCTATCAAAAAATTCAATACGTATCTTGGTAAGGGCATATAATCACTAGGTATCATCATACCCTGACTTGCAAGTCAATCAAATCATATCACATCATATCTATAACCCTTTTCACTTATTATCATATTAATGACCACCCATAGCTTTTAAACATCAAGTGAGGGAGAATAATGAAGTAGGTTTTCATTTGAATTCACATCAAAAACACTCTACTTTCAATAGTACAATCATAAGGTGATCATGTTATGTTTACATTGTTCAAAACCCATAAGAATATTTATTTTTTAAACGATAAACATTTTCATTTAAAATGCTCCTCTCAACAACCACAAAATATATCATTCCATGATCATTCGTCAAGGATTCACTCACTAGTTTTTTGTAAGAAACTTCATGCATTTAAACAATCTTCAATACTTGAAATCAAAGATATCATAAAGGAGAGGGATTTTCATCAATCATGCTCTCAATCAAGATCTCCATTACTAACGAAAACATATGTACATAGTTACATTTAAGTTTCATGAGAAATAGTTCAAGACAACTATATGTATTATCAAAACAATTCCATGCCACATACTTTTCGCACCAATATAGAAACTCTTTTTTAAAAACATGTTTGGGGATCTTTAATCTAGATAAAAAAAAATAGTTAAATCTATGCCCATGGTGTTTAGAGTAGTCCCACATACCTTAAGTTCCTTGGTTGAAGAATGAAACCTTATTCTTGAAAACATTCTTGATAATCTTGACTTAGAAGATGAATCTTTGATCATTGGAATGGAAGTTAGGATTTTTCTTTGCGAGTTATGGGTGGATTTGAGTGAGAAAAAGTGACCAAAGTGTCCCTAGACCCTTTAGGAACTGAAACAGCATGTAAAATAGTTATGTATCATGTTGCCCATCGCGTCACATCGCTCATCACCTTGAGCACCATCGCGTCACGTCCCAATCTCTCCAACTTACTACCTCTCATGAAAAGATCATAACTTTTCACCGGGATAGAAGATTAAGGTGAAATTGGTATTATTGAAAATCTAATTCAATTATCAACAATTTGGTAGGTCTTGAGGTGAAAAATTCTACATATATCAAAAGTTATACACATTCAAAGTTGACCCTTGTAGAATCGAATACCAAACTATGAACGATTCAAAGGCCCTTAGCTCAACTTTGCTCTAAGTGATTTCCATGAACAATTTTTACCTCATAATCACTTAACACACTAGGATAAATATCATGAAACATGAATTTAAATATGAGTCATGGAATTAGAGTTTACACACATAAGAATGAAGGTCTAATTTCTAGCTCGAAAATGTATGGCGTTACAGAAGGCTTTTTTTGATTTTTTTTGTGTTGGTTTAGTGGTCTTGGAGGGTGGTTGGTTGTTTTGGGATGGCATTTTTCGGTGAAATTTTTTCAAGAAAAATAAGAATAGCTTGGGTCACTTCTTTGTTGTTGTTGTTTCTAGTTGTTGTATATCAATGTGTGTTGTATTGTTAATCTTTTTGTATTGTAATGGTTGTTGGGTGTTTGTTTTGTGAAAAAATGGAGGTGTGAAATTGAGCTTTAAGGGTGGAAGCAAATAAAAGACTAAATCTAAATTTCTGATTTTGGATACCCAAATCAACAAAAAATTAGGTCAAATTCAATTAATACAATAATAAAATTAAAAGTGGAAGAAGATATGATGGAGGTAGTGGATTTTCTTTTTTGGAGAATAAGAAGACTACATTTGTTTCCCTTACAAAAATATTTTTGACTTTTTAATTGGATTATTTGTTACTAAAATGAGTTGTCTTTCTCTTATTGGTGCATTTTCTATGTCACCAGCGTGTGAAATTCACACATATCAGTTTTTTTGTTTTTGAAAAAGTACTTAATAGGCACACTTAATGAAAGGTTCAGGGGTTCAATAGGTACATGGCCTAATTGAGGTGCCAATATAGAAAAAGTCAGAAAGTTCAAGGGCCTATCTATGTATTTAGATATATGTGTGTGTGTGTGTGTATATATATATATATATATCCCAAATTACAAAGAAAATTACTAAAACTTTTAAAAATTCATCATAAATAGCTTTGTTGGTTGTGATAACAACTTTAAGGAACATCTCATGCTAAGGCAACTAGGCATCATACAGAACAATGCCATTAATATGTTCTTTTGTGAAGAGGCTTCTTCTTAAGCTAACTGTTGGGATTTTTGGAGTGTGATTATAGATTGTGTAAATTTCATCCTTCGAATATAATGTTTTGGAAAGTTTTATTTAGTCCCTTAAAATATTGTATCCACTGTCTTTTTTTTCTTGGGAAGGGTGTGGGGTGGGGTGGGAGTGTGGGTTGTAGGGGAGGGGTTTAGGGAGGAACAAAAGTTTGGGAGGTTGGTCTAAAACATTGATTGTGGATATTTTTAGATTGTTCGAATTCTTCAACAATTCACTAATTTTGAAGGATTCAACACCCCCTTAATAATATTTTTAAAGAATCTGAGGAACACCAAGGAAAGTATAAGAGAACCAATGGGTGGAGGCTATCAAAGTTAGATGTCTTATTTTTTCTTAGTCTTGTATATGAGCATTATGATTTTTGTTTGAAATGGAACGGTAGTATCATTATAAAAAAAGAAGTCTTCATTCACATATTAAGATATTCAATAGGTTATACATAAGAAATTTGCACTTTCTTTAAATTTTTGGTGTATTTGTGTTTTTTGCTTAAATTTTGTACTTTTTAATATGGGCTACATGGCGATGCGCATACCTAGTAACTAGTTATATAATATGTTTTAGTGATATGATCATATATGGTTGCTGGTTCTAATTGGTAACTACTTCTGATTTGTTTGAGATTATCTCAATCTTAGTGGTCTTCTTTCATATATTTTTTCCTATAAAAAATAATACTCTTATCAATCATCAAATAATTAGTTGAAGTAGAAAAATATTTCCAGACACTAATCGTTAGGAAAAAAGATGTGGTCATAAAAGAGGGATTAAGTGAATCAAAACCAATTAATTAAGAGTCATGTTAACCCTAAATTTGAGAATGATTTTATTTCCAGAGCACTAGATTTTATCATTTGTTACCTCCAGAAGATTTGCCAGCTCAGTAAATTGAGTTTTAATCTTTCTTTTTAGAACGTATTGATATAACCCCATAAATGAACCCAAACATATTATTGGTACAGAACGTTAAAAGGATAACCACACATTACTTAATTAAATGCCACAATAATGAATATAAATCATGGTAAAACTTAGTCAATTTTTTTTAAAAAGGATGGCTATTCAATAGAGTAAGGTATAAAAAGGAAATTCTTTTTAAGCAGTGGATTAATGTTTCAAGGGATAACTAGTTTATATATGTATTGATGTCACGAACCTAACCAATGTCCAGACCGCGACGAGCTCCCGAACTATGAAGACCCGAGAGACCTTCTCTACTATCAATCATATACACACCGAAATCATGGTCATCCAATTTCAACAAAACCATACGGTTATAATTTCAAAAAGACCCAAATCCATCTAACACCTATCTGCAAAATCTCTGCTAACTGAAAGAAAATAACATCTATTTGAACGCCAGGACAAGGCCCCCATTCGGACCATGAACTAAAAATAATAAAATAAAGAGATAAGTCCTTCTAAAATAAGGGAGGCTCACCAACTCCAATCGTTTGACAATGGTTTATAGCTTAGCCGGACCCCAGGACTGATCCTCAAATCGTAAAATATAGGGGGTCAATACAAATGTACTGGTACACAGAGTAATTCAAAATAATATATTTATATATAACATAAGTGAGAGCAATTCATAAAATATTTTACTTATGATATATGAAATCACATGGGCAAGCTTAAAAGACTTTAAAATATTTCTTTGAAACCATGACCCACTCTTTATTTTACTTCAAAGCTAGATGGTACACCCTAAAATTTGTAATTTCATGGGCTATATGGAATCTTTCCTTGACTCGATGGCAAATCCCCCAATCCAAGTTTACTGCAATGATTGGAGTATCTATAAGGAGGGACATGCAAGATCAAGGCAGGGTGCCAAAATCCCCAATGAAATCAACATGTCATGGTAGTGCACAAGATCACAAAGCAGGTCTTCTAAATATAGTCCCCATTTGGGATGACATGAATTAAGGTATACAAGATCACAAAAAGGGTACCATAATCCAGTGTCGGTAAATCATGGTTTCTCGTGTTGAAAGACCAAAACATTATCATCAATAGGGTTCACAATGTATAATTGTCAATGTAAATTCAAAACCTCTTTGTAAATACATAATTTCCCAGTATTTAAATATTGTAAAAAATATTTTCACCATGCCCATGTAGTTTAGGAAAACCGCAAGTACCTTAGATTACTTAGGTTGAAGGATTGAATCCAAATCTTGATTCGTTTCTTGGGAGCCATGGATTGAAAGGATTAGCTTCTTGATTTCTTGTTCTACGAGAAACCCTAATTTCCCTTGTTCTTTAGAGTAGAGAGGATTGAGATATTGTAAAACTGATAAAATATGGATTATAATGCATAGGGTATGATTTAAATTCATGGGGAAGGAGTTTGGGATAAAAAAAAGTACCAAAATATCCCTTTAAAATTACATTTTAACGTTGTTCGGCCCTTACCGATATCATAGGTGTCGGATCGTCACTCCCGTGAATGGTCATCATTCAAACCATCACAAAAAAATAGATTTTGATCTTGTTGTTTCAATTTGATGGCCTAACTTAATAGACCGACACTGGGTTGACAGTCCGTCAGTCTGGTCATCGTAATTTGGTAGACTGACACCTCTCTGTAAAATGGGCATAACTTTTTACTCCGATATCATATTAAGGTAAAACTAGAAATTTTGGAAATAATATTCAAAGACCTTTCATTTGATATATAGTAGGCCCTCTAAATCATAATATACAACAAGTTATGATCAATGGAAATTGACCCAAGTTTAGACGTTCACTAAAACTGAAGTGATTGGAAAGTTTTCAACTCGTCTTTGAGCTAGGGGATTTTTCTGACCTCAATTCATGTTAAAAAGTATTCACACACTAAAGTATTAATCATCACACATATATTAGCAAATAATCATCGGGTTCGAGTCTATACGCATAGAAAAGATGATTCAAACTTTAGCCTAAAAGTCCGGGGTGTTACAATTGATTAGGATATTTTACTATTGCAGCTCTTTACAAACTTGTCATTAGCTTTATATTTTCTTATAAGAGGTTTTTATTTTTGCACATAGAATATCTAAAAAGTTATTTTTTACCATTCAATTTTTAAGTGGTCCTAAAAGATTATTTTCTTATATAAATATTGAGTTAAAATCTAAATGTCTCATATAGGATTTGATGTATTATCTAAATGAGTTCTTAGTTATGTCCTTCGGACTGACTAATGCCCTTGCTGCTTTCATGGAACTTATGAATAGGGTGTTCCATCAGTTTTTAAACCTGTTTGTCATAGTCTTTATTGACGACATCTTAGTTTACTCCAAGAATAAGGAAGATCATGCCAGTCACCTCTGAATTATCCTTCAGACCCTGAAAGATCATAAATTATTTGCAAAAAATTTCAAGTGTGAATTCTGGCTTAGTGTTATTGCTTTCTTGGGGCATATTATGTCTAGTGAGAGAGTTAAGGTTGATCCCCAAAAGATTGAGGCAGTGAGGAAAAGGCCTAGACCCATGACTCCAATCGATATTTGGAGATTGTTGGGTTTAGCAAGGTATTACAGAAGATTTGTAGAAAGTTTTTCTTCCATAGCTGCTCCACTAACCAGGTTGACACAGAAAAAGGTGAAATTCACATGGTATGACTCATGTAAAAGTATTTTTGAGAAATTGAAAGATAAGTTGACTACCGCACATGTTTTGACTCTTCCTAAAGGTACAGAGGGTTTTGTTGTTTACTATGATGCATCCCGGGTGGGGCTTGGATTTGTACTTATGTAGCATGGTAAGGTGGTAGTTTAAGCACCTAGGTAATTGAAGGTACATGAGCAAAATTACCCCTTCCATGACTTGGAGTTGAAAGCAGTGGTGTACGCACTTATGATATGGCATTATTATTTGTATGGTGTACATATTGATATATTTACTGACCAAAAAAGTTTGTAATATGTTTTCTTGCAGAAAGAACTTAATCTCAGGTAGAGGAGGTGGTTAAAATTATTGAATGACTATGATATAAGCCTACACTTTCATCTGGGTAAGGAAAATATAGAATCCAACGCCCTTAGTAGGTTGTCAATGGGTAGTTTTTCTCATGTTGAGAAAGAGAAAAGAGAGATAGTAAAAGATATTCTTCGGCTTGCAAATATAGGGGTACGACTTTTGGATTCCAAAGATTGAGGGGTAATTGTTCATAAGATAGCTAAATCTACCCTATGTGATGAAGTTCAAAGACCCCATCTTGATGTAGATTAAGAAAGATGTTAGTCAACAAAAGGTGATGGCTTTCAAAATTAGAGGTGATGGGATTTTAAGGTATAAGGATAGGCTATGTGTACCGAACATGGATGGTTTGCGTGAGAGAATTATTGATAAAGCCCACACTTCAAGGTATGTTCTTCATCCAGGCTCTACTAAAATGTACGATGACCTTAAGACTGTATATTGTTAGAACAATATGAAACGTGATATTGCTAATTTTGTTTTTGAGTGTTTAAATTGTTAACAAGTCAAAGTGGAACATTTGAGACCAGGTGGTATTTCCCAAGAGATAGCCTTGCCTATGTGGAAATGGGAGATGATCAATATGGATTTTGTCACGGGGCTTCCGAAGTCCCAAAACCATTATGACTTAATTTGGGTGATTTTAGATCGGATGACCAAGTCAGTTCACTTTCTGCCTGTGAGGACTAACTATTCAGGAGATGATTATGCCAAACTGTACATTGAGGAAATTGTTTGCTTGTATGGGGCACCAGTATCCATTATATCCTATCGAGGTACGCAATTTTCTTCACCAGCACCCAAGTGAACCTAAGTACGCCTTCCACCCTCAATTATATGGGCAAGATGAGCAAACCATTCAGACCCTTCAGGATATGTTGAGAGCCTGTGCAATTGACTTCAAAGGTAGTTGGGTAGATCATTTTCCATTGATAGAGTTCACCTACAATAATATCTACTATGTCAGTATTCATATGGCTCATTTTGAGGCACTTTATGGGAGGAGATGTAGATCATCAATTGGGTTGTATAAAGTGGGTGAAAACCGATTGTTCGGGCCTAATCTTGTTCATCAGGCAATGGAGAAGGTGAATATGGTTAGAGAGAAACTCAATATAGCTCAGAGTCATTAGAAATACTATGCCGATGTTAGGAGAAGGTATTTGGAATTCAAGGTTGGTGATTGGATATTTTTCAAAGTCTCCCCTATGAAGAAAGTCATGAGATTTGTAAGAAAAGGGAAGCTTAGTCCTCATTAAATAGGACTATATCAGATTGTGAAGAGAATTGGTGGGGTTCCCTATGAGTTATATTTTCCCGCAAGCCTAGCTTCTGTTCATCCAGTATTCCATGTTTCTATGTTGAAGAAGTGCATGGGAGATCATTCCTTAGTGTTTCCTATAGAGGAGACCAATGTGAAAGACTCCTTGTTGTATGAAGAAGAAACCATTACCATTTTGGATTGCCAAGTTTGTAAGTTGAGGAGAAAGTAAATAGCTTCAGTTAAGGTGATGTGGAGGAATCAAAAAGCCAAGAAAGCTACTTAGGAGTCAGAAGATGATATGCATGAGAGCTACCCAACTTTTTTTGAAGTCGTAGATGATGATTTAGAAGGTAAGAATCCTATGCTACTCTTTTTCTTCCATTTAGTTCTTTAAACTATGCTTGTTGTATCCTGAGTCACATTCAGGGACAAATGATCCCAAGGGGGGATAATGTAACAACCCGTATTTCGGGCTAGATTGTAAACTGTTATTCCTACACGTAATAGTTCCAAAATCCAATAAATACTATGCAAATTTTGTGTGTTAATCAATTATGTAGTGTGGGAATCTAGTTTAGAATGAATTGAGATCATAGAGTTCCCTTAACTCTAGGACAAGTTGAAAACTTTTCTATCAATTGAGTTTTGGTTAACGTCTAAACTTGGGTCAACGTCAATTGACCATAACTTTTTGTTTATAAATAATTATGGAGCCTACTATATATATTGAAAAAAAGGAATTTGATTCCTCTTTCCAATGCCACCAGTTTGGTCTTAATTCGATATCGGGGTAAAAGTTTATGCCTGTATTATAGAGAGGTATCAATCTGCCAAGGGTGCGACGGCCAACCCAATGGACTGTCAGGTATGTGATGGACCGTCAAACCTTTTGTCTTCCCTAAAATAGTGATTTTAGTAACTGGACATGACCCTACGGTCAAGGTGATGGTTCTTCACCCTCCTGACGGTCCGTCAACTAAGTCGTCGTGCAAAATTCGAATTTTCGAAGACGGGATGGTTTAAAAGAGGTGTTTTGGTACTTTTTCTCTTCAGAAAACCTCCCTAATGGATTTAATCACTCTCTAAATTGTTATTAATCAATCCTCGTCAGTTTTAAAACATCAAAACTCCCTCTTCACTCTCAAAAATAAGATCTAACTAAGGTTTCTTCCAGGAACAAAAAAGCAAGAAATCAATCTTCAAGTCCAAGATTTACAAGGAACAAATCAAAATTCAAGTTCTACTCTTTGAATTAAATAATCTAAGGTGCATGGGGTTTTCCTAAACTACATGGGAATAGTGAAATCATCTTAATCATGTTTAAATGTTTAGAAATCATGAATTTACAAAAGGGTGAGGATTTACAATTCCAATTATGCATTATGAAACCTTATTGATGATAAAGTTTTGGTCTTGAGGCCTTTCACCCTTAAAATTGATCTTTGTTATATATACATATACATGTGGTTTGTGTTTTGAAAATTTAATTGAGAGCATGAAGATTTATACTTCCTCTGAAGTTATGAATTATCCAAATGCATATTGAGAAGCATGATCTAAATGCCTCTACTATGGTTTGTTGACTTTGTTTTGGTGATAACTTGGAGAAAGGGACTTTTTCTTAATTACATAAATTAAAGTGATGAGTTAAAGAGTTTTCCTTGGTTGTTACAAGATACTTGACCACCAAGTGTTTGTGAATTGAACTGAGGATCTTTGACTATGTTTTCATGAATTTGACTATATACATCCTCTTATATTGTTTGATTAGTTTGGTGGTCTGAAAACAATGTTTTGAAAGAGAAGACTATAACATGATAATGAATGTCTTAGAAATAAGACTTGCAAGTCTTGTTATGACAATACCAAAACAAATAATGCCATAACAAACTCAAAACAGAACATAACTCAGGTTTCATTCAGATTTTTGAGAAATTGATTTCAGAAAGATGCATGTTTAGAAAAGGCTAAAAATGGGCTTAAGAGATTCTAGGTGGTTACACGAAGAAGGCACGAGTTCAGATAATTCATTGCCCAAAATTGTGTTTTGCCTATAAAGTTTATTATTTTCCCAAGAGAAATTATACGTTGGCCTAGTGCCCTGTGGCATATCAGAATCAGAAACTCCAACTCTTGCAAAAAACTTAGGTTAGGGGGTTACCCGCCGAGTTAGTGGAAGATTCCATATAGCCCGTGGAATATCAAACTTGTAGGGTGTACCACCTAACTCAGAACTAAGAAAAAGATATTGAGTTGATTTATAGAACTACTTCTAAAGACCTATTTACTATGCCCGTGGATTTTTAAATGGTTTATATTGATGTGTTTGTTTTATGAAATGATCTCCCTTATTGTATGTATCAGTATTTTGTTTTTGGATAGTCCTGCGTACCAGTACATACATATTCACCCCTTATATATCAGGATCTGAGGCACAGTCCCACGGTCCCAACCAGTAGTAGATCTATGTGTATCAAAAGTTGCAGTTGGTGATCCTTCCCTATTCTGGAAGGCTTGATTTTTAGATTTCAATTCTTATTTCTTTTTATGGTCTATGGGGGCCTTGTGCCAGTTTTCTTTTAGATTTATGATGGATATTGTAATGTTAGAGATTTTGTAGACGGTTGGCACGTGTTTAGAATATTTAGAATTTCTTTTTCAAATTATTTAGGTTATGAGATTGACCATATTTCTGTCATATGTTTTTTTACGTAAATTTTCTTATATTATATGAATATTATGCATGATTACCAGATTTAGAAGAGAGCCCAGGCCTTCAAGGTTCGGGATGCTCATCACGGCCAGTGCTTCAGTTTGGGTCATGACAAAATTGGTATCAGAGCCAGGTTCATGGTCCCAGAGTGTCAGTAAAATTGCATTGGGTAGAGTCCTGTTTTTGGGTGTGTAGCACACCACACTTATAAGAACGAGGCTAGAAGGCGTTTAGGAATGTCTCCCTTCTTTTGTGATTTAGTTCATGTTGTAAAGTCTGAGTGTCCTCTAACAAATAATTTCCTATATTTTAGAAAGTTATCATGCCTCCCCGTCGCTCTAATGAACAAAATCCTTAGGCCTATGATATCCGTTCCACTCACAAAATACGGACCCATAATAGAGCTCGCACCTTAAAGTTTGTTCCTACTCCTGGAGTTCCTCCAGTTCCAACCAGTACACCTCGGGCTCCCTAGATTGGTGTTAACTGTCCCCAGCCTTCTCAGAAGTAAGTTTTAAATGCTAAGTTTCGACAATCCATTCATATGATAGCTAAGTTGGTAGCCTCTCAGACTTCTTAGTCTGAGGATATAGTTTTTGTATCTGGTTCATCTGAGGTTACTCGAGTTTGCTAATTCATGAGGCTAAACCACCTGTGTTCACTGGTACGAAAGTTGAGGAGGACCCCAAAGTGTTCATTGATGAGTTGGAGAAAACTTTTAGCGTAATGCACGTGAATGAGATTGAAAGTGTGGAACTAGCGGCATATCAACTGAATAACGGGATGAATCAATCGTACAATGAGTGGGAGGATTTGAAAGGAAGTGATACGAAGCCTTTCGTGTGGGGAGATTTTCTAGAAACATTTCTGGACCATTTTTTTCCTCTGGAATTAAGGGAATCGAAGGCGGAAGAAATTATAAACTTAAAACAATGTAAGATGAGCTTCAAGGAGTACACATTGAAGTTCAACCAGTTATCTTGTTATGCCCTAGAACTGGCAGGTAATAAGAGGGCGCTTATGAGAAAGTTTGCATCTAGTCTTTTAGATGATTTGGTATTGGAGTGCAAAGGAGAAATTTTGAATAGGGACATAGATTTCTCCAGACTGTCCATTCATATATAATAACTGGAGGATTAGAATAAAAGAGTCGAAGAGGAACGGGAGAAAGACTGGTAGCCCACGAGGGCCAGAACAATAGTCAGCAATAGAGTGGTAATTGAGGTAACAGGTGGCCGAAGAAAAATTTTTGGGGAAACGCCCAGTCTACCGCCAGCGCTCCATCACCCAGACCTCTAGTTGATCAACAATTTCAAAATTTTCAGCCTAAAGATGGATCAGAAGTGTAGGGTACTCAGTCCCAAGGAAGCATAGCTTGCCACATTGATCTTTTCTACGATGTGAGACTTGCGGTAAGCATCACCTAGGGAGGTGTCAATTGGGCAGGTTAGTATGCTATACTTGTGGTAATTCGGGCCATAATCAGAGAGATTTTCCTTCTGCTAGAAGGAACTTCGGCGGTGCCAAGTCCCAAGACAATTCCTCAACGCCACTACTACCTCGCAAAGGTACTATATTAGCTACTGGGGGTGGTTGCAATTGGTTGTATGCTTTGTCCAATCTCAAGGATGCAAAGGCTTTGCCAAATGTCATTACGGGTATGTTGTAAATATTTTCATGAAATATGTATGTGTTGCTTGACCTAGGGTCTACCTTGTCTTATGTAACACCATTTATGGTAGTTATTTTTGGGTTTTATCTTGAAGTTATTCCAGAACCTTTCTATGTTTCTACTCTTGTTGGTGACTCTATTGTGGCTAGGAGAGTGTATAGAAATTGTGTGGTGTCTGTCTGTAATCATGATACTGTGGAAGACCTTATAGAGCTTGATATGGTTGACTTTGATTCTATCTTGGGGATGGATTGGATCCATTATTTCTATGCCACACTAGATTGTAGAACCCGAAAAGTCACTTTCTTCTTTTTGAATGAACCAGTAATATAGTGGGAGGGGTATTCGATAGCACCTAAGGGGAAATTCATATCTTATCTCAGAGCCCGCAAACTTATATCTAAGGGTTGTTTGTATCACCTAATTTGGGTAAAAGATTCTAATACTGAAAGTCCTTCTCTCCACTCTGTCCTTGTAGTTAATGAATTTCCGGAAGTTTTTCCTGATATCTTCCAGGGATTCCACCTAATAGGGAGATAGATTTTGGCATTGACTTATTTACAGAAACTCATCCTATTTCGATCCCGCAATAAAGAATGGCTCTTGTAGAATTGAAAGAGTTGAAAGAACAGTTAAAAGATCTTCTTAACAAGGGCTTTATCTGTCCTAGTATTTCTCCCTGGGGTACACCTGGACTCTTTAGGCGTAAGAAAGACGGTTTCCTCCGTATGTGTATAGACTATTGTCAACTAAATAAGGTCACTGTTAAAAATAAATACCCACTTCCTAGAATTGATGATATTTTTTACCAGGTTCAGGGTGCTAAGTGTTTCTCAAAGATAGACCTGCGTTCGGGGTATTATCAATTAAAGGTTAGGGAGGTCGATATTCCTAAAATGGATTTTCAAACCCGCTATGGACATTATGAGTTCTTAGTTATGTCCTTCGGACTGACTAATGACCTAGCTTCTTTCATGGACCTTATGAATAGGGTGTTCCATCAGTTTCTAAACCTTACTGTCATAGTCTTCATTGACAACATCTTAGTTTACTCCAAGAATAAGGAAGATTATGCCAGTCACCTCCGAATTATCCTTCAGACCCTGAAAGATCATAAATTGTATGCAAAAATTTCTAAGTGTGAATTCTAGCTTAGTGATATTACTTTCTTGGGGCATATTATGTCTAGTGGGGGACTTAAGGTTGATCCCTAAAAGATTGAGGCAATGAGGAAATGGCCTAGACCCACAATTCCAACCAATATCCGAATCTTCTTGGGTTTGGCAGGGTATTATAGAAGATTCTTAGAAAGTTTTTCTTCCATAGTTGCTCCACTTACTAGGTGGACACAGAAAAAGGTGAAATTTGCGTGGTCTGACTCATGTGAAAGTAGTTTTCAGAAATGGAAAGATAAGTTGACTACCGCACCTATTTTGACTCTTCCCGAAGGTATAGAGGGTTTAGTTGTTTACTGAGATGCATCCCGAGTGGGACTTAGGTTTGTACTTACACAGAATGGTAAGATAGTAGCTTATGCATCTAGACAATTAAAGGTTCACAAGAAAAATTACCCCACCCATGCATTAGAGTTGGCAGCAGTGGTGTTTGCACTTAAGATATGGCGCAATTATTTGTATGGTGTACATGTTGATATGTTTACGGACCACAAAAGTTTGCAGTATGTTTTCTCCCAGAATGAACTTAATCTCAGGCAGAGGCGGTAGATAGAATTGTTGAAGGACTATGATATAAGCCTGCACTATCATCTGGATAAGGCAAATGTAGTAGCCAATGCCCTTAGTAGGTTTTTAATGGGAAGACTTTCTCATGTCGAGAAAGGGAAAAGAAAGATGGTGAAAGATATTCACCATCTTGAAAATCTAGGGGTTCAACTTTTGGATTCCGAAGATGGAGGGGTAATTGGTCATGAGATAGCTAAATATTCCCTACATGTTGAAGTTAAGGAAAACTAGGTCGAAGACCCCATCTTGATGCAGATAAAGAAAAATGTTTGTCAATAGAAGGTGATGGCTTTCAAAATTAGAGGTGATGGGATTTTAATATATTAGGGTAGGCTATGAGTAGCGAACGTGGATGGTTTGTGTGAGAGGATTCTATCACGACCCGAACCGAGGCCCTGGCCTTGATGAGCAATCCAAACCAAGAAGGCCCGAACGCCCTTTTATCATGTAATCATAGACACTATTCATATACAAAAAAAAATGCGGAAATATAATTTAAATACGGGATCATGGTCATACTCTAAATTCACATAGTAATGAAAACTGTAAATTGACAACATCTAAGTAATATCTGACTCAGTCTGCGAAATCTCTACTACATGCAAAACAAAGTTGTCTGAAAACTAAGACAAGGCCCCCAGTAGACCCAAATCTAAATAGCTACCCTAAACTATAATAAACAGTCCTTCTGGAATAAAGAAGGCTCACCACCGGACACGTCTCTACTGCCTATCCGGACCTCTAGATTGAGCCTTAGACCCTGAGAGGTAGGGGGTCAATACAATTGTACTGGTATGTAGAGCAAATCCAAAATAATAATTGATATTCAACATATATTAGAGCAATTTAAAAATAGTTCATAAATATGTCACATAGTAAGAATCACATGGGCATTTTTAAAGGACACTATAAAATCATCTGAACTCTGTGACACTCTTTGTTTTACTTCTGCACTAGGTGGTATGCCCTACAATTCTGTAATTCCATAGGCTATATGGAATCTGCCCTTAAAACGATAGCCAAGACCCCAACCCAAGTTTGTCACAAGGTTCGGCGTCTCTGAATCTCTACTACGCCACAGGGTCGTCGCCATCGTACAAAGGTAACATACCCGTATCAGCAAAACACGGTTTTAGGCTATGAGTTGATTGACTCGTTCCCTTTTCGGGTAACCACCTAACCCTCTTTATGCCCATTTTTAATTCTTTATAACATGCAATCTTGAAATCAGACTTTGAAGGATCTAGTTCTGTTATGGCATAAATTTATATGGTATCGTCATACCATTGACTTGCAAGTAACATTCTCTGAGCCATTTATAGCAATTAATATCTCTATTCTCAAAATAAGGAATTTAGGACCACCATATCAACAATTTTTTTCAAGAAACTCATTCTTTAAAACTCATGTGAACACATGCAAGAAAACTTGGCCCTATATAATGAGGACACATGAAATACGGGATGGACACATGAAATTCTGGATGGACAGAACCCAAACTTGCAGGAAATTCTAACTCATATGCAACCCCACCTATCCTTCTCAAAATCTGGTATGGCCCTATATAACGAGGACTCAACTTACCTTTCCTCCTGAAACACATGACTCCCTTCATAGGAGAGACTTTGAGAAACACCCAATCACCAACCTCAAATTCCAAATCCCTTCTCCTATCATCGGCATAGGACTTCTGATGACTCTGGGATGTCTTGAGATGATCCCTAATGATTTTCACCTTCTCCATTTCTTCGTGAACAAGATAAGGCCTAAACAACCGTGTCTCACCCACTTCATTCCAGTCTATCGGCGACCTACATCTTCTCCCATATAATGCCACAAAAGGAGCCATCTTAATAATGGCATGGTAGTAATTATTATATAAGAAATCTATTAGTGGCAAGTGAGCCACCCAACTACCATTGAAGTCAATTACACAGGCCCTCAATAAATCCTCAAGGGTCTGAATGGTGCACTCGAAATGCCCATCCATCTGAGGGTGAAACGTAGTGCTTAGGTTCACTTGGGTACCTAAACCCCTCTGAAAATACTTCCAAAACTATGAAGATAATTGCATACCTCAGTTAGATATGATGGATATGGGTGCCCCATATAGGCGAACTATTTCCTCAATGTAAAGCTTGGCATAATCATCTCCCGAATAGTTAGTCCTGACAGGCAGAAAGTGAGCTGACTTAGTCAGCCGGTCACCAATCACCCAGATAGAATCATACTGGTTTCAGGACCTCGGAAGTCCCGTAATGAAGTCTATATTTATAATCTCCCACTTTCACATAGGCAAATCTATCTCTTGGGAAGTACCACCTACCCTCATATACTTTACTTTAACTTGTTGGCAAGTTAAACACTTAGAAACAAAGTTATCCACATCACACTTCATATTATTCCACCAGTATATAGTTTTTAGATCATGATACATCTTAGTAGATCCTGGATGAACAATGTACCTCGAAGTGTGAGCTTCATCAAGGATTCTTTTCCGCAACCTATCTACATCTGGCATACATAATCTACCCTGATATCTCATAATTCCATCACCACCAATTTCAAAAAATATAACCTTCTATTACCCCACATATTTCTTAATTTACATCAAAATGGGATCTTCGGCCTGCTTCTCCTTAACTTCTGCAAAAACGGACGATTTAGCGATCTCATGAACAACCACTCCTCCATTCTCAAAATCTAAAAGTCGCACTCTAAGATTTGCAAGCCGGTGAATATCCTTCACCATCTCTCTCTTTCCTTCCTTAGCATGAGAAAGACTACCCATAGACAACCTGCTGAGGGAGTTAGCTACCACATTCGCCTTGCCCGGATGATAGTGCAGGCTCATGTCATAATCCTTTAATAGTTCCATCCAACGCCTTTGAGTGAGGTTCAATTCTTTCTGTGAGAAAATACACTGTAAGATCTTGTGGTCAGTGAAAATATCAACATATACCCATAAAGGCAATGCCGCCATATCCTAAGTGTGAATACCACTACCTCTAACTCCAAGTCATGGGTGAGGTAATTGCACTCATGCACCTTCAAATGCCTAGATGCATAAGCCACCACCTTACCATGAATCATAAGTACACACCCAAGTCCCACACGAGACGCATCACAGTACACAACAAAACTCTTTGTACCTTCCGGAAGAGTTAAAATAGGAGCAGTTGTCAACTTATCTTTCAACTTCTCAAAACTATTATCACAGGAGTCAGACCACACAAACTTTACTGTGTTAGCTTAGTGAGTGGAGCAGCTATGGAAGAAAAATTCTCTACGAACCTTCTGTAATACCCCTCCAAACCCAAGAAACTCTGAATGTCAGTTAGAGTCATGGGTCTGGGCCATTTTCTCGCTGTCTCAACCTTTTGGGGATCAACTTTAATTCCCTCACTAGACACAATATGCCCCAAGAAAGAAATAGCATTTAGCCATAATTCATACTTGGAAAACTTTGCATACAGCTTATGATCTTTGAGAGTCTGAAGGATAATTTGGAGGTGATGGGCATGGTCCTCCTCACTCTTGGAATAAATCATAATATCATTGTAACACCCCGATTTTCTATAACTGGAATGCTATACGGTGCTTATGATCCCGAAGGACCACAAGCTAACCCTTTTTGGTACTTATACTGAGCATTGTATAATATAGTGAAATACATACAAAAAACTGGCGGAAACTTGCCATAAGGTTCAAAAACATAACATACAACTGAATAATGTCTATCAATATCAAAACTGAAATAACTGCCTATATAACTAGTTCGAAAAACTCTATAGTCTAAAAGCCTCTGAACTGTCTGAATAAGGAGTTGATGGGACATGTAACTAACTCTAACTACTAAAATAAACTGAATCTAATGTAATACTGAAATAAGAAGCATCCTCAAATGATAAGGACTCACTGCTACGTCTACTACTGCTGACTAAGTCTTGAATGCTAAGGGAGCTTTGGATCTAGCACTTCTGAACCTATGGTATAAGACACCATAGTGCAAGAGAAAAGTATGCGTCAGTACTTTGAATGTACTAGTATGCTAAATGAGGTAAGGCTGAATGTAAGGGCTTATGCATGAACAATACTGGCTATATAATTAAAGTATGTTGAATGAGGATACATGCATGAATGCGTAAACCATAACTAAAATCATAGTAAACTGAATACTGAGTTATGAGGACTGACTTACTGATGACTGAATCTACTAGTACTGATATTTGAGTTCACTAACTCTGGGATACTGAATAACTACATCTATTGAAACTAACATCTAAACTTACTGATACTGATACTGATTTGATGTATCTAAGGTCAAGCCTATATAACGGGTGACCTCTGAAATCACTAATTATGATGTCTGATACTTAATAAACTGAATCTGAGATCAAACCTATATAACGGGTGATCTCTGAGTTTGCTGATAGTGGATATGATTATCTAAATTTGAGATCAATCCTATATAGCGGGTGATCTCTGAGAGGTATCCAAGCCTAGTATAACGGGTGACTCCTCAACTGAGTTCTATTACTGATATTGGATTTGAAACTGAGACTGTGGGAGGTAGTCATCTAACTGACATGCCCCTTCTAGATTCTTTGGGGTCCAACCTGTAACCCCAGTTAGAAGGGTTTCAGCACCATGCCATGGGTAAAGACACTTCTATAGGAACCCGGGATGGCATGCCTAATACAATGGGTGACACCTGGTTGGAGCCAAGCCTAATATAATAGGTGACTCCAGGGAGGTAGTCAAGACTAATATGATGGGTGAATCCTTATTCTATGCTGGCTACGGAGTTCTGGAGTGTAGGGATTATTATTAACAACTCTACCTAAAATAAAGGGGAAGCATCATCCTTTCCCTCGCTCGGTACTGAATCCTACTCCCAACTTAATAGACACTAAATTGATTCTTAGATCATACTAGACTGAGTTGAATTTGTTACTAATTATCTTACTTGACTGATCTGACTGAGTTCACTTGATTCTATTGTCTGATGGTATACTTTAGAATTCTACTTTCTTTCTGAATACTATTGAGTTCTGTAAATTACTGAGCTTTACTAAAATCTGAACTGAATTCTGAATACTACTGAGGTCCGAACTAGATACAAAGTTGAGTTAGACTGATACAGAGATTGGATTGAACTAGCACTGAGATTACTGAATTTTCTTAAGTTCTATAGCTGACTGAATTCTACTGATCATAACACGACCGACATTATCTTGAGACTGACTCATCTCTAGACAAGAAGCTAAGCTTTCGGGTATAAATACCCCCAGGACTCAATAGCATAAATAAATAAGACAGGACCATACTTGAATATCGTGACAATGGACTTTCATTCACAACACAATCAATACAATATCTTGTCAATCACTTGAATGTCATAAACATGTAAATGTATAGGGTATGCATACTAATATCTCATAGTTGTTCAATAAGGAATACACATGGATAAGAATGCATGCAACTTATTGTAATACATTCACTAAGGCATTTCAACAAATGCTTGGCATGCACTAGTTATCACAAAATTGGGTATTTCATGATTAACATACTTAAAAGGCGCTATTCTCTTTACTTAAGCATCCTATCAAACATATGGGGAGCATGCTTTGGTTATACCACATATTCTATAGTTAATTATCATGAATATATCAATATCATGCAACTTAAAGGGATTTTATCATGAACATCACATAGTAGGATCAAAGCTTGGATCTTTGAAATCAAATCATGAATTAAAACTCATCAACAACATGAACTTCAATTTCTATTCACAAAAATCATGACAATCTCATAAATATATAATCTTGAATTAAAAAAAAAGGAATCTTGAACATCTTGGGTGAAAGGAACCCAAGAATCAACATCTAACATACCTCAAAAGCTTGAATCTTGAAAGAGAATGACTTTTCCTAAAGGTTTTTGAATTGGGAATGATAATTTATTGGTTTTCTTGAAGGAGAGCTTGAATCTTGTTCTTGGGAGATGATCTTGAGAGGAAACCCTAATTTTTCTTGTTCTTGAGAGTGGAGAGGATTAAGGATTTTTAAAACTGATTTATGATGGTTATGTACGTGATTGTGATGATTTAAGTCATGGAAGGTGAAGGAAAAGTCCAAAATACCTCTACAAAACCGCTTCCTAGTTGCTGAAATTCTCGGCTGACGACCAAGACTGATAAGCCATCAGATATATGATGGATCATCAGCTCAGGTCATCAATTGGAAGCTTAAATTGATGGGTTTCTACCTAATTCTGACGACTTGGGCTGATAAGTCATCAGATATGTGACGGCCCGTCAGATATGACGTCACTCAGTTGCCAGGCTAACATGCTGGAGTAAAATAGGTATAACTTTTTTCTCTGATATCGGATTTTGGAAAAATTGGTATCGTTGAAAAGATAATTCAATTATATATTTGTAGGTGGGTCATGATCCCAAAAATTAGTTGTATAATGATATATATGCTCATTTGAAGTTCACTATACCAATATCCTTCCCAAGAATTCAATCGGTAAAGATTGTTTTGAGTCATCTAATGGATAGGATGTATTTGAGGCCTTAATACACATCAAACTTGATCATAAAACTACCAAATCATTATAATTTATTTCTCATTATCTTGAAGCATGGTTCTACTATTGGTTGGGAATCTTGGGGTATTACAATATCTCCCCCTTTAGAACATTCATCCTTGAATGGGACTAACTAGGTTGAGATTACTGATAGACTAAACCTACTTAAGGGACATGAATATCTAAAACATGACTATGCAACTGATACTACTAATAGACTAAGCTCTTATACCGAACATACATATCTAATACATGGAATACTCGACCGTAGCTACTCATAAGATGAATTCTCCTAAAGAACATGCATATATGATGCATGGATACATGACTGAGTTATTCTCATGAATGCATAACTGAATACACTGATGAGCTAAACTTTTTCTACTACTACTAAACATGCATATCTAATGCATGAATATCTGACTGAACTAACTCCTGAAAGCATGACTGACTATGCAAATCTTATAATGAGAATCTGAGCATGAAACTAAAGGGTTTGAGGACATGAAAACATCAACAACTTATGGGGTATCTCCCCCTTGGGACACTATGTCCCTCTAGAAATTCTTACTTCACTAGTATATTGTGGCGATGCACAAGGCATCTACGAACTGGATCATATGCATGATGCATGAACTGAGCAATACTTGCAACTACTAGTATATTCTATCTTGGAATAGTTATATGCCTGAGACTGTTGATGTCTTGATTAGATGATAAGATAAGAAAACTAACTGAACTGATCTGACTGTCTGACTGCTAAACTGAATGTTGGCTCTACTAACTAACTCATGCTGAAATCTTATACTTATTTAAAGTACTTCTTCTGTACTCTTTCTACTATACTCTCCACCTTAGCCTCAAGCCATCACCGTAAGTCAGTGAACACCTTACTAAACTCTGAACTACTAATACAATCTCATGGGATACAACTCTTAACTCTTTTTACTCGCTGCAATCATCATCACATACTTACACTCCTTTCGACACATGCTTGTCTGACTAACACATTATCTGCTTCTATTTCTTTATAGGCTACTTATACCACCTCCACACTTTAATACTTAGTTTTAAGTCTATAAACTTAAATTCTCCCTGCACTGTTCAAGCCTACTGAAATCTCTAAAATATGTCTAGCCACTTATACATCAACATAACATCTTCTACTATCATGGGCTGCTAATATCACATCTTTTAACTTACATCTACACCTTCATACTTAGTCTAAAGTCCACCCACTTAAATTCTTCAAAGATTTCAAGCTTAGTTTCTAAAGCATAACATGAATATCCATAAATCTTTAATAACCTTGCTACTCTCATCCTAGCCTTTAAATGTCATATCTCTTAAACTTATATTCTCCCCATACCATAAGGATTACCACTATACTCACATAAAAAACACATATAACTTCTAATTACTAAACTTAAACTCTTGCATACATTGTTTCAAGCCTACTGATTAACCTTTTATACAACTAACACCATGAAGTTTACTCTGCCCAACTTTAGACAACACTATCCTGAAACTATCGGCGGGAACTGTCTGAGAAAGATCTATCTGTATGACTTTGGGCTTCACTACTTTTGTTACCTTAAAAGTAAGGTAAAGATGACATGAATGAAACATTATGAGAATCCACATAAGTTTCTTAGAGAGCCTTTCTATAGCATGATCTGAGACTTCAAAAAGGGGAAATTGTTCATATAAACATCTTATAGCCTTCTGTACATAAATGTAGCGTGCAACACACCCATGCAAAAGACTCTACTATATGCGGCTTCCAGAATCCGTAGGACACTATTGAACCTTAGGATCTAATACCAAGTTTGTTATGCCCCAATTTTCTATAACAGAAATGCTACACGGTGCTTATGATCCCGAAGGACCACAAGCTAACCCTTTTTTGGTACCTATACTGAGTACTAGATAATATAATGAAATACATATGGAAAATTGGCAGAAACTTTCCATAAGGTTCAAAAACCTAACATACAACTAAATAATATCTATCAATATCAAAACTGAAACAACTGTCTGTAAAACTAGTCTGAAAAACTTTGTAGTCTGAAAGCCTCTAAACTGTCTGAATAAGAAGTTGATGGGACATGTACCCAAATAAATCCAACTACTAAAATAAATTGAATCTAATGTAATACTGAAATAAGAAGTATTTTCAAATGATAAGGACTCACTGCTATGTCTACAGGTGCTGAATGAGTTTGAACTGCTAAGGGTGCTCAGGATCTCGCACTTCTGAACCTATGGTATAAGACACCATAGCGCAAGATAAAAGTATCTGTCAGTACTTTGAATGTACTGGTATGCTATATAAGGTAAGGCTGAATGCAATGGCTTATGCATGAACAATATTGTGTAAATAATCGGAGTATGCTGAATGAGGATACATGCATGAATGCATAAACCATAACTGAAATTGTAGTAACACTGAATACTGATTTTTGAGGACTGACTTACTGATGACTAAGTCTACTAGTACTGATATTTGAGTTCACTAACTCTGGGATATTGAATAACTGTGTCTATTGAGACTAACATATAAACTTACTGATACTGATATTAATTTGTTATATTTGAGGTCAAGCCTATGTAATGGGTGACCTCTTAAATCACTGGTTATGATATCTGATAACTTAAGAAACTAAATCTGAGATCAAGCCTATATAACGGGTGATCTCTGAGTCTGCTGATAGTGGATATGATTGTCTGAATCTGAGATCAAGCCTATATAATGGGTAATCTCCCATAGGTATCCAAGCCTAGTATAACAGGTGACTCCTCAACTGATTTCTATTACTGAGACTGGATCTGAAACTGAGACTATGAGAGGTAGTCATCTAACCGACATGCCCCTTCTAGCTTCTTTTGGGTCCAACCTATAACCCCAGTTGGAAGGGTGTCAGTACCGTGCCAGGGGTAAAGACACTTCTATCGGAACCCAAGATGCCATGCCTAATATAACGGGTGACACCTGGTTGGAGCTAAGTCTAATATAACAGGTGACTCTAAGGAGGTTGTCAAGCCTAATATGATGTGTGACTCCTCATCCTGCGCTGGCTATCCTGTTTTGGAGTGTAGGGATTATTATTACCGAATCTGCCTTAAATAATGGGGAAGACGTCATCCCTTTTCTCGCTTGGTGTTGAATCCTACTCCCAACTGAATAAACACTAGATTAATTCTTAAATCGTACTAGACTGATCTGAATCTATTACTGATTATGTTATTTGACTGATCTGACTGAGTTCACTTGATTCAGTTGTCTGATGGAACACTTCGGAATTCTACTTTCTGTTTGAATACTATTGAGTTCTATAACTTACTTAGCTTTACTAAAATCTGAACTGAATTCTAAATACTATTGAGGTCCAAACTGATACGGAAACTGTATTGAACTAGTACTGAGATTACTGAATTTTCTTAAGTTCTGTAGCTAAGTTAATTCTACTGATCATAGCATGACTGAGATTATCTTGAGACTGACTCAGCTCTAGACAAGCAGCTAAGTTTTCGGGTATAAATACCCCCAAAACTCAATAGCATAAATAAATAAGACAGGACCACACTTGAATATCATGACAATGGACTTCTATTCACAACACAATCAATAGATATCTCGTCAATCACTTGAATGTCATAAACATGTAAATGTATAGGGTATGCATACTAATATCTAATAGTTGTTCAATAAGGAATACACATTGATAAGAATGCATGCAACTTATCATAATACATTCACTAAGGCATTTCAACAAATGTTTGGCATGCACTAGTTATCACATAATTGGGGATTTCATGATTAACATACTAAAAAGGTACTCTTCTCTTTACTTAAGCATCCTATCAAACATATGGGGAGCATGCTTTGGTTATACCACATATTCGATACTTAATTATCATGAATACATCAATATCATGCAACTTGATGGGATTTTATCATGAACATCACATAGTAGGATCAAAGCTTGGATCTTTGAAATAAAATCATGAATTAAAACTCATCAACAACTTGAACTTCAATTTCCATTCACAAAAATCATGACAATCTCATAAATATATAGTCTTGAATTTAAAATAAAAGGATTTTTAAACTTCTTGGGTGAAAGGAACCCAAGAATCAACATCTAACATACCTCAAAAGCTTGAATCTTGAAAGAGAATGACTTTTTTTCAAGGTTATTGAATTGGGAATGATAATTTCTTGGTTTTCTTAATGGAGAGCTTGAATCTTGTTCTTGGGAGATGATCTTGAGAGAAAACCCTAATTTTTCTTATTCTTGAGAATGGAGAGGATTAAGGGATTTTAAAACTAATTTATGATGGTTATCTATGTGATTTTGATGATTTAAGTCACGGAAGGTGAAGGAAAAGTCCAAAATACCCCTACGAAACCGCTTCCTAGTTATTGAAATTCTCGGCTGACAACCAAGGCTGAAAAGACGTCAGATATGTGATGGACCATCATCTCAGGTCGTCACTTGGAAGCTGGAATTGATGAGTTTTTGCCTAAGTCTGACGACTTGGGCTGATAAGTCATCAGATATGTGATGGCCCGTCAGATATGTCATCACTCAGTTGCCAGGCTAACATGCTGGAGTAAAATGGGCATAACTTTTTGTTCCGATATCAGATTTGGGAAAAATTGGTATTGTTGGAAAAATAATTCAATTATCTATCTTTTGGTGGGTCATGAGCTCAAAAATTCATAGTATAATGAGATATATGCTCATTTGAAGTTTACTATACCAATATCCTTCCCAAGATATCAATCAGTAAGGAATGTTTTGAGTCGTCTAATAGCTAGGATGTATTTGAGGCCTTAATACACATCAAACTTGATCATAAGACTACCAAATCACTAGAATTTATTTCTCATAAGCTTGAAGCATGGTTCTACTATCGATTGGGAATCTTAGGGTTTTACAATCATCAATGAAAACTATAACAAATAGATCTAGAATCTGACGGAACTCCCTATTCATTTGGCCCATGAAAGTTGCAGGGGCTTTAGTCAACCCAAAGGACATGAATAAGAATTCATAATGACCGCAGTGGGTTTGGAAAGTTGTTTTGGAAATATCTGACTCTCTAACCTTCAACTGATGATATCCCGAACGAAGGTCTGTCTTTGAAAAACATCTAGCACCCTGAAGATGGTCAAAAAGATCATCAATTATATGAAGAGGATATTTTATTTTAATAGTTACCTTATTTAGATGACGATATTCTATACAGATACAGAGGGAACCATCTTTCTTCTGCATAAAAAGCACAAGTGTACCCCAGGGAGAAATGCTAGGTTGGATAAAACCTTTATCTTAAAGATTTGTTTATTGCTCTTTCAACTCTTTAATCTCTATAGGAGCCATTCTATATGGTGGAATGGAGATGGTAAAGGTGTCTACCAATAAGTCAATACCAAAATCTATCTCCCTATCAGGTGGTATTCCTAGAAGATCATCTGGAAATTCATTTACCATAGGGACTGACTGAAGAGAAGGACTCTCAACATTAGAATCTTTCACTCGGATTAGATGACATAAACAACCTCTGGAAATTAGCTTACGGGCTCTGAGATAATATATAAAATTCCCCCAAGGTGATAAAGAATGTCCCTCCCACTCTATCACTGGTTTATTTGGAAAAGAAAAAGTGAATCTTTGGGTTCTACAATCTAGTGTGGTATAGCATGAATGGAGCCAGTTCATTCCCTAAATAGCATCAAAGTCAACCATCTTAAGATCTATCAGGTCTGTCACTGTATCCCAACTATAAAAAGACATAACATAATTTCTATAGACCCTCCTAGACACAACAGAATCTTTCACAGAAAACGAAATAGAGAAGGGTTCAGCAATTACCTCGAGCTCAAACCCAAAACCAACAACCACATAAAAGGCCACATAGGACAGGATAGACCTAGGATCAAGTAACACATATACATTATGAGAGAAAATTTGTAATGTACTAGTGACTACATCAGGTGATGCCTCTGCCTCTTGGCGGTTGGACAAAGCATATAACCTGTTGCGACCACTTCAGGTAGCTGGAGTAACGCCCTTGGGCAGCAGTGGTGGAGCGGCGGAATTAGCCTGTGACTTAGCTCCCCTAATATTACCTCTTATTATCGTACAATCCCTCTGGATATGGCCTGGCTGGTCGTACGAATAACATACCATGGCGCCAAACTGGCATCTCCCTGGATAATTACTCCCACATCTTCTACAGCGGGGTAATGACCGAGAGGTCTGAGCAACACTTCCCTGAGACTGGGTACCCTACACTCTCGGCCCTTGACTAGACTAAAAATTCTTGGATCGCTGATCGGCTGGAGGTCTAGGAACTGGAGCACTAACTGCGGATTGAGCATTACCCCAATTTTTCTTCTTCTACTATTTGTTACCCTAATTACCAATCTGCAACTGACTGTGATTCTGGTCTGCTGTTCTGGCCCTCTTGGCCTGCATTTCCTTCTCCCTAGATTTAGTGATTCTCTTTCTCTTCTCCTCTACCTGTTGCATGTGAACTGACAGTCTTGATAAGTTCATATCCCTATTTAGCATTGCCCCCTTGCAGTCGAGTACTAAGTTATCTAAACGTCCAGATGCAAATTTCCTCATACGGGCTCTCATACTACCAGCCATCTCTGGAGCATAACGGGCTAGTTGGTTCAACTTCAAAGTGTACTTCTTGACACTTATTTTTCCTTGCTTTAGGTTCATAAACTCTTTCACTTTGGCCTCCCTCAACTCTAGAGGAAAGAATCGATCTAGGAAGGTTTCCATGAACTCGCCCTATACTGTGGGCTCAGCATTCTTACCCTTAGAATCCTCCCACTCCTCATACCACTGATTCACAAATTCTTTAAGCCGATAAGCTACTAATTCCACCCCTTCCACCTCGTCTACGTGGATCACCCTAAAAATCTTCTCCATCTCATCCACAAACTTCTGCGGATCCTCCTCTACCTTAGTGACAGTAAACTTAGGCGGGTTCATCCTCATAAAATGACCCACCCGAGTAGCCTCAGATGTAATAGATATAGACCCAACATCCTTTGATCATTGAGTCTGTGTGGCTACCAACTGTGCAAGCATATAAATTAATTGCCTGAATTCTTCACTAGATACCTATCTCTTATGAGGTTGGTTGCGATTTATCCCCGATCGGGGAGCTCTAGGTGCCCTGGGTGGGCTGGTCTGAATAGGTGGGACTCCCAGAGTAACAACATCTTATGGAGTCTGAGCTCTATTGTGTGTCCTCATCCCATGAGTGGGACGTACCTCATCAGTCTGGGCATTCTGACCGTTAGAGCATTGTGGAGGCATGGCTGTTTTTCTAAAATGCAAGAGATCATTGATTAGAGGACAAATTAGACTCTAAGGCACGAACTAAATCACAAAGAGGGGAAATATTCCTAAACGCCTAGTAGCCTCCTACTTATAAGTGTGGCGCACTACACACCCATCAATAAGACTCTAGCCAACGAGATTTCGTAGATACCCTGGGACCATGAACCGTGCTCTGATCCAAGTTTGTCATGACCCAAACTGAGGCCCTGACCGTGATGAGCAATCAAAACCATGAAGGCCCGGACGCCCTTCTATCTTGTAATCACATACACTATTCATATATAAAAAAAGATGCGGAAATATAATTTAAATACGGGATCATGGTCATACTCTGAATTCATATAGTAATGAAAACTATAATTTGACAACATCTAAGTAATATCTGACTCAGTCTGCGAAATCTCTACTACATTAGAAACAAAGTTGTCTGAAAACTAGGACAAGGCCCCCAGTAGACCCAAATCTAAATAGCTACCATAAACTGTAATAAATAGGCCTTTTCGAATAAATAAGGCTCTCCACTGGACACGTCTCTTTTGTCTGAAATCTCTACTACTTATCCCGACCTCTAGATTGAGCCTCAGATCCTGAGAGGTAGGGTGTCAATACAATTGTACTGCTGCATAGAGAAAATCCAAAATAATAATTGATATTCAACATATATTACAGCAATTTAAAAATAGTTCATAAATAGGTAACATAGTAAAAATCACATGGGCATTTTTAAAGGACTCTATAAGATCATCTAAACTCTGTGATGCTCTTTGTTTTACTTCTACGCTAGGTGGTATGCCCTACAATTCTGTAATTTCATGGGATATATAGAATCTTCCCTTAAAACAGTAGCCAAGCCCCCAACCAAAGTTTGTCGCAAGGGTCGGAGTCTGCGAATCTCTACTACGCCATAGGGTCGCCGCCAGCGTACAAAGGTAACATACCCATATCAGCAAAACACGATTTTAGGCTATGAGTTAATTAACTCGTGCCCTCTTCGGGTAACCACCTAACACTCTTTAAGCCCATTTTTAATTCTTTATAACATGCAATCTTGAAATCAGACTCTAAAGGCTCTAGTTCTGTTATGGCATAAATTTATATAGTATCGTCATACCATTGACTTACAAGTCACATTCTCTGAGCCATTTATAGAAATTTATATCTCTATTCTCAAAATATGGAATTCAGGACCACCATATCAATAATTCTTTTCAAGAAACTCATTCTTTAAAACTCATGTGAACACATGCAAGAAAACTCTCATTTACAAAATTTTAAACGCTCAAGGTGGTCATGTCAAAGATAACGATCGTACGCAATTCTTTCTCTTTAATACAAGAATGAAATCATATCAAGAAACTCCCCCTCATCATCATCAAAATCATGTTAATTATCTTAATATTGAAAAGATCATTTTCAAACCATTAAACATGCATCTCAAATCATTCTCAATAGTTTCATAAACTATTAATCATCAAAGATGGGGGATTTTAATGATAATGATCTCAATCAAATCTTCTCTATTATACATAAACATATAGATGTAAATCAATTTAAGGGAGAAAGGCTTAAAGTAAAAAAACAATCATATTATCAAAACATCCAAAATACAAAATTTAAGGCATAAGTTCCAAAACCCCTTTAAATTTCATGATTGATAATCTTTAAACCATGTTCTAGTGTGTACAAGCCCATGTAGTTTTTAGGATAAACCCCACGTACCTAAAATTAGGAATTTGATGGTTGATTGTTGAAGCCCTTGGATTTGGGATTCTAAATCTTCAATCAATTTCTAAAACCGATGATTGAATCTTGAGTTATTTGGAAACTTAGTTTGAAACCCTAAGGAGTGTTCTTGATGGATTTTGATCAAAATATGAATAAAGTGTTCATATGGGAGTATAATCCCGTGTTTAAGATTAACAAGGTGATGGAAATACCTAAAACACCCTTAATGATTCGGGGGAAAAGCTGAAAATTTGCCCAGGGTGCTAGGCAAGGCGCCATCCTACCTGGACCACCGGGATAAGCAAGGCATCGGCTTGCCTATAACATGGCCTTTCCCAAGTAAGGCTATAGTCAAGGCGTCGTGGGATAATCACCCTGGCTTACTATTTTACCAACTTGGCGTGCCCTTAAGCTCGTCTAAAAATTCTGAAACTCACCCGAGACGTACTCTTGGCTTGCCCCATCATATATCAACAAAAAAATCAAGAAACGGAAGCTGGGAAGGTCAAAAATAAAATCCTCAAATATTGGAAGGTCAAAATGAGACTAAGTCCATTTCTACACTTATAAAAATTTTAAGTCTCCAACTCTGTAAGTAAGCTACTACGAGATAACACATGTACGACTTTTGCATGGTGTTACAAATTCTTGATGAAGCCCACCTTTGAGGTATGTGATTCATCCAGGATCTACTAAAATGTACCATGACCTTAAGACTGTATATTGGTGGAACAATATCAAACATGATATTGCTATTTTTGTTTTGAAGTATTTAAATTGTCAACAAGTCAAAGTGGAACATTTGACACCAGGTGGTACTTTGCAAGAGATAGCCTGCCTATATGGAAATGGTAGATTATCAATATGGATTTCTTCACGGGGCTTTTGAAGTCTCGAAACCATTATGATTCTATTTGGGTAATTATACATCGGATGACCAAGTCAGCTTACTTTCTGCTTATAAGGACTAACTATTCGGGAGATGATTATGCCAAACTGTACATTAAGGAAATAGTTTGCTTGAATGGGGCACCAGTATCCATTATATTCGATCGAGGTACGCAATTTTCTTTTCAGTTTTGGAGATCTTTTCAGAGGGGGTTAGGTACCCAAGTGAACCTTAGTACAGACTGATGGGCAAGCTAAGTACCCCATTCAGACCCTTCAGGATATATTGGGGGTCTGTGCAATTAACTTCATAGGTAGTTGGGTAGATCATTTGCCATTGATAGAGTTTGCCTACAATAATAGCTCACATGCCATTATTCAGATGGATTCTTTTGAGGAACTTTATAGAAGGAGATGTAGATCACCAATTGGGTTGTATGAAGTAGGTAAAACTCAATTGTTCAGGACTAATCTTATTTATCAGGCAATGGAGAAGGTGAATATTATTAGAGAGCGACTTAAGACAGCTCATAGACATTAGAAATACTATGTCGATGTTAGGAGAAAGGATTTGGAATATGAGGTTGGTGATTGGGTATTTCTCAAAGTCTCCCCTATGAAGGCAGTCATGAGATTTGGAAGAAAAGGTAAGATTAGTCCTCATTACATAAGACCATATAAGATTATGAAGAGGATCGGTGGGGATGCCTATAGTTAGATTCGCCCGCAAACTTGGCTTCTATTCATCCAGTATTCCATGTTTTTATGTTGAAGAAGTGCATTGGAGATTATTCCCTAGTGTTGTCTGTAGAGCAGATTAATGTGAAAGACTCCTTGTCATATGAAGAATAACCCATTTCCATTTTGGATTGCCAAGTTCAAAAGTTGAGGAGCAAGGAAATAGCTTCGGTTAAGGTGATGTGGAGGAAGTTACTTTGGAGTCAGAAGATGATATGCGTGAGAGGTACCTGACTCTTTTCAAAGTTGTGGATGATAATTTAGAAGGTAAAAATCCTATTCTACTCTTTTTATTCCATTTAGCACTTTAAATCATGATTGTTGAGTCCTGAGTCTTCATTCGGGGATGAATGATCCCAATGGGGGGATAATGCAACAACCCGCATTTCGGGCTAGATTGTAAACCGTCATTCCTACACGTAATAGTTCCAAAAGCCAGTAAATACTATGAAAATTTGGTGTGTTAATCAATTATGTAGTGTGGAAATCTAGTTAGCATGAATTAAGATCATAGAGGTCCTTTAACTCTAGGACGAGTTGAAAGATTTCCCATCGATTGAGTTTTGGTGAATGTCTAAACTTGGGTCATTTTTAATAGACCATAAGTTTTTGTATATAATGAATTATATGTCCTAATATATAATAAATGAAATTTATTTGAGTCCTATTTCCAATGCCACAAGTTTTTCTTTAATCCAATATCGGGGTAAAAAGTTATGCCCATTTTATAGAGAGGTATAAATATGTCGAGGGTGCGACGGTAGACCCGACAGACCGTTAGATATGTGATGGACCGTCATTCTATATGTCGCCCCTAAAACAGTGAGTTTAGTCACTAGACATGACCTGACAGTCAATGTGATGGTCTGTCACCCTCCTGGCAGTCCGTCAACCAAGCCATCAGGCAAAATTCAAAGTTCCGAAGGCTGGATGCTTTAAAAGGGATGTTTTGGTACTTTTCCTCTTCAGAAATCTTCCCTAATGGATTTAGTCACTCTCTAAAATGTTATTAGTCAATCCTCAGAAGTTTTACAACATCAAAACTCCCTCTTCACTCTCAAAAATAATATCAAACTAGGGTTTCTTCTAAGAATAAGAAAGCAAGAAATCAATCTTTATGTCTAAGATTTCCAAGGAACAAATAAAAATTTGAGTTCTACTCTTTAAATAAAGTAATCTAAGGTATGTGGGATTTCCCTAAACTATATGGGAATGGTGAAATCATCTTAATCATGTTTAAATGTTTAGAAATCATGAATTTACAAAGGGGTGTGGAGTTACAATTCTAATTATGCATTATGAAAGCTTATTGATGATAAAGTTTTGGTCTTGAGGCCTTCCCCTCTTAAAATTGATCTTTGTTATATATATGTATACATGTGGTTTGATTTTTGAAAATTTAATTGAGAGTATGAAGATTTATACTCCCTCTCTTGTTATGAATTATCCGAATATATATTGAGAAGCATGATCTAAATGCCTTTACTATTGATTGTTGACTTGGTTTTGGTGATGACTTGGAGAGAGGGCACTTTTCTTAATTTCATAAATGAAAGTTATGAGTTAAAGAGTTTTCGTTGGTTATTACAATATATTTGACCACCAAGTGTTTGTGAATTGAACTGAGGATCTTTACCTATGTTTTCATGAATTTTACTACACACATACTCTTATGTAGTTTGATTAGTTTGGTGGTCTAAAAACAATATTTTGAAAGAGAAGACTGTAACATGATAATGTAGGGCTTAGAAATACGACTTGCAAGTCTTGGTATGACGATACCAAAACAAATAATGCCATAACAGACTCAGAATAGAACATAAGTTTGATATTATTTAGATTTTTCAGAAATTTATTTCAGAAAGATGCATATTTAGAAAAGGTGTTAGGCGATTACTCGAAGAAGGCACGAGTTCAGATAACTCATTTCCCAAAATAATGTTTTTCCGAAATGGGTTATTATTTCCCTAAAAGGGTTTATACACTGGCCTAGTACTCTGTGGCGTATCAAAATCAGAAACTCCAACTCTTGTAGAAAAATTGGGTTGGGGGCTTACCCGCCGAGTCAATGGCGGATTTCATATAGCCCGTGGAATATCAGACCTGTAGGGTGTACCACCTAACTCATAACTAAGACAAAGATGTTGAGTGATTTATAGAACTATTTCTAAAGACCTATTTACTATGCCCATAGATTTTCAAATGGTTTATAGTGATGTGTTTTGTTTAATGAAATGCTCTCACTTACTTTATGTATCAGTATTTTGTTTTTGGATAATCCTGCGTACCAGTACATATGTATTGACCCCCATGTCTCAGGATCTGAGGTACAGTCACATGGTCTAATCCAACAGTAGATCCGTGTGTGTCAAAAGTTGCAGTTGGTGAGCCTTCTCTATTGCGGAAGGCCTGATTTTAAGATTACATTGCCTCTTTCTTTTTATGGTCTACTGAAGACCTTGTCCCAATTTTATTTCAGATTTATAATGGATATTTTTATGTTAGAGATTTTGCAGACGGTTGTCACATGCTTAGAATTTTTAGAATTTCCTTTTCAAATTGTTCAGGTTATGAGATTGACCATGGTTCTGTCATGTATTATTTTCAAAAAAATTCTAATATTAAATAAATATTGTGCATGATTACCCAATTTAGAAGAGCGTCCGGGCCTTCATGGTTTAGGATGCTCATCATGAACAGGGCCTTGACTTGGGTCGTGACATATATGGATGAATTTAGGGTCCTTAAACGCGTCTTAATAATCAAAAAATCCCCAAGTTATCTTCCCTTAAGCACAAGAAGAGAAAACGACCTAGGGTTTGAGTATGTTTAACTTTAAGGTAGGATTTTTACGCTACGTCTTCTCAAATTCAAGGTGTTCATAACTATTCTAAATATCATGGGCTAAATTATGTTTTTTTTGTAGATTTCGAATTATAATTATGTATGTGTATATGTACGTTTTTGAGAAACAACTTAAGAGCATGAATTGAAATCTTTTACATATATGAGATGAGTCCCAAAAGGTGATTTTGGGCTTGAGTTGTGAAATTTCCTTTTTCCATGACAAAATTTTGGTCTTAATACATTATGAATTGTGAGTTGGGTTTGAGAACATGATTATAAACCCCTCTTTCTATTAATAGGTTTATGTGTGACAAGTGTTGGGGGTTGTATTATGAATGATGATAATCCTTAAGTTTGAATGCCTCTTTAACTGTTTTGCATTATTGTTATGCACATGTTCAAAAAGGTGTTTTGCGCGATAAAAAGGTTCTTATGTCCAAATGAAGGAATTATTTGTCATAAATGAAAACATTATCCACCATATGTTTATGTATTGAAAAAAGGAGAGTGTTTATGCATAAGTTGCACATGATTTTTAAATAAGAACTCTCTTGTAATATGATAAATCTTTTGGTGACTGTTAATATGTTTTGAATGGAAAGTGCTATGGATGTGATATGAAATGATATGGCTTGAAAGTCTAGGTATGATGATACCTATCATGAAATTCCCTTAACATGAAAGAAAAATGAATATCTTGAGCATGAAGCATATTTTTAATGGACTAAAATTGGGCTTAAAAAGAGTTAGATGGTTACCCGAAGAAGGAAGTTAAGTGAAAGTGCTCATTACCGAAACTCGTATTTTGCAGATGCGTAATTTATGATATGTTATCCTATATAGGAGAATAATTGGTACATCTCAAATAGGGGATTCCTAGGATGTAATCACATGGGGTTTATGTCAATTCACGTGCTCCGATCCTTGCGGCAAACTTGGATTGGGGGCTTGGCCGCAGAGTTAAGGGTAAATTCCATATGTCCAATGTTATTAAATGTATGTAGGATGTACCATCTATCTCATAACTAAAGTCAAGAGTTGAGTTCATATATTTACATGAATACTTTGGAGTTTCTTTTAAGTATGCCCATATGTTTGATTTCTATTATGTTAAACAATTTTCATTTGATCATGTAATATGAATTACACTGCTTTTGAATTATTTTGTACACCTATATATTACTAGTATTGATTGTCCTCCATGGAGGCTAAATTGTCTTATAATGTAGGATATGAGACTCAATCACGCGGTCTAGTTCAGCAGCAGTAGCTTTTTCCAAGAGTTCAGAGTTGGTGAGTCTCCCATAATTCTGAAGGAGTCCTATGCATTTTGTTAGTTTTTAGTTATTTTGGGGTTCGGCTGGGGGCCTTGTCCCAGTGTAGACAAACTATAGTTTTCAATTCATTAGAGGCTTTGTAGACTGTTTTAGATTAGATTTGGGTTTTCCTTTAATATGATGTTATGAAGTTTTATGTTTTTTTACGAGACTACTATGTTTTTCAGTTTATCTTCTACACGGTTATACCATATGAGTTATGTTTATGATTACATGCTAAGGAATCTCTTGGACCTTCATGGTTTAGGATGCCTGTCGCAGCCAGGGCCTTGATTTGGGTCATAACAAGCTTGGTACCTGAGCACGGTTTAAGGTCCTAGGGTTTCGACAAGGATATGTTGAGTAGAGTCCTTTTAATGGGTGTGTAAAGCACCACACTTATAAGGAGGAAGCTATTAAACATTTAGGAATGTCTCTCTTTTTTTTTCATGTTCTAGTTTATAATATAGACACTGAATCTTTCCTAACTTCTAATTTCTACATTTCAGTTCATGAATCTATGTAGAACCAACGAGCAGAACACCAATGCTGATGATATCCGCTCTACTCATGGAATGTGGACCCGTTACAGATCTCGTACCCGAGAATTCGCTGCCACTCCAAGAGTTTCTCCAGTCTAAACTCATTCTGGTGTTAGCCTTACCCAATATCCTCAGAGAGAACTCTAGAACGCTGAGTTCCATTAGTTGTAATGCCTCGAAATCTGATCCCAGGACATCACATGGTGCTCAAGACTACGAGTAGCCTTAAGCTAACCCTGTCTACCTATTACTAAATCTGAATCTCATAATAAAAGAAATATAGACATAAGAGTTATACTAAATGCGATAAACTTTCTGAAATAACTGAGAATAAATCTGAAGTAATGTCTAAAAATCAATACTGTAAGTCTGAATAATATCTAGCAGTCCTCTAGCAGTCCGACAAGACTCTACTACTAATACTAGAGAATCACTGAGACAGACCCCCAGCTAACTTGAACTGTCTGAAAAGAATACTGAATCATACAAAACTACTAAGCTACAGAATCTGAATGAATAAGTCCCCAAACCATAAGGACTCACCAACTGTTGGATGTAGATGATGACGCTCGAACTACTCATGCTCCTGATCCTAAGCACCTAAACCTACATTATGAGATAATATAGCACATAGACGTATATGTTCATAAGTACTTTGAGGATGTACTGAGTATGTGGGGTGAAATTCATAAGTAAAATATCATCTCATCAAAATAATTTGTAAAATAATGAATGCTAAATGTAAATGACTCACATAAGCTGTAATATCTAAAAACTGAAATCTGAAAGCATGCATAGCAATTTAAACTTTATAAATCTAGTAAGTCATAACATTTAGTTCTAGAATTTATACTTTTATTCTCTCTTTAAATCATACCGTATAAGTGTAGAAAGGACTCACTCTTAATTCTAAAATCTGAAAGTTGAAGTCAGCAGCTAATATCTTTCTGTAAAGCATAATTTGAGTAAATGTTGTGAGCCTTTACACTTAGTTTTCTAAAATCTTTCTGTTATTCTTTTCTGAGAAACTATTCTGAAAATCTTTACCATTAAGCTATAAGGAAAAAAAATTATCTTAAGGAAGTAACCGACATAAACTATACGAACTACATGGAGTGAAATGCCTCGTCCTCCTAAGGAAGAAACCTCACGTTAGGGAGAGGTGTTATACTCTTGCCAGGGAGTATAACCTTAGCTTAACTAATCACTCTATTAGCCCACTATGGGCACTTTAATCTCAATTCGACGGTGGCATGTAGTTTTAGGTATCAGACCTTGGAATCATACCCAACTCAGTGCTAAATACTACTCCCTTTAATTTGCTACGCTTATCTTGTTGGAAATCCATTTTAAAATTAGCATAAGAGTTTATTATGAAACCAGTTATGTGCTAATTTGAATGAATCTGTAAATGAAGATATTTTGCTTTATCTAATCTGTAATAAATCTATAAAGTGGATTCCAAAACTTATGTTAGGATCAAAAGATCAAAACTTTATTGTAAAGCTAAAACAATCAGCTCCTAGGATGCATAAAGCATTATCTTTCTTGAAATATGAACATATAAACTTTGGGCTTAATAGCCCATGCATCAAACTCATATCAAAACATCATAATAATCATGCTTGATAATGAAATCAATGATAATTAAACTCAAAATCTGGAAATTTCTTCCAAAAGCATGAAAACATGAAAATAGACATGCTATGTATCTTTAAATTCTCTCAAAAACCATAATCTTGCAAATAGAAATAATGGGTATGAACCCTAATTCAAATCTCATGTATAATCATTCAAAATCATATGAATTTGTAATGAAAACTTGGTTTGGGGAATAAGGATGAAAGAAGATCCTTGTTCATAAATCCCATATACCTTGATAGATGATTAAATGGAGAAACTTGAATTATTGATTCCTATTTGAGTTCTTGATTATCTTGTCTTGAGAATTCTCAATTTAGTGCTTTCTTGGAGAAACTATGGAGTACTTTGATTTCTTGAAGAAGAAGCTATTGAGTTCTAGGGTTTTGTTTTGAGAGAAAATTGATGAAATAAGCATAAAGTTCTTTGGAATATACTTAATATTGTGTTTTACACAAATTGCGGCTTTGGGGATTGACCAAATGCCCCTATTGAACTTCTAAATGTAACTGGAAAAGTAAGCAAAAATCCCAATTTAATAGGCCACCGTGACGCACCCCTATCATGGTGGCTCAGTAGAAAAGGACAAGTGGGAACTAGGCGTTCACTGCGACGCGCCACAATTGCAGTGCCCCTTTGGAATGCCATTTTGGCCATTGGCATGACGCGCCAGTATCGCGTTGAGCAACTGGATTTCGAAAATTGGGAATTTGGACCTCTCCACAATTCTCCAATATTGCAGAGGTCCACTGGAATTGAAAATTATGAAATTATCCTTCACCGTGACACGGTGGTTGCTAACGTGGGACACTGTCAACTTAAAAATGCTCTAACTCCTTAAACGAGTATCGGATTTGAGATAATTTGGTGTCGATGGAAAGCTTATTCAATTTTTCACACAATGGAAGGTATAAATCTGGAAAAATTCTATATAAAATAAAAGGTATTCATTTTTGAAATCTATTCCTTAACATTCTAGGAACGAATTTAAGCCAGGAAAATTACTGAGTGTTACAATATCTCCCCCTTGGAAACATTCGTACTCGAATGTGGATAGATAAGCTGAAATATACTGAGGAATTTAAGGCTATAAGTTATCATACAAAACTAAAATAAACTAAATAACTTAATCTCAAGATAATGAGCTATTGAACTGATTTTCTAGTTCATGAATTCACACTAAATTAGCGACATAGCTGAATCTTAGACTAGAAAAGAACTGAATGAAGGAAAAACTATTACCTTCGGATGAATCTGAGTTCGTGGAGAAGATATGAGGATACTTAGTACACATGTCTTCTTCTTCTTCCCAAGTAGCACCCTCAACGGACAGATTTCGCCACAAAACTTTAACCATGGGAACTTTTTTGTTCCTCCGTTTATGGATCTGATGATCAAGAATCTCTACTGGGACTTCTTCATAAGAAAGGCTATTCTGAATATCTGTGTTTTCTAGAGGAACTATAATATATAAATCATCCATGAAATTCTTCAATAAGGACACATGGAATACTGGATGCACTGAGGATAAGTCTGCGGGTAACTCAACCTCATACGCTACCTTCCCAACACGACTCAAAATCTGTAAGGGGCCGACATACCGGGCACTAAGCTTCCTTATTTTACCAAATCTTTTCACCCCTTTCATGGTTGAAACTTTTAGATACATAAGATCATCAACCTCGAACTCAAGATCTTTACTTCTTATGTCTGCATAGGACTTCTGAAAAATCTGGGATACTTTCAATCTTTCTCTAATCAACTAAACTTTGTCCATGTCCTTAAACACCATATCTTTCCAATCAAAGTGGACCCACCCACTTTGAACCAACCAACTGTAGATTTACATCTTCGCTCATAAAAAGTGCAACGCCCCGAGTTTGGCACCCCGGATGCTACACGGTGCTCATGACCCCGAGGGGCTACAAGCTGACTCTTTCTGATATTTGTAACTAAGCACTACATAATATATTAAAATAAATACAGAAAACTGGCGGAAACTTGCTATAAGGTTCAAATTCTTAACATACAACTGAATAAAGTCTAACAATATCAAAACTAAAACATTTGTTTGAATAACTAGTCTGAAAACTCTGTAGTCTGAAAGCCTCTAAACTGTCTGAATAAGAAGTTGATGGGACATTTCCCCAACTAACTCCAGCTACTAAATTACTGAAACTGGTAATAACATGAAATAAGAACCATCCTTGAATGATGAGGACTCACTGCTAGGTCTATTGTTGCTGACTGGAACTGAGTTGCTAAAGGTGTTCTGGATCTTGTGTTTCTGAACCTATGGTGTAAAGTAAAACACCATAGTGCAAATACGTCAGTACGTAGAAATGTACTGAGTATTCAAGATGAGGTAAGGCTAAATACAATAGTTTATGCATGAATAATTACTTAATTAAATAGTAATAAGAGTACTGAATGAGGAAATATGCATGAATGCACAAACCATAACTAAAATCATCGTGACTCTGATTACTGAGACTTGAATAATTCTTTACTAATGTCTGAACTCACTACTAATACTGAGATACTGAATACCTAAATCTACTCATATCAATAACTGAGTTCTGAACTTGCTACTATCGACTGACTAAATCTGAGATCAAACCTCTCTAATGGATGATCTCTGAATCTACTAATAATGATAAAGAATGATTGTATCTGAGATCATACCTATTTAGCAGGAGATCTCTAAATCTTTTAATAATAGAAATGATGGACTGAGTTTGAGATCAGGACTATCTAACGGGTGATCTCTGGATCTATTAGTACTGATACTAATTAACTTTAGGTGAGGCCAGGCCTATATAGTGGGTGGTCTATGAATATATGGAACTATCTAAGTTCTTTACTGAGATGAGTGACTATAATTGACAGTCCAGGTTTCTGAGTTCTACTCTGAAGACTGATACTGAAACTCCAACTGTGGGAGTTCTCACTTAACTGACATGCCCCAAATATGATATATTGGGGTCCAACCTGTAACCCCATCTGGAAGGGTTTCATTACTTTGCCATGGGTAAAGACCTCTGCTATGGTCAAGCCTGTCTAACTGGTGACCCTGAACAGGAAGTCAAGCCTAAGGCAGCATGATAGTCAAGTGTTAATCTAACTGGTGACTCCTGGTCCTGCGTTGGTTATGCAGTTCTGGAGTTCAGGGACTATTACTAATGACTTTGCCTTTCTAACGGGTAAGTTTTCATCCCTGCACTCGCTCGGTGCTAGTTACTACTCCTAACTGAAGGACTCTGAACTGATTCTTAACTGAACTTAGACTGAGCTGAATTTGTTACTTTTTATGTTTCTTGACTGATTTAACTGAGTTCACTTGGTTCTTTTATCTGACGAAATACTACTGAATCTCGTTATCTGACTAGATGATACTAAGTTTTGAATTGATTACTTCAATGCTACTGAGGTCCGAAACTAAATTCTTGAATACTACTAAGATCTGAGTTGAGTACTTAACTAAATATGGAATGCTAATGATACTTAGATTACTGAGATTTCTTAAGTTCTGTAACTGTCTGAGAGTACTGAGTTCTGTAACTGATTGAGTTCTACTAATTATGGCTTGATTTAGAGTATCTTGAAACTGACACTGGCTCTAGACTTGCAGCTAATTTGTCAAGTATAAATACCCCTAGGACTCAATATTATAAAAGAAAAACATAACAATTCTTGAATAATCATGACCATTTCATTCACCATTACAATTATTAAAGCATCTCTTCAAGCACTTGGAAACCATAAACATGTGATAGTATAGGGAGAAATGCTATTGTCTCATACTCCATTCAACAAGGGCTTGTATCAAACACTTAACATGCATTTAAGAACACATAATTGGGGAATTTCATGCTAACATGTCACAATTCATTCACTAAGGCTTTTCAACAAACACCTGGCATGTATGGCCTATACATAATTGGGGGATTTCTTGTCAATATGCTATAATAACTCCAGTTTCTTCAGACAAGCATTTCATCACACATATGGAGAGCATGCATTGGTTATACAACCAATACTACACCTAAGTATCCTAATTTCATCAACCAACATACAACATGAAGGGGCTTTTTCATGAACATCATATAATTATCACATACTAGGATCAAAGCTTATAACTTTTCATCTAAATCATGAATTAAAACTTAACAACACATAATCATGGACTTCCATACACATAAATCACAAAATCTCATATAAATATAAACTTTATAATTTTGAAAAGGATTCTTGAACTTTTAGGTGGAAGGAAACCAAGAATCAACATCTGCATACCTTAGAAGATTCTTTCTTGAGGGTTCTTAAGGTAAATCCTTAGTCTTGTTCTTGATTTCTTGGCTAGGGTTCTTGCCCCTTTGAGAGAAAATATGATGTTCTTGAGAGAGAAGTGGGGAAAATAATAGAATAAGGTTTATTGGGCATTTTATTTTGTATTTAGGGATGATAGGGGTCATGAGAAAAGTCTAAGATACCCCTGGAATTAAATAACAAAATTTGAGAATCCCAATTTTTCATGCTGGCGTGACGCGGTGAAATCACGCCAGCTTACTGGAAACTAGACAATTGGGAAACTGCTTGATGGCACGATGTGGTGGAAATCATGTTGCCACCATGGTTGCGAACTGGAAAGACACCGCGATGCGGTGGAATCATGAAAGCTCACTGTATTTTGATGATTGCCATATTGGTTGGCTTCGCGACGTGCTAAAGTACAAGGTGGAACACTGTCTCACCAAAATGGCTCTAACTCTTCGCCCGAGCATCGGATTTGGGTGAATTTGGTATCGATGGAAATCTTATTCAATTTCCCACGTGATAAAAAGTCAAAATCTTAAAAATACCACGGGTCATAAAAGGTATTCATCTATGAATCAAGAACTTTGATGTTCTAGAGACAAATTTGAACTAGGAAAAGTGTGGGGTATTACAATATCTCCCCCTTGGGAACATTCATCCTCGAATAAGACTTATTAAGCTGAGAATACTAGAAAGCTAAACTTACTTACTGGACTTAAGCATAAGAAACAAGACTATATGACTGGAACTACTGATATACTGAGATTTCATACTGAACATGCATATCTGCTACATGGAATACACGACTGAAGCTACTCATAAGCTGAATTCTCATAATAGACATGTATATCTGATGCATGGATTCTTAACTGAGTTGTTCTCATGAATGCATGACTGAATACATTGGTAAGCTGAGCTTTTCTAATGAACATGCATATCTAATGCATGAATACTTACTGAACTGACTTTTGAATTCTTTATAGACTATGCCATAATATCTGATGCAAAGATTATAATGAGGATATAAGAATAAATCTAAATAGTTTTTAGGAATTGAAAACATCGAGGAGTTATAGGGTATCTCCCCCTTGGGACACTATGTCCCTCTAAGAACACTTACTTCACTGAAGTACTTGAGAAAACTGAGGCAATGCACAAGGCAACTAGGAACTGGTTCATAACTAAACGTCTGGGATCTGAATCTAATGCATGACGTATGAACTGAGTTATACTCACAACTACTAGAATGCTCTATCTTGGGATAGTTACATCCCTGAGGTTTCTGATAGTACGATTAGGTGAAAACACGAGAAAATAATCTATGCGAATCTGACTGTATGACTACTAAACTGACTTGCTGGCTCTACTATCTAACTCATGTTGAAAACTTATACTTAACTAAAGTACTTCTTCTGTACTCTTTCTACTATACTCTCCACCATAGCCTCAATCCACCACCATAAGTTTGTGAACACTTTACTAAACTCTAAACTACTAATACTATCTCCTGGGATACAACTCTTAACTCTCTTTAGTCTCTGCAATCATCATCACATACTTACACTCCTTTCAACTCATACTTGTCTCACTAACACATTATCAGCTTCTATTTCTTTATAGGCTACTTATACCACCTCCACACCTTAATACTTAGTTTGAAGCTGATAAACTTAAATTCTCCCTACACTGTTCAAGCCTGGTGAAATATCTAAAACATGTGTAGCCACTTATACATCAACATAACAATTGCTACTGTCATGGGCTGCTAATATCACATCTTTTAACTTACATCCACACCTTCATACTTATTCTAAATTCCACCAACTTAAATTCTTCAAATATTTCAAGCTTATTTTCTAAAGCATAACAAAAATATCCACAAATCTTTAATAACCTTGCTACTCTCCTCCTAGCCTTCAAATGTCACATCTCTTAAACTTATATTCTCCCCATACCATGTGGATTACCTCTATACTCACATCAACAACATACATAACTTTGAATTACTAAACTTAAAATCTTTCATACATTGTTTCAAGCCTACTGATTCACCTTTTATACAACTAACCCCATGAAACACACTCTACCCAACTTTATACAATACTATCCCAAAACTATCTGCGGGGACTATCTAAGAAAGCTCTATCGTAGGACATTGGGCTTCATTACTTCTGTTACCTTAAAAGTAAGGTAAGGCTGACATGAATAGAACATGGTGAGAATCCACATATATTTCTTAGAGAGGCTTTCTACAGCACGATCAAAGACATCAAAGAAGGGAAACTGTTCCTATAAACATCTTATAGCCTCCAGTACATAAATATGGCACGCAACACAACCATGCACAAGACTCTACTAGATACATCTTTCGTACTTCCTAGGACACTATTGAACCTTAGACTATGATACCAAGTTTGTAACACCCTGAATCTGATCTAGTAGGGTCCAACCTGTAACCCCAGCTGGAAGGTGTCAATACCGTGCCACGGGTAAAGACCTTTGCTATGGTCAAGCCTCTCTAACGGGTGACCCTCAACAGGAAGTCAAGCCTAAGGCAGTATGATAGTCAAGCCTTAATCTAACGGGTGACTCCTGGTCCTATGCTGGAAATGCAGTTCTGGAGTTCAGGGACTATTACTAATGACTCTGCCTTTCTAATGGGGAAGTCGCCATCCCTGCACTCACTCAGTGATAGTTATTACTCCCAACTGTAGGACTCTAAACTGATTCTTAACTGAACTTAGACTGAGCTGAATCTATTATTGTTCTTATTTCTTGACTGATTTGACTGAGTTCACTAGGTTCTGTTATCTGACGGAATACTATTGAATCTCGTTATCTGACTGGATGATACTAAGTTCTGAATTGATTACTTGAATGCTACTGAGGTCTGAAACTAAATTCTTGAATACTACTAAGATCTGAGTTGAGTACTGAATTGAAGCTAGAATGCTAATGATACTTAGATTACTGAGGTTTCTTAAGTTTTGTAACTGTCTGAGAGTACTGAGTTTTGTAACTGACTGAGTTCTACTAATTGTCGCTTGATTTAGAGTATCTTAAAACTGACACTGTCTCTAGACTTGTAGCTAATTTTTTGGGTATAAATACCCCCAGGACTCGATAACATAAAAGTAAAACATAACCATTCTTGAATAATCATGAACATGGACTTTCATTAACCATTACAATTATTAAAGCATCTCTCCAAGCACTTGGAAACCATAAACATGTGATAGTATAGGGAGACAAGCTTTTGGCTCATACTCCATTCAACAAGGTCTTGCATCAAACACTTAACATGAATTTAAGAACACATAATTGGGGAATTTCATGCTAACATGTCACAATTCATTCACTAAGGCTTTTCAACAAACACTTGGCATGCATGGGCCTATACATAATTGGGGGATTTCTTGTCAACATGCTATAATGACTCCATTTTCTTCACACAAGCATTTTATCAAACAAATGGAGAGCATGCTTTGGTTATACAACCAATACTACACCTAAGTATAATAATTTCATCAACCAATATGCAACTTGAAGGGGATTTTTCATGAACATCATATAATTAACACATACTAGGATCAAAGCTTAGAACTTTGCATCTAAATCATGAATTAAAACTTAACAACACATAATCATGTTCTTCCATACACATAAATCATGAAATCTCATAAAAACATAAACTTTATAATTTTGAAAAGGATTCTTAAACTTCTTGGGTAGAAGGAACCCAAGAATCAACATTTGCATACCTTAGAAGATTCTTTCTTGAGGGTTCTTAAAGGAAATCCTTAGTCTTGTTCTTGAGTTCTTGGCTAGGGTTTTTTCCCCTTTGAGAGAAAATATAATGTTCTTGAGAGAGAAATGAGGAAAATAATGGAATAAGGGTTTATTGGGCATTTTATTTCGTGTTTAGGGATGATAGGGGTCATGGGAAAAGTCTAAGATACCCCTATAATTAAATAACAAAATTTGAGAATCTCGATTTTCATCCTGGCATGACGCGGTGAAATCGCACCAGCTTACTGGAAACTGGACAATTGGGAAACTGCTTGATGGCGCGATGTAATGGAAATCGCGTTGCCACCTTGTTTACGAACTGGAAAGACACCGCGATGCGGTGGAATTGCGAAGGCTCACTGTATTTTAACGATTTCCATATTGGCTGGCTTCGTGACGCGCTAAAGTACCAGGTGGTACACTGTTTTACTAAAATAGCTCTAACTCTTCGCCCGAGCGTAGGATTTGGGCGAATTTGGTATCAATGGAAAGCTTATTCAATTTCCCACGTGATAAAAAGTCAAAATCTTTAAAATACCATATGGAATAAAAAGTATTCATCTATGAAGAAAGATCTTTGATGTTCTAGATACGAATTTGAACTAGGAGAAGTGTGGGGTATTACAAAGAGCCCCAAACAGAGACATCTGAATACTAGCATGGTAACTATTATTATAAGAAAACTCAATCAACAGTAAATGCTCATCCCAACTACCTTTGAAATAAAGAGCACATGCACTCAACATGTCTTCTAGAATCTAAATAGTTTGCTCTGCTTGGCCATCTGTTTGCGGATGAAAGGCTGAACTAAGATGATTTTGGGTACCAAGACCCTTCTGAAAATCTCTCCAAAACTGAGAGGTAATATTAGTACCCCTATCAGAGATGATCGACAAAGGAACACTATGCAATCTGACTAACTCTCTGATATATAACATAGCATAATCTTCAACTATGTAAGATGTGTAAACTGGTAAAAAATGCGTTTACTTAGTTAATCTGTCTACTATCACCCAAATCAAATCATGATGACGACGCGAATAGGGTAAACCAGTCACAAAATCTATATTCACCTCTTCCCACTTCTAAGTGGGGCTACCAAACTCTTGCAATGTACCACCAGGTCTTAGGTTCTCTACCTTAACCTATTAACAAGTTGTGTACTTGGCTACAAACTCTACTATATCTTTCTTTATACCACTCCACCAATAGATTTCTCGCAAGTCACGGTACATCTTGGTAGCACCTGGATGAATAGCATAACACGCACCATATGTTTCTACCTTAATCCGCAGCCTCAAATCATAAACACAAAGCACACACAATCTACTCTGGTATATCAACACACCATCTCCCCCTTGGGAGGAAACCTCTACCTTTTGGTCTTTAACTGACTCCTTCAGTTTGACCAAACTAGAATCATTATCTTGTTTCTCTTTCACTTCTAAAACTAGGGAAGATTCAAAACTACTTTGAACCCAAACATTCCCTTCAGTTGAGTGAACCAATGTCACACCCAATTTAGCTAACCGGTGAACCTTTTGAACTAATTCCTTCTTATCTTTCTCCACATGATCAACACTGCCCATAGACAATCTACTAAGGGTGTCTGCACTATATTGTCCTTGCATGGATGATACAACACTCTCATATCATAGTCCTTCAATAATTCCAACCACCTTCTTTGACAAAGATTTAACTCCCTCTAAGTAAACACATATTGCAAGTAAACACATATTGCAAGCTTTTGTGATCCGTTAACATATTAACATGTACCCCATACAGATAATATCTCCAAATTTTCAAAGCAAATACAACAGCAGCTAACTCAAGGTCATGGGTTGGGTAATTCTTTTCATGAGGCTTAAGCTATTTAGAGGCATGGGCTATGACCTTACTTCTCTGAATCAAAACACAACCCAAACCATCTCTGGAGGCATCATAATACTCCACAAAACCATTTGTACTATCAGGTAACACTAAAATGGGGGCTGAAGTGAGTCGAGACTTTAACTCCTAAAAGCTCTTCTCGTAAGAATATGACCACTGAAACTTAACTTTATTTTGAGTCAATCTAGACATAGGGGACACAATAGATGAGAAACCCTCAACAAAGTGTGTAATAACAAGCTAGACCCAAGAAACTCCTAATTTCTGACGGAGAGATAGGTCTAGGCCAATTCCTTAATGCTTCTGTCTTTTGGAATTCAAATCTAATAGACTCACTAGAAACAATATGACCAAGAAAAGCTACTGACCTTAGCCAAAATTTTCACTTGCTAAATTTGGTGAACAACTGGTGATCTTTAAGAGCTTGTAACACAATTCTAAGATGGTCTGCATGATCATCCTCACTATGAGAGTAGATAAGGATATCATCGATAAAGGCTATGACAAACATATCCAAATACTATTTGAACACTCTGTTCATCAAGTCCATGAAGGCTTCTGGGGATTTTGTTAGTCCGAAGGACATGACTAGAAACTTAAAATGACCATAATAGGTTCTAAAAGTTTTCTTTGGAATATCACATTCCTTTACTTTAAGCTGATGATAGTCGGATATAAGGTCTATCTTTGAGAAATAACTTGCACCTTGGAGTTTCTCAAATAAGTCATCAATTCTAGGAAGAGGATATTTGTTTTTGACTGTGAATTTATTCAAATGGTGATATTCGATGCACATACGTAAAGAACCATCTTTATTTTGCACGAATAGGATGGGAGCACCCCATAGAGAAATATTGGGCCTTATGAAACCTTTGTCTAAGAGATATTTGAGTTTCTCTTTCAACTCTTTAAGCTCTGTAGAATCCATACGATATAGAGGGATATAAATAGGCTAAGTATCTGGGAGAAGGTCAATATCGAATTCTATTTCCCTATCAGGAGGTATCCCTGGAAAATTTTTAGGAAAGACATCAGGGAACTCATTAACCACACTGACTAACTGAACTGTCAGAGTCTCAGACTTAGTTTCTTTAACTCGAACAACATGATAGATACACCCTTTGGAAATCAATTTCCTGTCTATAAGATAAGATATGAAATGACTCTTGGGAGACACTAAGTTTCCTTTTCACTCAAAGACTGGATCATCTAGAAAGTGAAATTTCACCACTCTGGTGTGACAATCTATGGATGCATAGCAAGAATAGAGCCAATCCATACCAAGAATAAGATCAAAGTCAACCACATCTAACTCTATCAAGTCTACTAACATGATTTTTGAAAGGCAGTGATAGGACACTTTCTATAGATCTATTTAGCGATAACTGACTCACCTACTGGAGTAGAAACCAAGAAGGTTTTAGGGGTATTTTCAAAACTTATCTCAAAATTTACTGCAACTAACGGGGTCACATAAGAGAAACTCAACCCAGGGTCTTACAATACATAAACATCAAGGTGAAAGACACGAATTATATTGGTAATAACATCTGGTGAATTCTCCTGCTCCTGATAGAATGGTAAAGCATAAAATCGATTCTGGTGTTGACCACCACTGGTACTGGATGATGCGCCCTGAGGAGGTACTAGGTGACCTAAAAGAGTTGGTGCACTAGTAGTTTGAGTCTGGGGTGCTTAGCATACAAGCACTCTTTAATTCCATGGCTAGACTTACCACAACTAAAATAACCCTTCTGTCCAGCCAAGCACTCATGGGATGATTCCTACCACACTTAGCACAAGGAGAATAACGGGGTCTTCCACTTACACTATTTTGAGATTTGGACAGAGATGACTTACCCCACTGCTCCTGCCTAGCTCTGAGAGCGGGAGCACTATCTGAAGATGGTGCTGGCATAGATGAACGATTCTATAATACCCTATATTTTATTATCTTAAATTCATCCCTAGAATGTAAAGAATTTTCTTCAAAGTGAATACCATTTATTTCATGTAGAAATTGAATTAGCTTTCCATCGATACCAAATTCGCCCAAATCTGACACTTGATTGAGAAGCTAGAGCATTTTTAACTTGATAGTGTCCCACCTAGACCCTCAGCGTGTCGCGGAGAAGGCAAAAATGGCAATCGCCAATTCCAGTAGACCTCTGTGATATTGGCGCATCGTGGAATGGTCCATTTTCCCATTTTTCAAAATCTAGTGGCCTAACGCGATCTTACCGCGCGTCTTGGTGGTCCAAATGACATTTCAAAAGGGCATCGCAATTCCTTTGCGTCTTGTCAAGCCCTCAGTTCCCAGTTGTCTATTTCCAGCGGCCCAATGCAATCACGGCGCATCTTGCCAGGTGCCCATTTCAGAAAATTTTGATGGAAATTAAAAGATTTGTCCAAGGTTAAATTGGCTTTTTCCCATAATTTTATTTCGTCCAGATATGGGATTTAATCCCTAAAATCATTCTCAAGTCATTCTTTATTGAATTTTCCCCAAATCAAAGAATTCTCTCTCAAGGAAAAGAAAACCCTAAATAATCAACTTCCTCCCTAAGAAATCCAAATTTCCTCCATTAATTCACCAAAGAAATTCAAGATTTAGGGATTCTCAATACAAGAACTCAAAGAATTCATCTTCAAAGCATCAATAGGGATCCAAGATTCAAGTTTTAGCATCTAAGATCATCAATTGAGGTATGTGGGATTATGAACAAGGATAATCCTTTCATACTTGTGCCCAAAACTTATTTTAATTACAAATTTACTAAAATTTTATGTGGTTTCTCATGAAATTGAAGGTAGGGTTTATACCCAATATTGCTATTTATGAGTTTATGGGATTCCCAATGATTTAGAAGTTAATTTCCATGGTTATGTTCATATTTTCATGCATATTGCTGAAATTTCAAGATTTTGAGTCTATTTATCAATATTTACATTATCAAGCATGAGCATTTTGGTGTTTTAACATGAGTTTGATGAATGGGTCATGAATCCCCAATTAAGATTTCTATTTTAAGAATATTTGTGCTATGAACACCCTCATCTAAGATTATTCTCAGATTTTGATAAAGATTTGACCTTTTTGGTCCTAAGATAAGATAAAGAATCTACTTTGTTCATATGATTTGAGAATTAAAGAAAAGAAAAATCATAATTGGTTTTCTTGTAAACCCTTGTGCTATTTTTGAAGTGAATTTCTTAAGATTTTGAGCATAAGAATGGGAATAGTATTTAGCACTAAGATGGGTATGTTACCAAGGTTTCATGCCCCAGAACTGCATGCCAATGTAGGATTAAGATTATTCTCACTTCTACATAGATGACTAAGATTGTGATCACTTAAGATAAGAAGTTCTATACCGATGGAAAGAGTAGAATAGACCTACCCAACGGGGGAAAGATATGGGACTCCATGGTTGCTTACATGGTGTATGTCGGTTATAAGAACCTCCCAAAAGATGTCCCCTACTCTTAAAACATTCTATTGCTTTAAAGCCTTAAGATAATTGTTTTCCCTTACAAAAAGCTTTTTAAAGTAGTTTCCCTGCTAGTTAAAGAAAAAGCTTTACAGAAAAGCTTTTAGAAAACTAAGTGTAAAGGCTCACAGGTCTTACTCAGATTAAGCTTTAAAGAAAGATATTAGCTTCAAATATCAGCTTTCAGATTTTAGATTTAAGAGTGAGTCCTTTCTACACTTAGACAGTATGATTTAAAGAAAGAATATAAGTACAGCTTTTAGAACTAAATGTTATGACCCACTAGATTTATAAAGTATGATTTTCTATTCATGATTACAGATTTTAGTATTTCAGATATTCCAGCTTATGTGAGTCATTTACATTTAGCATACATTGATTTACAAATTATGATGATGAGATAATTGTGTACTTATGCATTCACCCCCATATACTCAATACATCCTCAACGTACTGATCCACATATATGTATATGTGATACATTATCTCACAATGTAGGTATGAGTTGTAGCACACATACCATATTCTCACAGTTTGCAGATTCCAACCAGCAGATGATGAGTCCTCCTACTTCAGGGACCTTAGTTAGATGTTATTGATGTACTTTGTTTTCTTATTCATATGTATTGATTAGTGATAGTTGGAGTCGCGTCCCAGCTATCTATAGTCAGTATAGTAGAGGTTTCACAGATGACAGTTAGAGTCAGTTATGTAATTTCAGTCCTTTTTTACTGACTTTATCTGAGTGTAAAAATTGTATCAACATTGTATTTTTCCCAGATTCCATCATTATTATGTTTCCACACAGTAAACTCAGTCATTTTATACATATTATCCAATTTCTTATGAATTATACTAGTATAAGGGTTAGCTTGGGATCACTTGTGGTCCTAAGCACAATGTGACGTCTCGGGAAAGATTTTTAGGGCGTTACAGATTCTAAAATTGCGATTGATTTCCTCTTTGAGACCTAGTTTGACTATACTCAAACTGCCTCGTTATAACCTTTTAACTCCCCCTTTCTCTTACCTTTAACTTCTCTACTTCAATCTACTAGGCATGAATCATCAATCTAGCAAGATCCATGTCTTCAACAAGCATGGCATTCCAACACTCCTTGACTACCAAGATAGACACTCCAGTAACAAACTTACTCATACTAGCCCTAGGATCAGCCATCGAAATAGGGGCATACTTAGACAACTGATTAAACTTTAGGAAGTACTCCTTCATTGTCATCGAGCCCTGCCTCAAATTCACAAACTCTTCTATCTTAGCTTCTCTCATCCCACGTAGGAAGAACCTATCTAGAAAAGTATCCTGAAATACCTGCCAACTCATAGGAGTTGCATTCTCACCTCTACTATTTCTCCATATAACTACCCAATCATATGCTATATCCTTCAACCTATAAGATGCTAACTCTACACTCTCTTCTTCAGCAACATGCATAATATGGGTGATCTTCGTCACCTCATCTAAATAAACCTGTGGGTCCTCACCTGCCTTTATTGCAAAGAACTCTGGAGGATTCATTCTCATGAAGTCTCTGATTCTAGTTGCTGCTAAATCCTCATTCTACTGTAGTGGGACTGCAGCCTGATTCTATTGATTTCCCTGAACATTAGTAGTCACAGCTTGGGCTAACACCTGAAAAGCATCCCTAAACTCAACATGGGATACATTCTCATTCAAAGGATCAACAAGATGGGGTGGCTGGTTACCATTTTCGCAGGCATTAGCTCGACAGGGAGGCATATTCAACTGTTATGTAAAAGCATGAGTCAAAAGCAGATAGAGATACTATAAGCACGATAGATAATCAAAGAAAGAGATGATTTCCTAATAATGTCCCATAGCCTCTTGTTCATAAATGTGTCGCGTTTCACACCCATGACCAAGACTCTATTTAAAGTCGTTTGTCTGACTCCCTAGGACTCTTAAAACCTTAGGATCTGATACTAAGTTTGTAACTCCTTGAAATATAATCTAGGGACGTCACATGATTCTTAGGACTATGATTAGCCTTAAGCTAACCCGTCCTGCCTATTACTAAATCTGAATCTAATAATAAAAGAAATATAGATATAAGAGCCATACTAAATACGGAAAACTGTCTGAAATAACTGAGAATGAAACTGAAATAATGTCTGAAAATCAATACTGTAAGTCTGAATAATATCTAGCATTCTGACAAGCCTCTACTACTAATACTAGAGAGTCACTGGGACAGACGCCCAGCTAACTCGAACTGCCTAAAAAGAATACTAAATCATATAAAACTACTAAGCTACAGAATCTGAATGAATATGTCCCCAAACAATAAGGACTCGCCAACTGTTGGATGTAGATGATGACGCTCGAACTACTCACGCTGCTGATACTGAGCACCTGAACCTACACTATGAGATAATATTTGTGATGACCCGAATCAAGGACCTGGCCGTAACGAGCATCCCGAACCATGAGGGCTCGAACGCCCTTCTACATCTTATAATCATGCACAATTTTCATACAATAAAAGAAGATTCGGAATTGTAAATCATTACGGAAATATGGTCATACTCTAATTTTAATTTAACAATAAGGAAAGAGATCCAACAACATCTAGACCACATCTGATTCAGTCTGCGAAATCTCTACTACATCTGAAAACAACAACTATCTAAAACTGGGACAAGGCCCCCAGTGGACCTAAACAAAAATAAATAACATAATCTGAAAGACATAGGCCTTCTAGAATAAAGAAGGCTCACCAACTGCACACATCACTACTGTCTGAAAACTCTACAGCTTAGCAGGACTCCTGAACTGGGCTTTTGACCCAGGGAGGTAGGGGTCAATAAAATTATACTGGTACGCAGAGCAAATCCGAACTAATAATTTATATTCAACATATATCAGAGCAATTTAAAATAGTTCATAAATAATTATCATATGGTAAGAAATCTCATGGGCATTTTTGAAAGACTTTGTAAAATCATCTGAACTCTGTGACACTCTTTGTTTTACTTATGCGCTAGGTGGTATACCCTACAACTCTAAAACTCCATGAGCTATATGGAATCCGCCATTAACTCGGCGGCCAATCCCCCAACCCAAATGTGCCGCAAGGGTTGGAGTCTCTGACTCTGCTATGCCACACGGCTATTGCCAGTGAAAAATAAATTACCCGGATTGGCAAATCACGGTTTAGGCTAAGAATTACTTAAACTTAAGCCTTCTTCGGGTAACCACCTAACACTCTTTAAGCCTATTTTTAACTCTTTCAAAAACATGCATTCTCTGAAAACATACTCTGTTATAGCATACATACATATGGTATCGTCATACCATTGACTTGCAAGTCACATCTCTAAGACATTATTAGCATATTACACTCTTTGTTTTCAAAATATAAATTTGGGACAACCATATCAATAAATCATTTCAAAGAACTCTTTTTTTTAAAACTCATGTACACACATATATGCAACTCTCTTTGTCAAACTTTCAATGATGCAAGGTGGCCATGTCAAAGCTCTTAATCTCATGCAAATCTTTCTCTTTTAACAAAATATATTTATATCAAGAAACTCCCTCTCTTAAATCATGCATTTCAAATCCTTCACATTAAGATCATAAACATAAAGTCATCACAAGAGAGGGATTTCATAAGTTGTGCTCTCAAACAATTTTCAATCTAACTTTTCATACATATTCATACACATGTAAATCAATTTGAAGGGGAAAGGCCTAAAGACCAAATCAACAATACAATTAAACATTCATAATGCATAATAAAATCATGGGTTCCAAAACCCCTTTCTAAATTCATGCTTGATAGCCTTTAAATCATATTTGAAAGTTTTCAACAAGCCCATGTAGTTTAGGATAAGCCCCACTACCTTAAATTAGAAGCTTTTGAATGAACTCTCGCATTAGGGATGTTATATGTATGATTGATGGGTGCTTCTTAGAGCCCTCGCAATGGGGATTCCGATTCTTAAAGAATTAAGGAAAAGCTACGGTTAAATCTTGAGATATGTTGATTTTTGGGGTGAAACCCTAAGGAGTGTTCTTGGTGATTTTGAGAGAAAATAATGTTATTTTGGTGACTGGAAAGTTTAATCCCGTGTTATGGCTGAATAGGGGTGGAAAATACCACTTTTGCCCTTAAAAATGCAAAAATAGAACCTGGAAATTGGGTGCGTGCGACAGAGCATGCGTCGCATGCTAATCGCATGATACTACTGTCTCAGTCACGAAAATGGCCATAACTTTATGCTCAGATATTAGATTTTAGCGAAATTGGTATCGTTGGCAAGATAATTCAAAGATCTTTCATTTGACATATAGTAAGCCCTATAATTCATTATATACAAAGAGTTATAGTCGATTGTAGTTGACTCAAGTTTCGACGCTCACTCAAACTCAAACAATAGGAAAGCTTTCAACTCGTCCTTGAGTTTGGGGACCTCTATGAGCTTAATTCCTACTCAAATAGGTTCCCACACTACAAAATTGATTAACATGCCAAATTTCCATAGGATTTATGGCTTTTGGATCATCTACGCATAGAAACGAAGGTTTTCGTTCTAGCCCAAAATGCGGGGTGTTACATTGTCTTCCCCTTGGGATGATTCGTCCTGAATGATGGGTAGGAATGTCGAAGTCTTAAAGGTATGGAATAACGTAGACATGATATGTCTTCTAAGAAGGGATATAGCCGAGCTGAAACATTTAAACTTTTATCAAGAAACTGAATTCTGAACTGACTTGACTTTACTTTGTTTAAGGAGCTGATTCATGCTGAGATTTTAGGATTCCCTTGAAGTGTTCATGATCCAATCATATATATTGAATTGAGAAGTGATAACTTAGGAAAGTACAAATCATGAGGTAACAATACTTAGACTGTACCAGGGTATTACACTGTCTGAGCTAAAATACTTGGAAAAATTTGAGATTATGCGCTGAACTCTTATGAACTGAGTCATGACTAAATAGTTGAATCTCAAACATGATGCTTGGACTAAACTGGATTCGCAATTTACATGGATGGAGTAGATTATCTTTTCAACACTCTTTCTAAAGAAGTTCCAGTAACATTAGGGAGCAAAGAATCTTAGGCATGATTTACACAAGACATCCAACTAAAGAATCACAACCTTGGCACTACTCTATTGCATGGAATATAGACATTTAACTTATAAGCTAGGATAGAATTTCCAAGCCTTAGTCAATGCAACTTGTTACTTTCAAGCTTAGCACACTTCTAGTATACTCCCTTAACTATACTATCCCCTTCAAATACCATATACATTCGATTCAACTTATAATTCTCATATGGGCATTGATAACTCTTTCTACTAATGTCTAAAGTAGCTTAAATCTCTTACCGTGATCGAGCCTAACTCTAAATCACAAAATACAACCTGCCATACCGTGATACTAGTCTAAACTATATGATTCAACCTTCTATATCATTTTAAAGTTCACACCCTAAGCATAACATGCCTTACCACTTCAATGACTAACTCTGAACTCTTACAATGGATTCACTAACGCATATTGCGTCCCTCCACTTAAATCCCAACTTGTCATTCAAGCCTATCATTAAACCACATATGAACTTCAAGGCAAACACACATAAAGACATACTTCACACATTCTCTAAACCACTATCAATATAACTCCCACATGCTACCCCAAGAACATACACACAAAAATTTTCACTAACCATCATATGTATCAAAGACTCGACCCCAAATCTTACTTCACATTTATGGCCTCATCCAAATCAAGCATACAATGATCTTTTATCAACAAGAAATATTTACTCATCACCATTATCTTTACATAAGGAGGAGTCACTAAAAGGTTAGAACATAATACCTTGAATCCTGGAAGGATATTATATGAGGCTTGACACTTAATTGAGGCCTAAGGAATAGCAAATCAACATCAGGGATTCATCAAAGTGATCTAAATTGAGAGTATACCTGTCTATAAGCTGAATCTCGCCAATCATTTGGTATGTAACATGATTTATAGGAACTAAGTACACTATAAAGCGTGAGTACATGAGTCATGAGCTGCATCACCTCAATTTGGAGTTCATAACTTATGGAATGTGATCCCGACTACTGAATGAACTGGAATTCCTCATTTAGGAACTGGAAGAGCACGTGATTCTCTATCATATACATGAACATGAACTATGATCATGGAACTGAAACATAAGGCATGAGTAAGTATTGGGATAACTGAAAAATGCTGAGATAAGAATGGGTTGAGCCTCACCCTCACTTCCTGATGTTCTATATCATACTGACATTACTACTAGAATATGAGAGCCTATCTTGGTCACTTGTTTTATGATCTCCCCCTTAGCTTTAAGCCATCATCTTACGTTTGAGAGATCCCTTACTAGACTCTAAACTGAACTACATTCACTGCACTCTGGGGTCTAAAATACGATAATACACGCAATTAGTAGAACTTAACCCGAATGGCTACACCTGGAAGTAGAAAACTCACTGCTAATCCTACCTTCTGAGACACACTTTATATTTCTATAGCTCCAATAGTCAATCACATAATACTTGAACACTTACTAACTTCGAATCCTCATGAGTATCCCTATAGTCGGAGTGCACACCCTATAGCTCTTCAACTCTTATTTTTGTCAGTCCAACCTTCAAAAATTCAAACTTAGATTCTAACACTTAACATGGATATCACCAAGACCTTGATGAATCATACAACTATCCTTTCTCCACCTAGCAACTCAACGGTACTACTATGTCTACTAGCCACACGCAACTTGTAATAGTCTTAGAAAATGCCACAACTCCATATCACTTTGGGCATACTTCTATATCATACATACAACATCATACTTCATTATGAATCAAATAAACTTAAGCTCTTGCATACACCATTCAAGCCTATTAGATCACTTCCATATAACTAGTATCATTAACCAAGAAATTATCACATCCACCTTCATGGATATCAACTATTCAAACTTAATGTCTAGTGTTAAACATGATTTACAACCCAACCTTACACACAATTCTCACAAAACATACATCATTAATTTTAAGCCACTATTCTTACAACCACATTCTACATTTAAATTTAAGCCTATAGTCTAGCATCAATCATCTACCACCAATGAAGAATGCACCATAATATACTAGTCCATCAAATTGGGACATTCCACCCAAATACCTCATTTTATCTAGATACTATCCACGACCAAAACACCTTTATGACATTACTACTATACCTCAAAAATCTACCATAAATCTTCTCACAAGTAGTACTAGTTTACAATTACCAATGAAAAGAAGGTCGAGGGGGTAAAGTCACATAATAGACATAGTCAACCTTAATGTTATATTATAACCGCATACAATCTTATCTACTTATACGGATTTCTCACATTGCACTTACTTACCCAAGCATACATTTAGACTACCTTCAAATTCCACAAACAACCAAGATTTTATAATTATAACTTACTAGCTCATCTAGCCATTTTCATACTTCAAGCAGACAACATTTCACCCTAACTAATAACTCCTTCTCTACCTTCTACTAAACTAACACACAAGGACTATCACTTCATTACCAACTCAATATCATGCAAAAAGATTCGGTTATACATATATTCAATAAATCTCCCTTACCACTTTTCTTGCCATTACGCCTCTAAACCCCTAGTTCCAACCAACAAAAGAACAACAAAATGAACAAGTTTCTAGTGAATCAAAATAGGCCTCACACGGCTTCACTAGACTTTGATTTTTGTATTTTGAACAAGAAAATGAGAGGAATGACAAGGAAACTATGCTAGTGAATCGAAAGAGACCCACACGGCTTCACTAGACTTTGATTTTAACAACACAATGATAACAAGATTACAAGAGATAGAAACTTGACACACAATAATCAATGATCTAAGAATACATACCTGACTCTGTATGAATAAAAATCTGAGTCAAATACTCCCACCACAGACTACCATACAATCCACACATGTTACTAGATACCATATTAGTCTATCTCTATAAAAGGGTAAATCATCCTTAAACATCAGTTATTCAACTAAAATATTTATTTACAAAAAAGTCACCCTCACTCTGACTTCTAACCTTGTGACTTCACATCATCAACTTCTTGGTCCAACATCACTACCAATAGGTCATGACACCGACACTTTAACTTATACTACTACTCTAGTGGAAATATAGTTTTAATATTCTGCTACACACCGCAGGCTGAAAAGCATAATTTTATAAAAATCAAAGTTCACACTAGAATTAATACACCCTGAAGCACTAATTGACTCTTTACAAGTCCTTGCACAATTTCAAAATCTTATATGGCTCAATCAGAAAGGACCATACCATTTAAATTCTAAACTTCTACACTTGATTCACCTCAACAATGAGACAGATATGAGCACGCCAAAGTAAGGAAAGAATTGGGATAACTTTACTTTCATATGGGCAACACCATAACACGAATTACAGTATGTAAGAGGAATATTCTGACTCCATAGCACGAACTAGAACATGAAGAAAGACATTCCTAAATACATAGTAGCCTCCTACCTATAAGTGTGGTGCGCTACACATCCATAAACAAGAATCTACCCAACGTGATTTTACAGACACCTTGGGACCATGAACTGTGCTTTGATACCAAGTTTGTCACGACCCAAATCGAGGCCCTGGCCGTAACGAGCATCCCAAACCATGAAGGCACGGATGCCCTTGTACATCTGGTAATTATGCACAATATTCATACAATAAAAGAAGATGTGGAATTGTAAATCATTACGGAAACATGGTCATACTCTAATTTTAATTTAACAATAAGGAAAGAGATCCAATAATATCTAGACCATATCTGATTCAGTCTGCGAAATCTCTACTACATCTGAAAGTAACAACTGTCTGAAACTGGAACAAGGCCCCCAGCGGACCTAAACAAAAATAATAACATAATCTGAAAGACATAGGCCTTTTGGAATAAAGAAGGCTCACCAATTGCACACATCACTATTGTCTGAAAACTCTACGGCTTAGCAGGACTCCTAAACTGGGCTTTTCACCCTGGTAGGTAGGGGGTCAATACAATTGTACTGGTACGCAGAGCAAATCCAAAATAATAATTTATATTCAACATATATGAGAGAAATTTAAAATAGTTCATAAATAATTATCATATGGTAAGAAATCTCAGGGGCATTTTTGAAAGACTTTGTAAAATCATCTGAACTCTGTGACACTCTTTGTTTTACTTTTGCACTAGGTGGTATACCCTACAACTCTGAAATTTCATGGGCTATATAGAATCCTCCATTAAATCGGTGGCCAAGTCCCCAACCCAAGTGTGCCATAAGGGTTGGAGCCTCTGACTCTGCTATGTCACACGGCTGTCGCTAGTATAAAATAAATTACCCAGATCGGCAAATCATGGTTTTAGGCTAAGAGTTACTTGAACTCAAGCCTTCTTCGAATAACCACCTAACACTCATTAAGCGCATTTTTAACTCTTTCAAATATATGCATTCTCTAAAAACATACTCTGTTATGGTATACATACTTATCGTATCGTCATACCATTAACTTGCAAGTCACATCTCTGAGCCATTATTAGCATATTACAATCTCTATTTTCAAAATATAAATTTGGGACCACCATATCAATAAATCATTTCAAAGAAATCTTTCTTTAAAACTCATGTACACACATATATGCAGCTCTCTTTCCCAAACTTTCTATGATGCAAGGTGGCCATGTCAAAGCTCATAATCTCATGCAAATATTTCTGTTTTAACAAAATATATTTACATCAAGAAACCTCCTCTCTTAAATCTCTAAATCCTGCTCAAAATACTATGGTTTTGAGTAAACTATTTTCAAGCCATAAATCATGCATTTCAAATCCTTCACATTAAGATCATAAACTTAAAGTCGTCACAAGAGAGGGATTTTATAAGTTTTTCTCTCAAACAATTTTCAATATAAATTTTCACACATATTAATAAACATGTAAATCAATTTGAGGGGGAAAGGCCTAAAGACCAAATCAACAATACAATTAAACATTCATAATTCATAATAAAATTAAGGGTTCCAAAACCCCTTTCTAAATTCATGCTTGATAGCCTTTAAATCATATTTTAAAGTTTTCAACAAGCCCATGTAGTTTAGGATAGGCCCCACGTACCTTAAATAAGAAGCTTTTGAATGAACTCTCGCGTTAAGGATGTTATACGTACGATTGATGGGTGCTTCTTGTAGCCCTCGCAATGGGGATTCCAATTCTTGAAGAATTAAGGAAAAGCTTTGGTTAAATCTTGAGATATATTGATTTTGGAGGAGAAACCCAAAGGATTATTCTCGGGGATTTTGAGAGAAAATAATATTATTTTGGTGTTTGGGGAGTTTAATCCCGTGTTATGGCTGAATAGGGGGTCAAAAATACCACTTTTGCCCATAAAAATGCGAAAATAGAACCTGGAAATTGGGTGCGTGTGATAGAGCGTGTGTCGCACACTAATCGCGTGATGCTACTATCTCAGTCACAAAAATGGCCATAACTTTTTGCTCAGGTATTAGATTTTGGCGAAATTGATATCATTGGAAAGCTAATTCGAAGAGATTTCATTTGATAAATAGTAGGCCCTCTAATTCATTATATACAAAGATCTATAGTTTATTGAAGTTAACCCAAGTTTTGACACTCACTCAAACTCGAACGAAAGAAAAGCTTTCAACTTGTCCTTGACTTTGGGGACCTCTATGATCTCAATTCATGCTCAAATAGGTTCCCATTCTACAAGATTAATTAACATGATAAATTTGCATAGGATTTATGGCTTTTGGATCATCTACGCATTGAAACGACGGTTTTCATTCTAGCCCAAAATGCGGGATGTTACAATATTGCACATAGACGTATACGTGGACCAGTACTTTGAGGATGTACTGAGTATATGGAGTGAAATTCATAAGTAAAACATCATCTCACTATTATAATTTGTAAAACAATGCATGCTAAATGTAAATGACTCACATAAGCTGGAATATCATAAAACTGAAATCTAAAAGCATGCATAGCAATTTAAACTTTATAAATCTAGTGAGTCATAACATTTAGTTCTAGAAGTTGTACTTGTATTCTCTCTTTAAATCATACTGTCTAAGTGTTGAAAGGACTCACTCTTAATTCTAAAATCTGAAAGATGAAGTCTGTAGCTAATATCTTTCTGTAAATTATAATCTGAGTAAATGTTGTGATCCTTTACACTTAGTTTACTAAAAGCTTTCTATTATTCTTTTCTGAGAAACTATTGTGAAAATCTATACCATTAAGCTATAAGGAAAAACACTTTATCTTAAGGGAGGTTCCCTTAACTGACATAAAACATGCAAGATATATGGAGTCCAGCGTATCATCCTCCTAAGAAAGAAACCTCACGTTGGGGAGAGGTGTCATACTCTTTCCAGGGAGTATAACCTTAGCTTAAGTGATCACTATCTCACCCCACTAAGGGTACTTTAATCTCAATGCTATAGTGGCACGTAGTTCTGGGGTATGAGACCTTGAAATCATACCCAACTAAGTGCTAAATACTACTTCCTTTAATTTGCTACGCTCATCTTATTTGAAATCCACTTTAAAACTAGCATAAGGGTTTATTATGAAACCAGTTATGTACTAATCTGAATGAATCTGTAAATAAAGCTAGTTTGCTTTTTATAATCTGTAATAAATTTGTAAAGTGGATTCCCAAACTTATCTTAGGATCAAAAGAACAAAACTCTATTGTAAATCTGAAACAATCAACTCCTAGGATGCTTAATGCATCATCTTTCTTGAAATATCAACATATAAACTTGGGTTTTAATAATCCATGCATCAAACTAATGTCAAAACATCATAATAATTATGTTTTATAATGAAATCAATGATAATTAAACTCAAAATCTAGAAATTTCTTCCATAAGCATGAAAACATAAAAATAAACATGATATTTATCTTCAAATTCTCTCAAAAACTCATAATCTAGCAAATAGCAATAATGGGTATGAACCCTAATTCAAATCTCATGTATAATCATTCAAAATCATATGAATTTGTAATTAAAACTTGGTTTTGGGTACAATAATGGAAGAAGATCCTTGTTCATATACCCCACATACCTTGATAGATGATTACATGGAGAAACTTGAATAATTGATTCCTATTTGAGTTCGTGATTATATTGTCTTGGGAATCCTCAATTTAGAACTTTCTTGGAGAAACAATGGAGGATTTTGATTTCTTGGAGAACAAGCTCTTGAGTTCTAGGGTCTTGTTTTGAGACAAAATTGATGAAATAAGCATAAAGTTCTTTGGAATATGCTAATGTTGGGTTTTACACGAATTGGGGCTTTGGGGATTGACTAAAATGCCCCTATTAAACTTCTAAATGGAACTGGAAAAAAAAGCAAAAATCTTATTTTAATAGGCCACCGCGACGTGCCCATATTGAGGTGGCTCATTGGAAAAGTACAAGTGGTAACTGGGCATTCACCGCGACGCACCACAATCGCGGTGCCCCTTTGGAATGCCATTTTGGCCATTAGTGTGGCGCGCCAGTATCGCGTTGAGCTACTGGATTTTGACAATTGTGAATTTGGACCTCTCCGCGATGCGCCAATATTGTGGAGGTCCACTAGAATTGACAATTATGAAATTGTGCTTCATTGCGACGCGGTGCTTGCTCAGGTGGGACACTGTCAACTTAAAAATGCTCTAACTCCTCAACCGAGTATCGGATTTGGGCGAATTTTGTATCGATGGAAAGCTTATTCAATTTTACACACAATGTAAGGTTTAAATCTGGAAAAAATCTATATGAAATAAAATATATTCATTTTTGAAAGCTATTCCTTAACATTCTAGGAACGAATTTAAGCTAGGAAAACTACAGGGTGTTATATCAGTCTATTAATATGATTTCTCAGCTTGCGGTTCCTCATTCTCATCATTCTAGAGATGTGAGTTTTGTTCCTGGTTCATCTTAAATTACTCGGGTCGGCCAGTTCATGAGGGTGAACCCACCTATCTTTATGGGAACCAAGGTTGAGGAAGACCCCCAAGGGTTCATCTATGAAATGGAGAAAATATTCACTGAGGGGGTAAAGTTAGCGGACTATTAACTAAAGTACATTGCCAGCCAGTGGTACGAAGAATGGGAAGAGTTAAGTGATGGAGGTATTAAAAAGATAAAGTAAATGCATGTATATTTAAATTAATAACATTGAAAACTCCTTTAGCAAGATCAAGAAGACTCAAACCGGCTTCTTCTTCCTCTTTCGTAAGAAAAACCCTAAATATAGCTAGATTTTTCATATCATGAATCCTCCTAGGTTTGGTATGCACCTTTCGATAGCAGGTTCCTTTGTTCCAACCATTTTTGAAGTGGCCCTTTGTATGACCTACTAGGGCTTGACTAAATGAAAAGAATTGTCCACAACATCTTCATTGATACTTGCACACGCCTATTGTTGATTTTTTTTTCAATTTTGTGACTTTCAAGTTTATCATTTTGGGAAGGGTAGGACAAATATATTTACAAGGAAAAATTAGAAGAGGTTGGGTATGTCAGATGAGGGTTGGGTTCGAAGACAACTCAAGTTTTATTTAAATTTTGGATGTATTAGATAATATCTTTACCATTTTATTTCATTACTTAATTTAGCATAGCTACATTTATTATCTTTATAAGAAGAAATTTTATTGGTAAACCACAAATTCAAATTGTGTAAATAATAATCGTCATCAAGACATATTTTGTTTGACAGAATGCCCTTAAACTAAACGTATTTTATTTAAAAACCCCTAAATTATTTAGTAATATTAATTACCTCAATGAATTTGGTTATTTGATAGTCTTTACTCCAGTATGATCTCATGTTAATAGAGTGAGAAGATTATATTCTTTGCTCACATGATTTTTTAATGACTTATTCTTAAATACAAGAGCTTCACTTTTAAGGCAAAATATATTTGACTAGAAATAATGAGATTTTGACCAATTTTATTTTACAGATTTTGCCTAAAAGTAAAAAATCTATAGTAGAAGGAGACAGTCTTTACAATTATATAAGATACAACAAGAGTCATACAATTGAAGCTCCATTATTCTACAAAAACATTTTATTCTACTAAAATAACGGAGCTCTAACCAAATATTTTTAGTTTTTCTCCCTATTTTTCAAAAAAAAAAAAGGTCAAATGAAACATTATTAGAGAAGATAATAAATTGACACACTCCTTTCTAATAGTGTTTTATTGAAATTATTTTACCTTTTCTACTTCATACACATTTCTCTTTGATAATTAACAAAGAAAGGAATAACTGGATAATTCAGAAATTAAGCATTGTTCTTTTATCAATACAAAGCATAATATCCATATATTGAGTAATAATCGTACCTACGGGGAAATTATTAACTCCAATGAATTTGCAATAAAAAAGTATCCCAAAAAATGTATATGATTTACTATTTATCAATTCTCTACGTAATTTTTCAAGTAGTCCCCAACCATCATATACGTATAATAATAAGAAGTCATGAAAGGTAGGCTACGATAAATTTTAACTATTTGCATAAGAAGAAGCTATAAATTTTATCAGATAACAATCTTGAGCTCTTTTGTTCATTTTCTACCCAAATGCTCAAGCGTTTTCTAAATCAATTTGAATTTACGTCTATTCCCTAGACAAAGAAATTACTATATCATCAACATATGCTAAATGTGTAACAATTGAATACATATATTAATACAACATATGGGATAAAGGGACAACCCAGTACTCCTAGATGATATAAAAAAGCAACTACATCATATTGTCCACATATTTAATAAGACACTTCAAGTAATATTTTATAACATTTTACAAAACCTTAATTAAGAAGAAACAACACAGAAACTACATCATATGCTTTAACAATATGATCAGATAGTAACTACATCATATGCTTTAACAATATGATTAGATAGTTTTGGACTCATCGTCCAAGTCTTCAATGATGATCACATCCACCTCAATGCTCTTCTTCCTTGATTCTTGTACTTGTAACAAGATAACAATCCTATCAATCTGTAATACCCCGTACTTTTCCTAGCTTGAAAAGTTTCCCAAGAATGTTAGAAGCTTTCTTTGAAAGATGAATCTACTTTTGTATATATGGTATTTTTAAGATTTTCACTTTTTATCATGTAGGGAATCAAATAATCTTTCCATCGATACCAAATTCTCCCAAATCCGACAACTGGGTGAAGAGTTAGAGCCTTTTTAGTGAGACAGTGTATCACCTGAGCCTTCAGCGCGTTGCGGAGATAACTCAAATGGCAATTGTCAATTTCCAGTGTTACTCAACGATAGTGGAACGTCGCGCCAAACTTCCAGGTGGAAGACAAGGTGGAAACATGATAGCTCCACATCGCACCACCGTGCAATTTACCATTTGTCACTTTCTAGTAATTTAGTGCGATAGTGGCGCGTCGCGCCAAGGATGAAAAAATGGGAAATTTTCTCAAAAATTAAAGACACGTCCAAGGGTTAAAAGGGTCAATTTTCTATCCCTATTTAAACCCAATAACATGTTATTTAGCCATTCTTCACCCAAAATATACTTGTTTCTCTCAAGTTTCTCTCAAGAACAAGCTAGGATTTCTATTGGGGATTCAAATTCAAGAAGGTTTCACCATCAATCTTCACGAAATCACAAACTAAGGTATGTGTAGTGTTCATTCATGGACTCCTTTCATCCATGAAGCTCGAGAAGATCTTTTCTAAGTTTAAATTTATGGATTTCTTTATGAACTTCATGTTAGGTTTGTTTTGTTTATGTTGAGAATGATCAATTGAATTTAAATCCTTGTTGGGTGATCAATTTTATATGGAATTGATTTGTATAGATATATATTCATGTGAACCTATAAATAAACCCTAGGATGATAAAATTCAAGATGAATCATGATGATTAATTATTGTATAATGTTGTCTATATGTGATATGCCTACCTTGTGTATGATTAAATACCTAGATGAAGGAACAATGCCCAACTAGTATGATATCATGAAATCCCCATGTATATACAAGCTTATGCATATCACATGTTTGATGAAGTTCTTCAATATATGAATTATGAATTGTGTTGTTGGTCATGTGTTCAAGTAAGCCATGTTATGTCAGTTTCTTCTCATCGAGTCCTGGGGGTACTTGTACCCGAATATTTAGCAGTGTGCCTAGAGCCATGTCATGTTTTCAAGATCTCCTCAGTCAAGCTATGATCCATAGAACTCAGTCGGTCATGTGACTCAGGAAATCTCAGTAATTTCAGTAGCTCATTAATCTCAGTAACCTCAGTATTCCCAGTCAATCTCAGTAGCTTCAGTATTCTCAGTCAGTCCTCAGAACTCAGTACATTCCATCAGTCAATGGAACTCAGTAAATTTAGTTTAGCTCCACTAAAAAATACCACTAGTATTAGTTCAGTTCTATTAATCAGTTCTGTTCAGTTAATCAGTTCTGTTCAGTTAATCAGTTCAGTGTCTTTCAGAAGGGAGTAGGATTCAGCACCAAGCGAGCCTAGGGATGGGGACTCACCCGCTAGATAGGACTGAGATACCTAGAAACAATCTCTAAGTTCTAGAACTAAGTAGCCAGCGTAGGAACGAGATGTCGCCCGTTAGATAGGACTGACATACTCAGGGATCACTCGTTAGCATATTTAAATATATAGGACTGATACCAGGGGTCACCCGCTAGATTAGGACTGACTCCACAACAGTTGTCTTTACCAGTGGCGCGGTACTAACACCCTTCCAACTGGGGTTACAGGTTGGACCCCAGTTAGCATAGTATGGGGCATGTCGGTTAGATGAATACATCCCACAGTTTCAATTACAGAATCAGGACTGTCAGATACAGTCAATTCAGCTCAGTATTATAGATTTAGGACTGTCAGATACAGTCACTCCTTATCAATATAAATTGACTCCGGGATCACCCACTAGATAGGATTGATTTCAACTATGGTCAATCAGTAACAGTATCATCAGATTTAGAGATCACCCACTAGATAGGACTGATCTCAGATTCAGTTACTCAGATACAGTATAGAACTCAGCTAGTTCCATCAAATTCAGGACTGTCAGATACAGTCACTCATGTTATCAGTTATATCAGTTATCAAAACTTATGTTATTAGAATTTGTCTTCAGGACTGTCAGATATAGTCAACCAGACTAGTTCTTCATAATTAGAACTGTCAGACACAATTATCCATGTATCGGTAACATAGTATTAGTCCCTTAGTAGTTAGTAATACAGTATTAGTTTTTTACTCATTAGTGACTCAGATGTCAATGTCAGTAGACTCAGTAGTCAAAACTCAGTATCCAGTCCTATCATGATCTCAGTTACAGTTATGTATGAATGCATGTATTCTCACGTTCATGTTAGTCAGTCAGTTAGTATTGTTCATGCATATGAACCTATTATATTCAACCTACCTCACTTGTATACCAGTACATTCAAAGTAATGACGCATTTGCGCTATGATGTCTTATACCATAGGTTTAGAAGCACGAGCTCCAGAGAACCAGTAACATCCCAGTTCAGCGATCAGAGTTAGCAGTGAGTCCTCATCCTTCGAGGATATGATGATCACATTACTATTTCAGTTTTCAGTTTATTTTAGTAGTTGGAGTTAGTTGGGGACATATCCCATCAACTCCTTATTCAGACAGTTTAGAGACTTTCAGACTATAGTATGTTTAGACAATTATCTCAGTTGTCTTGGTATTATTATACCATATTTTTCAGTTATGTACTAGTATTGAACCTTATGGACTTTCAGTTCACGTTTCTGTATTTATGATATTATTACTATTATTCAGTGCTCGGTTTACAGATATCAGTCATGAGTTAGCTTGTGGTCCTATGGGGTCATGGGCACCGTGTAGAATTTCGGGTGCCAGATTTGGGGCATTACACAATCATACCTTAGAATTTGAGAAAGATTCTACTCCTGAAGCATTACATTTTGTAGTATGTCTCAATGAAATTAATATTCCAATCTTTCTTCTTAGAAAGTATTTATTTAACCCCATAAACAGGGACCAAAAATGCTGTCGTTACGGCAGGTTAAAAAGCTAACCACACATTAATTCATTTGAATTCTACATGTAAATATTATTCATGGGGAAAATTATCCAAAATTCATAAAGAGGGTGGCAATTCACTAGAGTAAGCTATAAAAAGAAATTATTTAAGGGATCATTTGGTTCAAGGAATTAATTGGGTTTTCCCAGTAAATATTTTGTGATTAAACCTATCTCGTATTTAATCGGAAGATTGTCTAAAATCAATATTATTTTTATTCAAAAATCTTTGTATCACTTATCTCATATAAAAAGTGGGATTGATAAAGTCCCTAGTCCTTTGTATTGCCACAACTTACGAATTTGATCATAGAACATATCCACATAAACAAAAGATTGAAACAAAAGAAGGAGAAAAACATAAATCATTTTAGTCATGAAGTAAAAAGACAAAGAAAGTGCAAGAACCTAATCCATAGCACTAGCAAGAATACGTGAAATAGCTTTTTCCTTTTTTCCGATAAGACGATCCTTGATCCTAGATAGTACCATCAGATCACGAACCCAAAAACGATGCGAAGGGGTCCAGGGTCGTCTGCTGGATGAAGCTTGAGGCAAAGGCAGAGCTTCCAAGATTCCAAAAATCTGCACACCCCCTTTTGGGAAATGATGAGCATTTGAGGAGTAATTTTCAGATGTTGTTGTAGAAACTAGCTGTTGATTGGAAAATTATGAGGCATTAGCAGAACCTAGTTGTTGTTGATAATTAGAAAGTTTCACAAACTTTCCATTTTGGAGGGTTCCTTTAACCCACCCATCCTTGAAGTAACGCCTGGTGTGGCCTGCTATGGCCTGTCTTGAGAAGAAGTTCTTTTTTACAACAGATGCATTCATGCATCCAGATACCCTTATGTCCGTTGTATTCCATTATTTTTGTTACATTCATGTTCAATAATTTAGGCAGAAGGGGATGAGGAATAGAAGATGTAGGGGGAGTTTCATTTAGAGAAAACTCATCTTTTATTCAAATATTTGGATGTACTTTTTTAAAAAAATGGTAGGGGAAGATGAAATGGCGGAGTAGATTACAAGTAGGGTAGTCAAACCCTCACCAACAAGTTGAAAGTTAGTGGCCAACCAACTAAACTACCTAGAATCCCATATAACATGTATACAATCTATACCTGAATATGATGAGACATCACCGACATCTTGTTAAATGAAGAGAAGAAGACAATTGTAGTAAATATTTGCATATTACAGACAAGGATTGGTGAAGGATAAGATGAAAATGTCCATTTACAATTTCTTAAAGAAGTGATAGAATTATATCAACCTGAGTTATAAGTCAACCCGATAAGGAAAATATAATACCCAGAACTTTCTTTAAGTCTAATTTAGACTCCAGAAGATTTAGGGATGAAATACTAAGTGAATAATGTTTAATTTATATAGAATTTACCCAATTTCAACTTTTTATCATGTGGAAAATTGAATTATCTTTCCAACGATACCAATTTCGTCCAAATATGGTATCGGGGTAAGAAGTTATGGTCGTTTTATTAAGAGTTGTCCGAACTGCCCAGGAGCGATGGGCAGCCCTATAGACCATCGCTCAAGTGATGGACCATCACTCCGGACATCGCAACTGAGGCATAAAACTCATTCACTATCCAAGTGCGACGGTCAAGCTAACAGACCATTGAGCTAGCGATGGAACGTCGCCCAAGCTATCACAACTAAGGCAGTAAGTCCCTATTATGGCCCAAGTGTGATGGTCAGGCTGACGGACCGTAGCCCAAGCCATCGCAATTGAGGCAGTGAGGCCATTTTCTAGCCAAAGTTCGATGGGCAAGTCGATGGACCATCACGCCAGCGACGGATCATCGCTCAGACCATCGCACACTTTCGTTCAGCGAATCAAAGCCGTTTTTAAAGGGACATCTTCTATCTGGGCATTTAGATCATTGGAGTGATGTGGAGGCATGATAGGTTTTCTTAAATACAAGAGACCATTGATTAGGGGAAATTTAGACTCTACAGCGTGAACTAAATCAAAAAGAAGGGAAACATTCCTAAACACCTGGTATCCACCTGCCTATAAGTGTGGCGCGCTACACACTCATAAACAAGACTCTACCCGACGCGATTTCGCAGACACCCTTGGACCAAAAATTGTGATCTAATACCAAGTTTGTCGTGACCCAAGTCGAGCCCAGGCCATGACAAGAATCCCAAACCATGGAGCCTCGGACTCCCTTCTACATCTGGTAATCATGCACAATACTCATACAATAAAGAAAAGATGAGGAAATGTAATAAATGGAATCCTTGTCATATTCTGAGTCATTTTCAACAATGCAAAAAGAAATTTATCAACATCTAGAAAACATCTTCTTCAGTCTGCGAAATCTCTACTACATACGATATCAATAAACTATCTAAATTTAGGACAAGGCCCCCAGTGGACCTAAACTAACATAAATCAAATAACTGAAAAGAAGCAGGCCTTCCGGAATAAAGAAGGCTCACTAATAGTATACTTCTCTTCTGTCTGAAAGACTCTACGGCTTAACAGGACCTCTTGACTGAGCCTCAGACCCTAAAATATAGGGGGTTAATACAATTGTACTAGTACGCAGAGCAATCAAAAATAATGAATTTATATTTATAAACATAGGTGAGAGCAAGTCATAAAAATATTATGCATGCATAGCTTAAAATTTCATGGGCCATCTCAAAAGATCTTAAATCAATCCTGTCAATGCAACTCTATACTTTGTATTACTTCTAAGCTAGGTGGTGCACCCTACATATATGAAATATACCATGGGCTATATGGGATCCGCCCTTAACTTGGAGGCCAGCCCCCAACCCAAGTTTGCCCCAAGGGTTGGAGTATCTGCTTATCTGCTACACCACAGGGTCGTCGCCAGTGTACAATAATAATATACCCGTATCAGCAAAACACGGTTTTGGGCAATGAGTTTTATGGCTCATGCCTTCTTTGGGTAACCACTTAATATCTCTTAAGCCCATTTTTAGTTTGTTCTAATCATGCATCTTTCTGAATTCAAGTCCTGAAATTCTAAGAAAAATTTGTATCTTAGTTCTGTTCCAAATCTGCTATGGCATTATCTGAATTTGGTATCGTCATACCAAGACTTGCAAGTCATGTTTCTGAGCCATAAGATATCATATCACAATTATCTCTTTTAAAACATAAAGTTTAGACCACCATACTCCAACAATTCAAGAATATTCATTCTTCAGAACATTTATCAAATTAGGCAAGGATCATTCTCTTCAATAATTTTAACAAACATGTGGGGGTCGTGTATATTTTGGCAAAGCATGCAATCCTTTTATTATAAATATTCAACATTTATCAACATGTAAAACCCCCTCTCATCAATTTAAAAATCATTCAACAATAGTCAAGAACATTGATACCATGTTTCTATATAGCATTTTTCAACTCATAACATTCTAAAGTCAAGAGCTGTAGAAACATGAGAGGGAGCATAAATAGTCATACTCTCAATTCAATTATCAACTCTAAACATGTACATACATATATATAAGATTACAAATCAATTAGAGTGAAAGGCCTCAACACCAAATCAATTATACCATTAAAGAATTCATAAAACAAAGTTGTAATGTAAATTCCAAAACCCCTTCAAGAATTCATGATTTCACAATGTTTAAATGTTGTTGAAACAATTTTCTTATGTTGTTGTTGAAACAATTTTCTTATGCCCATGTAGTTTTAGGAAAACCCCGCGTACCTTAGATCACTTAGGGGGGAGAGTGAAATTTGAATTACACTTGAGTTCTAGAAATTCTTCAACTCAAAGATGCATCTTTTGATCTTATGGGAAGAGGCTAGGGTTTTCTTTTTAAGTAATAGGAGTAGTTTCTTATGAAATCAAGCCTAATGTGCTTAGATTATCATTTAATCTCGTGTTTTGGGTGAATTGGGGTGAAGGAAAAGACCCATTTGCCCTTAAAATCATGGAGAAAATAATACAGAACTAAGATGCCATCGCGTCGTGACCCCTACTTAGGTCAATTGGCCCTCGCGACGTGACACCTATTTGGGTTAACTGGCCCTCGCAATGCAGGCCTATCTCTAGGCCTCTCTGTTTTGGACATCCAAACCCACCCTTAAGCTAGTCCAAAAGTTCCGAAACATACCCGGGATGTACCCTTGACAGCCCCGATCATGAAACAACTTACAATTTAACTATCCGAGGTCGAGAAAGTCAAAAATAAATACATCCAAGTTTAGGAGTTCAAAAAGTGACTAAGACCTTTTTTACACTTTGAATATTTTCAGATATTTAACCCTCTTAGCATACTACGAAATGAGGTACTCAATCGAGGAAAATTTTTAAGGGGTTACACTTAGACATATTTAACTACTTAAGGTGGGATATCAGATGATTATACGACACATTAGGAACAAAGTGCTTCATATATCAAATGTCTAAATTATGATTAGAGAGTCATTTTGGCATAAACACAACACAACATGCATTCTTAGGATAGACCACAGTGAGAAAACATGAGTGCACATATCAAGAGTTGTATAACATAAGGCCGGAATTCATGAAATCAACGATTGAGACAAGGATTTCTACTTGGAACCATTGCTCCTCATTTAAGAACTGAACATGGCCATGAGTTTACATAAACTTTATTCAATGGGCTAGACCCGACATAGCATGAATCGGTAATATATAGAAAGCACATTTTTCTTAGAACCAAGCATATTATAAGACATGGATTTTTTTATGGATCATGAGTATCATATCATAGGGCTTGAATACATGAAAGGCTGGATTTACCGAGACATCATTGCTTCTAGTTTGGGGGTCGGAGCATGACATGACTTACATAGCGAACTCAAACCTTAGACATAGGCAAGACTTGAATGCATAAGACATTGTTAGTGAACTCTTAAACTGGAGTAGGAGGAATATGCTTGAATAGGAATAGGTTTATCATCACTCTTCCCGGACTTGCCAAAATGAGAAAATTCGGGAACTACCTAAACTCAACATCTCCCCCTTAGATCAAAGTCACAATCCCATATTTGAGAACTAACCTCTCATCAATCTATAAACACAATTCTCAATACAATAGGGGGTATCGGTATATACATGAATACAAATTTCCCTCAATAATTCAACATAAAGACACTAAATTCTTTCTGGGACATCCCCCTTCAGGGATACTAATCATAACTTCCTCTAACACCCAAAGTAATCAATAGATGACTAACGTTATCATAGGCATGGACATCCATTCTTCTAAATACTTAACACTCCATCTTCAACTCCTTAGGATACTGTCATTACACCTATAATCACATAACTTACAACTTAGCAAAATTTGCAAAACCATACCAAAGGCGTGCATTGCCTACCTATTTTACCTCAATTCAACTCTAAAGAACACTATGCAACAACTTCCAAGACATCTCCATAGTACAAGATTCAAGAACACAACTAGGTACGCAAAATATCTATACACATAAAATTATTTCTAAAAACAGGCTACCGGGGGGGGTCCAACTTATTCTTATATACCAATGCTCTTATCTGCTTAGTGACTCAACCGCGATTCATCGTCCAAACACTAGTCTCATGTACATAAATATCACAATTATCCACTCCTTTTTTCCACTAGTTGCTAACCTAGGCTATTACACACATCAAATCAAGCCTACTACTTACTCCCACAAAACATGCATCATTAACCTTAAGCTATTATTCTTACCACCACAATCCACATCTAAATTTCAAGCCTATTGTCTAGAACCAATTATGTAACACCGATGAAGAATGCTGCATATTATACTAGCCCATCAAAGAAATATCAACCTAAGTCTCTTACTTCCCTTAACTATGGCCCATAAGTTCATCCTCTTCGCAAAATTACTACTACGCCTCAAAATCTACGACATACCTTCTCACATATCATACTAGTCTACAACTACTAGAGAAAAGAAAATCAAGGGGGTAAAGTCACATGACAAGGATAGTTGATCTTAATATTATAATATCACCCATTACCATCTATTAACATATCCCACTTTATCACATCATATTCACTTACCTATGCATACATCACAACCACCTTCAAAAATTCCATATACAACAATGAGTCTATACCTATAACTTATTGAATAATCTACCCCTTTCCCTTGATAGCCTATAAATGATTTCTACAACCACCCATTCTGAGATCCTTCCCTATTTTATGTAAATAATAATCGTAGTCAGCCACTTCCTTTATAGACTATCATACAATTTACTATTATTGCTACCACATTACTCTATCACTATAAAATAGCAAACCATCCCTTAATCAATGGTTACACAACTAAACTAACTTCGTTATGCAAAATTACCCTTATTCTGACTTCTAAGATTATGACTTCATATCACTAACTTTTGAACCATCTTACAGCTCACAAGTTATGATATTTTATCACTCAATCAGAAGGGACCACATTATTTGTTCTAAGCTTTTATGCTTGAATTGACTCGACAATGATACATAGTTAATAAAATCAGAGAAAGAAGGAATTTTGATAATTTCAAAATGGAGAACACAATGGAACGATCTAGAACATGAAGAAAAGTGAAATATTCCTAAACACCTAGTAGCTTCCTACTTATAAGTGTGGCGCGCTACACACCCGTAGAAAAGGAATCTACCCAACGCAATTTTGCAGAAACCCCGGGACCATGAACCGTGCTCTAATACCAAGTTTGTCACGACTCGAGTCGAGGACCTAGCCGTAACTAGCATCCCCAACCATGAAGGACCAGGCACCCCTTTCTTTCTGGCAATCATGCACAATATTCATTTAATATAAAGAAATTGCAGAAAGACATAACAAAACAAAACCATGGCCAATCTCATAACACTTGAATAATTTGGAAAGAAATTCTTAATATTCAAAACAAATTAAACAAGTCTGCGAAATCTCTAACACTACAATATCCAACATATGTCTAAAAAAAATTGAGACAAGGCCGTTAGTCAGACCATAAATAAAACAAATGACAATGTTTATATAAGTTCGTACTTCTAGAATAGAGAAGGCTCACCAACAGCGAATCTCAAAAACACCAATCTACTGCTTAGCTGGACCCTAGGACTGTGCCTCAGCTTCTGAAATATAGGGGTCAATACGGATGTACTGGTACGCAGAGCAATCCAAAATAATGTACTTTTATATATAACATATATTAGAGCATTTCATAAAAAATTATGCATGAAATAATTTAAAACACGTGGGCAACTTCAATTGATCTTCAAAAAAATTCTATCAATGCAATACCATTCTTTATTTTACTTCTGAGCTAGGTGGTACACTATAGAATTCTATAGTCCACGGGCTATATGGAATCTGCCCTTGACTTGGTGGCCAAGCCCCAACCCAAATTTGCCGCAAAGGTTAGAGTTTCTATTATGATAAGCCACAGGGCACTTGGCCAGTGTATAATCCCTCTTTAGGAATATAATAAACTTGTATCGGCTAAACACGGTTTGGGGCAATGAGTTTTCTGAACTTTTTCCTTCATCGGGTAACCACCTAACTCTCTTTAAGACTAATTTTAACCTTTTCTAAACATGCATCATTCAAAGCTCAAAATCTAAAAATCTAAATGAAAATCTACATATTATTCTGTTCTGGGTTACTATGGCATTATCTGTATTGGTATCATTATACCAAGACTTGCAAGTCATATTTCTCAGCCATACATTATCAAGTTACAACTCTTTTCAAGAAAAACAATGTTTAGACCACCAAATCAGTAAAACAATGCAAGAGAGTTCTTATTTTCAAAACGTATTTCAAACTATGTAGAGATTCTCTCTTTTGAACATTTCATCAAACATGTGGTGGTCAAGTATTTTGTGAAAAACCATGCAACTCTTTAAAATCATCACTTCTCCTTTATATAAACTAGAAACACCCTCTCTTCAATTAATAATATAAAATCAAGTCTTAACCAACAGTAAAGACATTTGTAACATGCTTCTTAGTATGCAATTGAATAATTCATAACATATAAAAATAAGAAGATTTATAACAAGAGAGGGATTATAATTCTTCTTTCTCTCAATTTAAATTCCTAACATCAAACCACATGCATACTTATATATAAACAAAATTGAGTTTAAGGGGTAAGGCCTCAAGACCAAAATATTATTGATAAGAAGGATTAACAATACATAATTGTAATTGTAAATTCAAGAACCTTTTGTAAATTCATGATTTCTCAACATTTAAACATAATTAAAATGATTTTACCATGACCATGTAGTTTAGAAAAACCCCACGTAGCTTATGTTTTTTAGTTTGAAGATTAGAACTCTAGTCTTGACCTTTTTCTTGAAATCTTGAACTTAGAGGAAAACCCTGGTTTGATCTTATTTTTGAGAGTGGAGAGAATTTTAGCAGTTTTAAAACTAATAAAAGTTAATTAATATCGCTTAAGAGGGAACTTAATTCGTGGGAAAGGTTTTTGGAGGGAGTAAAAGACAAAAATGCCCCTAAGGAAACCAAAGAAGTCGCAGAATTTCATTAGTTGACGACCACGGTTGATGGCCCGTCACTCAGGTGATAACTCGTCACCTAGGTCATCACTTTTGGGATGGATTTTACCACTTAGTATAAGATAATTATGATATTTTAAAATCCTATTTTTTTAACAAATTAATATCACAATAAGTAAAAAAAAAAAAAAATCTTCTTCAAAATTAGTAAAACAATAAGATAATTTTACAAAAAAATCAAATTATAAAATAATTTATTTTAATTTGTTTTTGTAAAATAAATTTATTTATCAATAATAAGAAAAAAGTTTTTTTAATCTTTGTGTATTTTTATTTGTATCTTTATTAGAAAGGATAAAGAAAAGAAGATAAAAACATAAGAAAAGTAATTACAAAGGAAAAAATAAAGACTCTTATTTGATAAAATAGTAAAATACACATTTTTTGAAGAAAAAAAAAGAAGATAAACTATCTTCCTGATTTTTTGCAATAAAATACACTTTTTTTTTTCTCTTTTTGACTTCATTTGAAAGTTAGTTGTTTGATTGTGAGTGCTCTTACATAATTGTTTCTTATTTTATCTATTATTTTGTTATCCAACTTTAAATAAGCTTAAAATTTTCAAAACAAAATTATTAGATGTCTATTCTATTAATTTCCAGGATATATTATTGCCATAAAATGAAGATTGGTGGAGTTTTCAAATTCAAAAATACATTTAGAAAAAGACTTGTTATTTTGATCAGACATAAAAATAAAAATAATAATTAAAATATAAGGATTTAAAATATAAATTTAAAATAATAACCATAAAATCAATAATAATAATAACAATTTTAATAATAATAGAGAATAATTATATCTATCTTTCTTACAGATATATCTACCATGAATAGAAAAATTATACGTAATTCTCATCAGATTCTTTTATTTAACTATAAATATATATTGTTCATGTTTAATTTATTTTAAAATTATTTTATCTTTGATTAATATTATATTTAACTTTTGAAATAGATGTACCTACTATGAATGGAAAAATCATATATAATGCTCATCAGATTTCTCTGGATAATTACAAAGGTATGTTCTCATACTTGATTTAATTTTATAGTTATTTTATTATTTTTTGTGATTAATATTATATTTATCTTTTGTTACAGATTTACCTAAGGAAAATAAAGTTTTCACAAATCTTATGTAGATAAATTTCTCCAAAATGTGAAATGAATATTTAAGAAATTAACAAGTACAATTGAGAATAGAAATATACAAAGGAAATTTATCAGACCATTTGTATAAAGAATGAATCGAAGCATATTTGTATATGCAAAAATATTATCATTTTTATTTGTCTTAATATATTTCCCTGTCACATTTACATATCTATTCTCTACAAAGAAAGTTATAAAATAGATTTATATGCATCTAATTATTGCAATTGATTTATCCCTCTCACGATTTTACTTGCAAATATACATTTATATATAAAAAATATTTACTGATTCTATTTGTCATTTAATTTTTTTTAAATCATACAACTAAAATCTCGATAAACAACAAGTCAAATGAATAATAAAAGTCAATATTAACAATCGAATGATTTTAGATAGTGAACAATACAATAAAAAAATTATAGGTCAATCTTTTGATAATTATATGATTTTTTTCATATGATACGATTATTGGGATTGTGCGGAAAAAGAAGTTGAGAGGATTGAAGAGAGGGGACGGTGTGGGGGGGGGGGGGCGAGATGGTGCACTGGCGGCGAAGGGAGAGTATATTGTTCAACTAATTACTTGAACTATGTAATTTTTTAAATTATTTATTACAAATTATATTTATTAATTCTTAATTAATTTAAAATATATTGTGTGCTACAATAAAAAATAATTTATTCTTTTAAATTAATAAATAATATTTCTAATAATTTACTTTTTAAAATATCCTGTGCATCGCACGGTTACTTATACTAGTTAATTTAAGATCAAAAGATTCAAAAGTATTTTTTATTTTTTAAAAAACCGTGTCAAGTCACAATAGGTCAAAAAGAACCAAAACCTAAAACTTTTTACTCTGGGCAAGCTGCCCTAGCACTACTGTTTGATACGCGGGATAGGATAGGATATCTATGATTAAGTACTATATTTATATCATATCTGGTTGATGATATAAATTTAGGGTAATTTTCATAAACCCCACTAGTTTCCTTCTTAATTAGTCTCTCTCCCGATTTTTTTAAGTAAATTTTCTCTCTCTCAGATTTTAATTGTTCATATACATAACTGAACGTTATAATACATAAGTATCTTATGTATCATATCTAACTTCCTTAACGATATTTAAGAAAATAAATCAAGTCTAGTAATTATTCAAAATTGTACCTTATTAATGTGTAATTAATGAATCTCTTAATTATATAATTTTTTTAAAAAATACACTCCTAAAAAGAAATTTACCACATGAATCATCTAGAAAATTTTAGAACCAACAGAAAAAGACACTTATAAAATAAAGAGACATGGAAAATTTTAAAACGAAAAGAAAAAAAACTCGTATAATTTTTTTTTTACTATGTATATCTACAAAAAGTTTTACTACCTAGTCTACATATAAATAAAATTTTAATGCGTAAGTATGAAAAAATTTGAAACAAAAAAAATGGACTCCTATAAAATTTAAAGAACATGACCACAATAAACTCAACCCTTATACATAACTATGCTATGTATCATATTAGATTGAATAAATTCATATACATTACATAATGATGTATAAGGGTGAAATAACAACAAATGATAAAAACATCGCAACAGTGAACCCCAATTCTTATACATAACTGTGGTATGGATCATATTATAAGAAATCAGTCTATATACATTATTAAACATTACTATGTAGTGTATAAGGATGTGAAATAATAACAATTCTTAAAAAGGCATCTCCAACCACATACATAACTAAGTTATATATATGGTTGAAATAACAACAACTCACACTTATATAACAATGTATAAAAATACATAAATTACCAAAAAAATGTAGATTCAACAATAAAAGTATATACTATACCTTTAGAAGACACGGTCGTGATGTATCTTCACTTTTTTCTTACTTGAAGATTTAGCAACGTGCTTAATTTTTAGAGCTTGTACGAGCAACTTCTCTCAACCTCTTCATCTTGGAGGGATCGTTTCGGTGTTTTGATTTATTTTTGTACGGACAACTTCCCACAACATAGTAACTCGTCGATTTTTGATTTAGTAAACTTGAAAAAATTGAGAAATTAAACTAAACTTCAAAAAAAATTAAAGAAGATCGATGATGATGTAGAGCAATTTGATAAGATAATATTTGTAAATTCAAATCTTGAAACCGTTTGATTATGATTGTTTTATTTTAGACACAAATTGTGGAGCATTAGCCGTAATAAAAGAAAAGTTGTGATATATATATATATATATGGAGTTTGGAAAGAGAAAGTAAAAAATGAAATATTTGTAATTACTTTTGATGGTTGAGATTTGATGTAATAATAGAAAATTAGTGTGTATATTTATGTAAATTTTTTAAATTTATTCTTGGACTAATTTATACCATCAATCTGTTGGGCTTAAAATCGAGAGGGCGTCATGCAAAAGTTATTAATTGCAAATCGTCGTGGCGATAATTCAGACGACAAACAAAAAAAATACTAAAAAACATATTATTGATAGGACTTGATCAAGCGACCTACATATTGAAAAACTAATTAAAACATATTGGGAAAAAATCTCCTCCTAAACAAGACTCATTGCGACTACATTGTGGACGCTATAGTATTATGGTATGAGAAGAGGGTCTTCTATTTATAGAGTTTCAAAACCTGTCCTCTAAGAAAGAGGTTTGCCAAATATGAAAAAGCATTATATTTTTCCTTTCAGAAAAGTAAAAATCATTATGGTATTACTTATTTTTCTTTCAAGAAAAGTAAAACTTAAACTTGGTAAGAAAATCAGGACAAAAATGCTAACAAATCTCCCCCTTTTGGCTTGATTTTCTTAACTTGATCCGCCTTCTTCATGTTATATGCATACTTTTCATTTTTCACTTAATCATCATCACTGCTGCTTTTCATGGTTAAAAAATTGATATTGGTTAAAATATTGAAACCCTATGCGTTAAAAATAAAAGCACGGGTTGATATTATTAAAGCCATGTGTTATAAGTAAACAGGGTTAAAAGCGGAGCCTTGTGCATTGAAAGTGAGCATAGTTTAAGAGTGAAGCTCATGCGTTAAAAATAAATGCATGAGTTGAAAGGAGCCCAAGTGTTGAAAGTAAGCAGGATTGTTGAAAATTTGCTTAAAACTTTTCTCCACATGTAGCTAGACGAAATCGTCATTATCGTCAAATTGGTTGCAACTTTGATTTTAAACTATCCCCAGTCTGAACCATCGGATCATTGAACCATAGGCTCTGATACAACTTGTTGGGTTCGAAATCGAGAGGGCGTCATGTGGAAGCTATTAGTTGCAAACCATCGTGGTGATAATTCAAACGACAAAGAAAAACATACTAAAAAATATATTATTGATAGAATTTGGTCAAGCGACCTACATATTGAAAATAATATTGAAAAAACTTAAAACATATTGGGAGAAAATCTCCTTCTAAATAAGACTCATAACGACTACATTGTAGATCTATTGTGTTATGGTATGAGAAGGGGGTCTTCTATTTATAGAATTCCAAAACCTTTCCTCCAAGAAAGAGGTTTGCTAAATATGAAAAAGTTTTATATTTTCCTTTCAGAAAAGTAAAAGTAATTATGGTATTACTTTTATTTTTCTTTCAAGAAAAGTAAAACTCAATCAAATAGAGAAAAATTTAATGCCAAACTTAGTTTGAGATATTTCACTTTATCTTATCCATTATGAAATTATTTTATACCACTTCTCATATAATATATATTGTTGGTGCATTTTAATATTAAAATTAAATTGCATGATATATAATTGATGGATATAAAGTGAAGAAATTTATGTCATTATATTCGATAACTCTTGTAATTTTTAATATTTTATTTGTCCTTATCTACCACATTATTTTGTGTCTTTAGTCTTATGAGTTAGTGGTAAGAGTGAGAAAAAAAAAATTATAGGACCACCCTTGACGTATTTCACCTATTTGAGTGTGGGGGTAGGCCGCTTCTTATGAGAATTGGGCTTCTCAAAAATGCTCATGAAAATTCGGGATAGCACATGACTGTAACGTGTTGGATATTAAATCTTATATCAACACCTTGATTATTGTGTGCAGACAGTGATACTTTATTTCCCTTAAGCGGACATAGTTCAAGTTTGAGACTACTACTGATTCTAAAGTAAAGGTTATTGTTTTACTAAGTGGAGGATCAATGCAGAATACACCTTCATTATGCATAATAGTTTCCCTTCAACTAAATTGGTGAACTCCTTTATTTGAATATTAAAATGAGTGGAGGATTGTTGGTGCATTTTAATATTAAAACTAAATTGCATGATATATAATTGATGAGCATAAAGTGAAGAAAGTGGTGTTATTATATTTTGATAACTCTTGTAACTTCTAACATTTTATTTGTCCATTATCTACCATATTATTTTATATCTTTAATCTTATGAGTTAGTATGTGGCCATAAATTTCTTGTAACTTCTACCATAATTCTACCTTTTTATGTATTGTAATTCATATAAAATATGAAACTCCTAAAACATTCATCTTCCTCACTTAATATCTACTACTCCCTCATTTACTAGATGGAAGAATACTACATCTATATAAATGATGTTTTCTTCCTTGTGTTAAAGAATATATCAATAGAGAGATGAGTGGTAATATATTGTGAGCGACAAGAAAAAGATGATAAGAGTAAATGTAGCAGTGAAAGAGAGAGTTGAGATATAGAAAAAATTCTATGTCTTCAACTATATTCACTGTACAAAAGAGAGTAATTATACCAGTGAAAGAGAGAGTTGAGACAAAGAAAATATTCTAAGTCTTTAACTATATTCACTATAAAAAAAGGAGTTTCATATTTTGAAGGAAGGTGTTCTTATGGTGGAGTTTTAGACTCTTCAACTAACCCGGAGTTGCTCAAGTTGTACATCGTTGATGGGACTGTTATATCCTTGAAGGGACAGGTCAAGAGATATACTGTTGGATCGGTGTTGATTATGCCGCAGTAGACTCGAATCTCTTTAAAGAGAGCGAGATATCCACACCTAAGACAAGAAGAAAATTATTTTACCTTTTTCACTTTTATTCATTTTATTTTCAACTGTAATTATTATTATTTGTGGCGTTGTTCAGAAATTATAATCCTAGTAGTTTAGGAAATTTAGTCTAGTGTATCAAAGGGCGCTGTTCTTCTACACCTTTAACATGCGGAAGTCTAATTCACGTGAAGCAGTGATCAGTTCACTAATTTAATTATACTTCCATAATATAATATCACTCCAATTTTCAAATCACTCACTTTATCTAATTGTTTATCCGATAAGCATGTTGATGCATTTAATGACATTAAAGAAACATTTTTTTTTCTATACATAGAGTTTAATTTTAAGTTAGTTGAGTTGGTGTAACAAGTGATATCTCATAAAAAAAAATTGAAGATGCATTCTTATTGTCAACATCTTTTCAATTGAGTTTGTTATATAAAATTTACTTAATGTAATTAACATCTCGTATGTAATTTGCAAGCTATACACAAAAACGAATTTATCAATACACAATTCTCGAGAAAATTCCCAAAAATACATAGCTAATTAAAAGATGAACTAATAGTATCACAAAGAAAAATCGGATTGGATTCGATTTCTAAGTCAATTTTCTTAATTAAAGATGCACAATATGCATGGTAAATTAAATATGCAGTTTAATCAAATAATTAAATGAAGATAAGAGGCATTGACCCTCCTATTAAGGGCCACAGGCATATGCAGTGCACATCCCTCTGATTTTTTAGTCACATGGGGATTTAAAAATTTATGTGGATCAATAAATGCGAACCTACGTACGATGGAGGGTTCAAATAATCGCTTATTGAGAGTCAGTTTGATTAATTTTTAAAATTAAATTACAATAATAATAATATATCATTGTAATTCCACAAAATGAGTTCTAGTGAGTGTAAAGTTTACGCAGTTCATATCTCTACCTTAGATGTAGTAAAAAGGTTGTTTTCGATAGATTTCCAACTCAGGAAACATAATAGTATAGAAATAAATGACAAAATGGTATAACACACCGCTAGATAATAAAAGAAACAAGACACCGGCAGAATAACACTATAAACTATCTTATTCGAGATCACAAACATCAGAACACTACGGAAAAGAAACTACAGGCATAAATAAAGACAAAACCTTCCTCGCTACTATTACGTACGGATGCACTCCTACCCACTAGACCTAATTTAATTTCTAAGGTTAAATTACATTAAATTAATTCAAATATCAAAGTTTGAATATTAAAAAATTATAGGAAAAGTATTATAAAATTGCAACTTTCTCATATCAAATATAATATGATAAAAAAACATGTCTTAAAATGTTAGTCTAAATTTATATTGTTTGTTTCACAAAAAAAAAAAAAATACTGTCACAAGTAAAAAATAACTCATGGAGTAACATTTTAGTTAATTTGGTTAGCGGAGGGACCCTGAACTCTATATATACCTTTGAGATTCCACCAATTCCACACCACAATTTGAAATCTTTCCAAAAAGAAGCTAAGATGGCCATAACTCTCAAGTCTTTAGTAACTCCTTTGCTTTTGTGTGCTTTCTTTATCCTTATTCTACAGGTTTGTTTCTTCATTCTTTGAATACCTGTCTATAGTATTTTATGGGCAGTTCTTGAATATGAATTACCTACATACTTCTGTCCAAAAAAAAGGATGATTCATTAGGCTAAGAGTATTGTAATATGTTGTTTTCTTGTTGAAAGCAGGTTGCTGCAGAGGATCCAATATCTGAAGCTGAAGATGAATCTGCACCAATCCTTCAAGTACATGCTCCTCTGTCGATAATGATGATGATATTCTGTCATTGTTTTGGGCTCAAATTTTAAAAGTGAGCCTCCTTATTTTTTTGGGTGATATTAATGTAGGAATCGATCGTCAAATATGTCAATGAGAATGCGGAAGCTGGATGGGAAGCTGCATTCAACCCTAAATTATCGAATTTCACGGTGAGACCATCATATATATAGCTAAAGGATTTAACTTCTAAACGCTGCTAGTGTAGAAAAAGAAGATGACTTCCTAAAAGAAGTGGGGTTAATAACCTTGAAAATATGATTAACCAATGACAGTTGCATTTTCTTTTAGTGGGATGTCTCATACTTTCCCATTCAATTTTGCAGCTATACACCAAAAACATGCTTTTATAATTATGTCTATATTATGTTTGGTTGTCACAGGTTTCCCAATTTAAGGGCCTTCTTGGAGTTTTGCCTGAAACAGAAGATGATTTGGAGGGAGTTCCTATTCTAACTCATCCAAAACGTATGGCATTGCCAAAAGAGTTTGATGCACGAAAGGCTTGGCCTCAATGCAGCACAATTAGAGATATTCGGGGTCAGTTATTTCACTTCCTTGCTCCATCTTTTCGAGCTAAAATTCCATAATGCATATTCTAAATGTTTTCCATCTTTGCACATGAATCACCGGGACAAATTTGAATCACAGATCAGGTGATTTTCTGTTAATGGTCTTGTTTCTTTCCATTAAATGAAACATTTAAGGTTATCTACAGTGGTCACCTAATCCTATATATATATATATATATATATATATATATATATATATTTCAGGGACGTTGCGGTTCTTGTTGGGCTTTTGGTACTATTGAGGCGTTGTCTGATCGTTTCTGTATCCATTATAACTTGGTAAATTTTTGTTGAACTGTGTGACTGCCTAACTTAAACAGTTAGAAATGAAACATTTTTGTTCACTTACTCATATCTTCAGCCCCCCTCTCATGTGTGAGCCTAATTCTTTTTCACGAGTCAAGCACGTAACCACCACCTTTAACAAAGAAACTAGGGAATTAATAATATAGAAAAATTCTAATAGAAAAAAAAAACTGCAATGATGTCAAAGGGAATTGTTTTATTAATAACCTAGAGACATACATTTATAGATGCAATTCCTAACTAAAAAGTAGAAAAACATGTTAGTGACTTATATGCAAAATCAAATCACAAAAAAAGGTAGGAACTCTCTATTCTAATTTTTGCAAATCTTTTAGAGATAATGCAACTTTGTTTTCTATTTTTGCAATATCCTGAGACATTTTCAACGTAAGGCGCTAACTTGTGAAGTTCGATTGTAGTTATGGTCACTGATTTTAACTTTTAATGTGTAATGCAGAATGTCTCTCTATCTACACATAATGTTTTAGCGTGCTGTGGCTCTTTTTGCGGAAACGGTTGTAAGGGTGGAAAACCTATAAGAGCATGGCGATACTTTCAACGTTGGGGAGTGGTCACAGAAGAGGTAAATGGTGACTTAATTATTTTGTCACCTCAGGGAAATTACAGGTTTCCGTAAACCATCTAGAGTAGTCAGTAGTGTGTCACCTCAGGGAAATTACAGGTTTCCGTAAACCATCTAGAGTAGTCAGTAGTGTGTCTCTTTATGATCGATCGATAACAAATTGAGTTTATACTGGCAGTGTGATCCTTACTGTGACCAGATCGGACCTGAAGGTTGCAAGCCTATATATCGCACCCCAAGGTGTAATAGGAAGTGTGTCGACGAGGACCAGTCATGGGCGAAATCAAAGCATTATAGTGTCAATGCATACAGGATCAGCCGTAATACCCACAGTATCATGGCAGAAATTTACAAAAACGGACCAGTTACTGTCTCTTATACTGTGTTCCAGGTAACAATAGAAGTATTAAAATAGAGCAAAAGTTTTGATATTGTAAATTATGTCATACAGTTTTCAAATAAGGCACCTATGTTTCTTTTTATTAGCAACACTTTCACGTACTCAATGCTTGAAACTTCTTGTCAATAACAGGATTTTGCTCACTACAAGTCAGGAGTTTACAGGCATGTAACAGGGAGAAGAGTGGGAGGCCATGCCGTTAAGCTTATCGGATGGGGAACTAGTGAGCAGGGAGTGAACTACTGGGTATGTAGATGTGTACAAGTTAATGGCTTCTATTTTGTATTTAAAATCATACATCATTTTGTCAAAATTTAATCACCTTCTTTATATCTTCTTGCAGCTCGTTGCTAATTCTTGGAATAGAGGCTGGGGTGATGTATGTCTTTGATTTTCTCACCACTTCATATGAACAAAAAAACACCTTAAACATTGATGACAGCTAACACATCTATATGGCTTTAACTTACATGTACTGACAACGTAAATAGGATTGCAACCGAAAACAAGTTATTTACTACATTATATTTTAAAGTGAGTAAATTAAGATTACTATCGACATGAAGTTACTTGTTGTATGTCATTTTTAAACCTAATTGCTTAAACGAATATCGTATACCGTCAGTGCATGTAAGGTAAACTCCATTGTATAATAAGGTTGTTGTCCAAATGATGAATGTATATATCTCCATGATGACAGGATGGATTCTTCAAGATCAGAAGAGGAACAAATGAGTGTGGCATTGAAAATAATATGGTGGCTGGATTGCCTTCACGAAGAAATTTGAATGTGGAACTTGATGATGCTTTACTTGATGCCTCAATTTAAAATGCTACTATTTCTTCAACATAATAGTAGCAATGTAATATGACTTGTGAACTTGCATGTTTCATCTTGTCGATTTAATCTGTATACTTCATAATTAATACCAATTGTTGGTAGGTCGAGGGTCTTCGGAGATAACCTCTCTACCTCCAAAAGGTAGAGGTAAGATCAACGTACACTCTACCCTCCTCAGACCCTTCTTTTGGGATTTCGTTGTTGTTGTATTGTTGTTGTTGTTCCAATAATCACTTTTTTTTTTGGTTACGTTATTATTTCCAGTTTGCAGTTTTATGACTTGAGAAATAATTCTACTCCCTCATTCACTTTTACTTGTCATTTTTTATTTTATTTCAAACATCTATAAATTGATCTATGATTTTCATATTTAATACTAATTCTAAGTAAAATTTTATATTCAATTCTTACATAATAAATTTTATCTTGAGAATCACATTTTTAAAAATTTAGATTCCTTATACACACTCAGCTTTTAAATTAAGAAAAAATGATCATTTTTTTTGTTTTGAATTTTATGTCACACATTGTTCAAATATCCAAAATTTATCTCACACATTCTTCAAATATTTATATAAAAATTAATCAAGTTTGGTTGACTTATTATCTAAAGCGAAATATAATAGAATAAGAGTGAGATATTCAAGTCAAATATCTAACTTACTTGAATTTATCAAAAACATTTTTGAATTGAGAAATTAAAGTTCAGATATACATTATAAGTCATTTGATTTAGAAATAGTTGAAAAAAAAATTTGATTTAGAAATAAAAATAAGATAATAATACTAAAAAAGAGTAACAAAATTAAGTAGTAGTAATAATAAACTAATAATGGTTGTAGTAACAATAATAATCTATAGTAATAATAATAATATAATATAATAATATAATATAATAATAATAATATATTAAAAGTGTAAAGATCCTTAGAAAAGTGATTTGAACTTTTTGTCCTTCATTAAAAAATTTTCTTTAGACAAAATTGTCTTTTTACTATTTTATTTAATTATTTTTATTATAGAAAAATACTCCTAAAATGGAATAGAAAAATATTCCTAAAATATGACTCTATTAAGAAAATACTTCTATAAATATTAAGATGTAGATTTATAATATTATTCTTACTACTCGTTGTAGGAGTAGAGGGATTTACTGTTTTTTGCCTCCAAAGCTTAGCTAGACTATTGCAGATAAAGCATTAACCTAATATCCTTTGTGTTCATCTCTTTTTGTCACGAGGACTTGCAAATATTCTTATTCTCTAATTAGTTCAAGAATGAATTCTTTTATTATTTGCCATAGTAGATGGAGAAGCATTATGTTATACTTTTTTTTTTTCAAAACCTCTTACTTCTTAAGATTTTAAACCATGTGGGAGTTAATTTACTTAATTGGAAAAATATGATAAGTGAGTGGATGATTAATTTTTTAATCCTTAACTTCTTTACTGTTTTTCTCAACATAATGGAATTCAACTTGTGTGTATATACATATATTTCTTTGTTTTCATTCAAGTCATTTTTTATAGTTAAAATTTTCGCTCAGACAAGAATTATTTTCATCAAAATTGAAGTGTTGTGATCACTATTATATTATTTTATTGTAGTTCACAGGCCGTAGATGAATTTACAGGTGGTAGATCAAAGCGGGTCGGCTTTGAGTGATTTTTTTTAGCTAAAGGTTAGGTTTAATTGTATTGTTCTTATATCTCTGTTTTGAAAATTTTTTTTGTGTAGAGGTAAAGTTTAGTTGTACTACTTTAATATCTCTATCATCATATTATTTTGTTATAGTTTACAGGTGGAAGATGAGTGTCGATCGGCTTTGAGAAATGTTTTTGGTAGAGGTTAGGTTTAATTAAATAAATTCTCCAAAAATGTTAATTTAATTATTGTATACATCTTTATTATTTAGACAAATATCCTATCTAGGATAACATTTGAACTCAATACAGTAAGGTACACGCATGAGACGCGTACTCTAAACTAGTATTATTAATAACAACAACGTCATTAATCACATTATCATAGTAAATTACAATAGTTTGATGTATACACCGAACGGGGTAAGTTTTTACCCAAAACAATAGTATCAGTTGTAGCAATAATAATAATAAAATAAAATAATACAAAATTCATAAAAAAGGTAAAATAACAATGATAAGAAATAGTAACAAACTGGTTTTCTTTTATTCCGTTATTAATTGCAATAAAAAATAATTGAATTGATCTTAGTAATTTCAAATATTTATTTCGATCCAACTATATCAATTGTCAGAAATACTATATACATTAACCCCGCCCCCCCCACCCACCCAAAAAAAAAAAAAAAGAGGATAAGGAAGAGTGATATTCTTTTAACAACTTGATATGATATTTAAATTTGAATTTCAAATTCAAAAGAAAATAATTGAGTTGGAGTGGAATTCTAACTTTCAGACATCTCTATATATACTTGTGCAATGATATTTATTTCCTGTATTCTTCATATTATTTATTTTTTTGAAATATTTTTCGATCTAAAATCTTTATTTTTTATATGCAGATGAGTGATGGTCATATTATAGATTTATTTATTTATTTTTTTATATATAAATGAGCCTGAATTCAAGTAAGTAATTTATCATTCTAATTTTGTTCATTTGATTTTTGATAAAGGTAAATAAATTTGATTGTGTAAATGAAAAATAAAATCACTTTTTGTTAAGATTTTGGGTCATGTATTTAGCTTTTTAAATGCTAACTTTGTTAGGATTTTTGCCCTGATTTTCTTACCAAAATTAAGTTTTATTTTTCTTAGAAGGAAAATAAAAGTAATACCATAATTACTTTTATTTTTCTAAAAGGAAAATATAAATCTTTTCCATATTTGGCAAACCTCTTTCTTGGAGGAATGATTTTGAATCTCTATAAATAAAACCCCCCTCTTCTCATACAACAACATAATAGCATCCACAATGTAGTCGTTAAAAGAGTCTAGTTTAGGGGGAGATTTCTCCCATAGATTTATGATTTTTCATAGGTTTTATGTCTTTCTAATATTAGTTCATTTTGGCCAAACTATATCAATAATATGTTTCTTTTTAGTATGTTTTTCTTTGTTATCTGAGTTATCGTTCGATGGTTTGCAAACTAATAGTTTCTGCATGACGCCCTCTCGATTTTGAACCCAACAAGTGGTATCAAAGCCCATGGTTCAATGGTTCAAATTGAGGACATGTTGAGATCAAAGTTGCAACCAATCTGATGATAATGAAGATATATGTTCAAGATACTACATGTGGATAAAAAGTTTCAAACAAATTTTCAATAATCCTGCTGCTTCATCATTAAAAAAAATCAACTTTTAACCCATGTTTATGGGCTTCAACTTTCAATCCCTGTTTACTTTTATGCTAGGGCTCCTTTCAACTCGTGCATTTATTTTTAACGCATGAGCTCCACTCTTAACCTATACTCACTTTTAATGCACAAGGCTCCACTTTCAACCCTGTTTACTTATAACACAAGGCTCCAATAATATCAATCTGTGCTTTTAATTTTAATGCATAAGGCTCAATTTTAACCCATATCAACTTTTAATCATGGTAAACAATAGTGATTTATGAAGATCGTGTGAAGAAGGAGGATCAAGAATATGTCGTCAAGAAAATCAAGCCAAAAAGGGGAGATTTGTTAGGGTTTTTGCCCTGATTTTCTTATCAAAATTAAGTTTTATTTTTTTTAGAAGGAAAATAAAAGTAGTACCATAATTACTTTTATTTTTCTAAAAGGAAAATATAAAACTTTTTCATATTTGGCAAACCTCTTTCTTGGAGGAAAGATTTTGAATCTTTATAAATAGAAAACCCCTCTTCTCATACAACAACACAATAGCATCCACAATGTAGTCGTTAAAAGAGTCTGGTTTAGGAGGAAATTTCTCCCATAGATTTATGGTTTTTCATAGATTTTATGTTTTTTCTAATATTAGTTTCTTAATATGTAGGCCAATTGGTCAAACTATATCAATAATATGTTTCTTTTTAGTATGTTTTTCTTTGTTATCTGAGTTATCGTTCGATGGTTTGCAAACTAATAGCTTCCGCATGACGCCCTCTTGATTTCGAACCTAACAAACTTTTGTTATCATTTTTGTACTATTATTTTATTAAAATAAATGTTTGTTATTTTATTTTTTATTATATATAATACTAGAATGTTAAATATCACGTAACATTTTATCAGGTCATGTTTAAAAAAAATATAATAACATTATAATTGAAAGATAAAGTTTAATTGATGTTTTAACACAGGTTTTTCTTTATTGCAATGTTTTTGAACTTGACGAACAATAAAGGAAGACAAAAAACACAAAATTTTAGTTCATACCATAAAAATATATAAGCCTAAATTCAATAAAATTTAGCTTTATTTGTCTATCCATTAGATAAAATATATTAATTTTCAAATTCAAAATTTCAACATAACTTATAAACTTAAAATTCAACCAATTTGTTATCTTATTATTTAAACTCTTTAATTTGAAAACAAAAAAGGAAATTAACCTTATAAAGAAATTAAAGTAAGAAAGATAGCATATTATCGAGGACTATTATAATTTTGAAGTAAAGTAAAAAGGTATTGTCTATTTGATTATCCCAACATTTAAACAACAACAAAAAAAGGATTATCCCAACATTAAATGATATTTTTTTGACATTGCTAATTCAGTTTAGTAAAATTAAGTTGACTTTTTGAAAATTTTAAACTAAAAGTTTATTTTGAATTTTAACATAAAAGGTATAATAATTTTATATTTATTTATAGTATGTTAATGTTTGATAATTGAGTATTAATTAATTGATAAAACAGATTGTTTTGTGCTTCATGTCTCAACATCTACAATTTTTTGATCATATTTTGAGAAGGTATTTTTAAATAATAACGAGCAAAATCTTAAATAGTGTATACCAAGTAATTATAATCCTAACAAAAGACGAAATTAATGAACATTAGAATATCAAATCTAAATAATTTAAATTTAAAATTCAACTTTTTATATTTTGAAAAGGCGTCAGGCCCCTCAACTTGACGCCATCTTTCATTTTGGCACATCAAGTGGACGTTGTTCACTTTTGGCACCTCAAGTAGCATACGATTGTGTCATTTTATCACCTTTTGCATAATCCGTCAAAATATATATTATGCGTGTATTACACGCGCTGTGACGTATAAAGTAACTAATATATGTGTAAAGTGACCAATAATAATAGGACGTTAGTCATTTTTTTATACAAATAATTTCTAAATAATTAATTTAAATAAAAAAAATCACCACCCAAACCCCCCGCCAACCCTCTTCTCCAAACACCCCTCCCCCCATGAATGATCTTCTCAAAATGCTTGCCTCAGTCCCCTCCCCCTCCCCCCACCCCAGTCCCACCCACCCACCCAAATCTTCTCCAAATGCTACCCTTGGTCCCATCACGATCACCACCACAATCATGTTCTCCAAACGAATTATCAGAGTGTAATTGATAGGTGAAATTTTAATTGCATTGATATAATAACATGTTGGGATAAAATCTTGAAAAAAATGGAGTTTCGTAGAACTTTTTTTTTCCTATTGATTTTGTTTATGGACTTAAAATTCATTTTTGATTTTGATTTTACGCAAAAAATAAATCACATGTTCTAAGAGAATGGTGGTGGCTTATTATTTCTAGTGCGTAAGATAATAATGGTGGAAGATTTGTTAATGGTAGAATCTTAAATGGGGAAGAAAGAGAAAAGAAGAAAGATGATGAAGAAGAAGGAATTTTATCAGTGCTTGGTTTTCAGTTATTTTTTTTACATGGATTTAGCTTCATTTTTCAAATTTTCTTCATCGATTTTCCTTCATTTTTCAGTTTTTCTTCATCAATTTTGCATGGTTTTAAGTTTTTCTTCATGGATTTCAAATTTTCTTCGTCGATTTTTCTTGATTTTAGTTTTTCTTCATTAAATAAGCTTAAGAAAATGATGAATAAAAACGAGGAAGAAAGTATAAATTAATGGAGATGAGCTAATATATTTTTTGTAGGCCAACTTGTATGTCACATCAGCCAAAAAAGCACTTTCACGCATCTGTAGGTGTAATACACATACCATGCCAACTCTGCAAAAGGTGCCAAAGTGCACACTTGATGACTACTTGATACGAATTAACCCACGAGGACTCGAATCGAAGATGCGAAAAGTAAAGATAGATAGAAAAATGAGGATAGAAAGATAGACACAAAATTGATACCGGAAGGGCAATCTAAGGATGTATCAAATCATAAAACCCCTCTTAATGACTATCCATAAGCACCTAACTCTTACGGTGACTGATAACGCTCAATCTACAGCTCTCGTAGGAGTGTAAAGCGGTCGTTAGCAAATATAGAACCCAACAGGGTTGGGTGTCGATCCCACAGGGAATAGCTTGGCCAACAAGTAAGCAAAATTACTAAACTTTTGGTGCAAGTCTCGTAAAAAGGGGGGATTGTAATGTGTCACCAAAACAATTAAATAAAAGCTGAAAATAGCAAAGTAAAAGAGAAATATTGTTACGTAAGTTGTAAACAATGAGAATTGAGGCGTTGGGGTTATGTCCACCTTCTGAGGTATACGTCTCTATTGGCTATGAGTGTGTAGAATTCTGACATGCAACTGCTTATAGAGAATTGTATTCGATGGTAAATCTAGGCGTATTTCGACCTATTCGAGGATTATTTCACTTTAACTCTTTCGAGCTTAAAGCGTGTCTAACGGTACGAATTCTCCAAGAGGTTAGTCCAGTTACGACACTAGCTTTTTCGTAGGGAATTTTAGGGGGTGACCCTACTACCTTGACATTATCTGTTTTCCAGACAAATAACCTTTCTTTCGAACAAGTTAAATGTTATACTGGCGTATTCTTGCGTTTGCAACCACAAAGAATGTAGACTAAGATGAAGAGAATAATGATATAAGCAGTATACGTGTCGCGAACTCACAACCTCACAACAATAGATAGTATCTCATACGGGTTCCATAACCCCAACAGAGAAGTTTAGTTACCCATGAATGCGAAGGAGATCACAATTGACATTGTTGTTATACCACAAGATTGAGTAATTTCGTGTAGCTTAGGTGGTAGGCGTGAGGCGTGAATTCCTAGGCAAAGTAACGATTCTCTTGTTGTGTAATTTAAGAATAGAAGAGTAGAAGAAGAAAAATAGAATTAATGGAAAGATTAGAAGAGTTGTAGAATTGTTTGTAGTGGAAGATGAGAGGGATGGAAGAAAGTATTATGGTCTCCCTCCTTATTAAAAATCTCTAGCATGATAGGGTATTTATAATACCCATATCCTAATCCTACTAGATAAATAAAATATCTAACCAAATCCTACTAGGCTAATGTAATACTTAACCCAATTGTACTAGGTTAATGTAACATTATCATAATCCAAATAAACTAATGAAATACATAACCCAATTGTACTAGGTTAATGTATCATTGTCCAAATCCAACTAAGTTACTGCAAATCTCCAAAGTCTTCAGAAATGTTGTTTTAGCCCGGGACAGATTTTCCATGCAGCAGTTTTGGTCCTTAGGCGTGTAAACTCCCTTCCCTTCCTTCGTGAGCTTTCTTTTGCGTCAAGTAAGCCATAAAATGCTGAATTCTGCATCATTTATACCTGAAACTTTACTAATCATGTTCGTTAGCTCATTTACAGGAAAAAGGACTAAAAGTGCATGAAATATATACTTTGTTCTCAAAACTAGGCTAAAATATGGGCAAAATATATTGATATAGGCGTGTAAATTCTCCTATCATCAACACCCCACACATGAAGCTTTGTTCGTCCTCGAACGAAATACCATGTCCTTCTAAACATCAACTTAGGGTTTCACAGCAACAACACAAAACATTTGTCAAGACAAGCACAACAATTATCAACAAAGAGTAGCTTTTCGATTATAGGTAGAAACAATTTAACCTCTAGCATAGACTCGTGATGGTGATCAACTCGCATGCAAACGTTAAGGTACAAGGAATCATATATAACTACCCAAAACTCATCAACCATGTGTGTCTCACACTATAGTACCCATAATCACTCACAAGTATAGCATATTTTTCAAACATGGGTATCAAAATGTCCTTTCTCTCACTCTCACAAAGAATTCATATGTAGCAACTGATGACCATAGGCTTGCCCTTAATGTAATACTCTACTAAATGTCAGAATACTAAGCTTAGGATCAAGTATGTCTTTTGATGGTTGTAATGTAGGCTAAGGGACGGGTAGGACTATTTTGGCCAGGAATAGTGACTAAGTTCCTAAGCGCTTTAATACATCACTTTGTATCATTGACACTTTTTTTTTCTTTCAACCTTTCTTTCTTTTATTCTACCACCCTTGTTCTCCTCTTTTGTTTTTCAATTTTAAGCACAACTCGCTTTTCAGCTTTCTTTTCCTTTTTCTTTTCACAACATACCTCTTATGATAGCACTTTCTTTTTTCATAACACATTCAAGCACCATTACAATTTATAGCATCATACTCACCCAATTTCCTCTTATGTTGTCACATGACTTTTTCACTTTAAAGCACTTAGGAGTTTGGATCAAATTACGGTCTTGAAAAAAATGGATTAGGCTTACATACAAGGTTGTCAATGAAAATAGGCTAAAGGCTCAAAAGGGTTTAACTAGGATGATGTCCATGGGTAGGTAAAACTGAAGGTAAACAAATATAGGTTGCCAAAGAAATGCCTAAATCATATCCTAAACTTACACTCCTTATTTTCGCTTTGCATACATATCAGGCAAGTTCTAGCATCAGCCACACACATAGAATATACGATTATCGCACACACACAAGGCACATGGTCGACTTGCTTGGAAGTAATATGGACTCTCGACCCAACAAGTGAAGGAATTGAACCACACAATATCACATAATGAGTGATAACTAGAGTCTAAACGTCTCAATAGTCACAATTGTAGCACATACTCTTGTTATAATCTCATGCTGCCTATCAAAATAATTTCATGCGAAGCTAGAAAAAACAACAAAAACAAAAAACTAAAACACAAAAAAACAACAACAAAATAAACAAACATAGATGCGATAGAGAAGTATAGCATACGATACCGCCACCCCACACTTAAACGGGACACTGCCCTCAGTGGAAAATAAATACGAGGAACCTGGTTAGTCGGACTCTTCCTCAATGTCGGGGGTCATACCCCCTTTGTCGGAATCATCATAAGAGTCGTCGTCAGAGTTCTCCTCCTCGTCAGAGTTTGGCAAGCGTCGATCGTCATCAGTCGGCACATCATCATCTAGAGGTTCCTCAAAGTATACGCCCACTCCACACATCTCCCATGCATGCATGTTCATGGGATAGTTGTGGTCCAGCTGTTGGAGCTCTGCAGCAGTTGAAACACGTCCACCACTCATCATAGTAAATCGTTTCATGCCATAAAGATAACGAAAGAAACTTTCATCACGAGCATGTCTTTCCGCAGTAGTAAGGTTGACACCATGAGTTGTTTCAGCATCTTTGACCTTAGTAAGGTCAACCTTCTTTGGGTTATGTGGGAGTTTGTGGTCAGCTGGTTCCTCTTCGATATCCTCCTTCCGCAAGATTGCTGTCAACAGATTTCCAAACGTGAAGTGGGACCTTTTGTGGAGTCTGGCCTTCCTCATGGTAGAGCGAATGATTGCCCCAAAGTTGATAGGGACATTCGTCATCAAAGCATAGACCAAACACACTCTATCTCTTGATATCTTGGTGTATTGAGTCCCAGGAATAAGGCATGAGGTTACAATACGCATCCAGATTCTTGCTTCCCTATTCAGTGAAGCATAGGGGAAGGTGTTGTGTCGTCCTGTGTCTTTATGTCTGCCCCACCTTGCCATCGATCTACTTCCACAAAGTGTGTGTCTAATTGCTCTATAAGGAGGCCTGCTGTACAGCTCTTTGAATGGTGCTGGGTCGATCGAAGGTAAGCCAAGAAAAGAGTTGATCCAGTCCGCGTTAAGCTGTAACACTTGGCCCCGAATTTTGACTTCGTTGCCTGTTGTTTTCGGCAACCAGTTGGCGTAAAAATCTCTTGTCAAATCAAGATTACATTCTCCCATATCGCGGAAGATGAAATCCAGCTTCAATGCCATGATTTTCGCCAACATACGCGGCTCCTTCTTCGCTAAGGTGTCCTTGTTGATCAGGTCGACGTGAACATATCTTCTTTCTTTGTTGTTCCTGTACCATTCTTTGGATTCCTCCTCAAGAACCCATTTTATTCCAAACATTCTGCGGGGTAGTTGTGTTGAGGATGATTCTCCTTGGTCCTTTCTACCTCTCTTCTTGCCCTTTTGGGAAGTGGTAGCCTTCTCCTTGCCTTGCCTCGCTTTAGGTGCCATTGTACCTGAGACTAGAAATAGTGTTAATGGCAGCACAATCTCAGTTGATACAATCTATAAACAAGCAGTAGGGTTACCACCCCACACTTAGTTTTGTTGACACAAATCAGTGAAGTGAAAGTGGTCGATTACTCAGATTTCGTCGACATACGTTTAAGGATTATATTCCGACAAGAAAATCAGTAATGTATTACTACTTGCAGCCATTTCACTACTTTCATGTTAGGTATAACAATACTACTACATAGGGGTTGTAACATGGTATGGATGTTTTCAACAATCGCAACCTCCTAAGTCGGTAGGCAACTATAAGGCTTATCCCGATGAACGGGATAGTCTAGCATGTAAGTATCCAAGTAACAAGATCATAACATGATAGTCAATGTTCATCACCATAGTAATTCCGCAAATCGTATAACAATGCTATTAAAACCAAATTCAAGTCGGAAACAAGTCAAGATTTTCCTACGTATATGTTTACTCACATGATTTTGTATCAACGATCAAAACACATGAACATCTCCAATCAATCTTATACGATGTAGCAATTTATAATAGACATAGCAACGTAGTACTTACGAGAAATAAATGAAGAATAAGAGAGTACTTACTTGCTTGAAGCTTTTGGAGATGGTTTTGTGAATTGGAAGAGCAAAAAGAAAAATTTTGGGATGGTTTGGAGAGGGAATGCGGCGCCTTTAGGTTAATTTCTAGTGTTGTTATGTTTCAAGACTAAGTCCCCTTTATATAGGAAGAGAATGGGTTGGGTTTTGACCCATTTACAATCGGTTTTGGAGACAAAAATGCTACATATGCGGTGCATAATGCTCGGCATCGTCATGGTATATGCGGCGCATAGTCTATGGCATTTAGGGACATATGCTCCACATAGTCTATGGCATATGAGATCCTGAGACCTAATTCTATAGCATAGGCGGCGCATAGTCAAAATCACACTTAGGACTGGGCGGCGCATAGTGTATAGCACACTAGATTCCGAGACCTTAGGCTATAGGATAGGTTGTGCATCATTCGTGGCCTAGTTTTACCTAGGCCTAGCCTTCCTCGATGCCTAGTTTGGCATGAGAAATGCTCAATCCATAGCCTTATGCATCACTATTCCTAACTTACCAACTTTACCATACAATGCGTCCAAATCGTCAATTGAAATCAATCTCCTCGTTGAATACCTCTTGCACCTATTTTTTTGCTTAAAACCAAATGAAAATGATTAGTACGATGGGTTGCCTCCCACCAAGAGCCTTAGTTTTGGTCCTGGAACGACTCTTATTTTTGGATTTTCATTATCAAAAGAAAAACAAGTAAAAAAAAAAAGAACGATAAAACGATAAAACGATGGGTTGCCTCCCATATAGCGCCTTTTTTATTGTCGTGGCTCGACATAGTTACCTCGAGTACTTAGACTTCGTCGAGATAAGTGATGGCCATAGAATTCATCGAGTCAAGAGGACCGATATAAGTCTTAACACGTTAGCCATTCACCTTGAAGACAACACCATTATTGTCTTCCAATTCGACTACTCCAGACGAGTAGACTTGGATAACTTTGTATGGACCAGACCACTTAGACTTTAACTTACCTGGGAAGAGCTTCAATCTGGAGTTGAAGAGAAGTACCATATCATCCTTTTGAAAGTTTCGACGAACAATCCGCTGATCATGATACTTTTTCATCCGATCCTTGTATAGGTCTGATCTTTCATAAGCATGTAGACGGAATTCATCCATCTCATTTAGTTGCTCTATCCTCAGCTTCATTGCATCATCCCAATTCAAATTCAATCGCTTCAGCGCCCACAATGCCTTGTGCTCGAGCTCAATGGGTAAGTGACAAGCCTTCCCATAAACTAGTTGATAAGGGGACATGCCAATTGGCGTTTTGAATGCAGTCTTGTACGCCCATAGTGCATCGTCCAGCTTCCGAGACCAATCCTTCCTATTAGCATTTACCGTCTTCGCAAGGATTTGCTTGATCTCTCGATTGGAAACCTCTACCTGTCCGCTAGTTTGTGGGTGATAAGGCGTGGCTACCTTATGTTGCTTGACACCATATTTTGCCAACACGGACTTGAATAGCTTGTTGCAAAAGTGAGATCCTCCATCGCTTATGATAGTACGTGGTACTCCAAAGCGAGAGAAGATATTCTTCTTCAAGAACGCTACAACACACTTTCCCTCATTGTCGGCCAACGCTACAGCTTCAACCCATTTCGAGGCATAATCCACAACAACTAAGATGTACTTCATTCCGAATGAATTTACGAATGGACCCATGAAATCAATACCCCATACGTCAAAGAGCTCTACCTCAAGAATTTTGGTCATGGGCATTTCATGGTGTTTTGAAATCGCACCTTGACGCTGGCATTGATCACACCTTCTAACATAGTCGTAGGCATCTCTGAATATCGAAGGCCAATAATAACCACTTTGCAATACTTTTCTGGCCGTCCGATTGCCTGCGTGATGTCCTCCAACTTGCGACGTGTGGCATGCTTCCAAGATATTAGGCACCTCTTCATGGGATATACATCGTCGAATGATACCATCCGCACATCGTCGAAACAAATAAGGCTCATCCCAATAGTAGTGCTGTACGTTATGCATAAACTTCCTCCTTTGGTGGTAAGATAAATTGGCAGGTATCACATTACTCACCATAAAATTTGCAAAGTCGGCATACCATGGTAATTTCTCCATTGTTGTTGCTAATATCTCTTCGTACGGGAATGCATCATCAATCTGAATTTCAGGTTGCGCCACATGCTCATTCTCAAGTTGAGATAGGTGATCAGCCACTTGGTTCTCGCAACCTCGTCTATCTTTGACTTCGAAATCAAACTCTTGCAGCAGCAATACCCATCTAATCAACCTTGGTTTTGCATCCTTCTTTGTCATTAGATACCTAAGAGCTGCATGGTCTGTATGAACGATCACCTTAGTACCCAATAGATAGGCACGAAACTTCTCAAATGCATACACAACCGCTAGGAGCTCTTGTTCAGTAACAGTGTAGTTCCTTTGGGCTTCATTTAGGACCTTAATCCCATAGTAGATAGGATGAAATAATTTCTCCTTTCTCTGACCAAGAACATCACCAATGGCTACACCACTAGCATCACACATGACCTCGAACGGGAGAGACCAATCTGGTGCTACCATGATAGGGGCTTTGATGAGTTTTCCTTTGAGGCATTCGAATACCTTCAAGCAATCGTCATTGAAGTCAAACTTCGCATCTTTCTCCAAGAGTTTGCACAATGGACTAGCAATTTTGGAGAAGTCTTTGATGAACCTACGATAGAAACCAGCATGGCCAAGAAAACTATGAACTCCCTTCACCGAAATTGAAGGCGGTAGCTTCTCAATAACCTCAATTTTTGCTCGGTCAACCTCTATTCCTCTTTCAGAGATCTTGTGCCCAAGAACGATTCCTTCTTTTACCATGTAGTGGCACTTCTCCCAATTCAGCACAAGGTTGAACTCTACACATCTTTGTAATGCCATGCTCAAGTTTGCCAGGCATGCTTCAAAAGACTCACCAACAACTGAAAAGTCGTCCATAAATACCTCCAAAGTGTCTTCAACCATATCAGAGAAAATAGACATCATACAACGTTGAAAGGTGGCTGGTTCATTACATAACCCGAATGGCATACGTTTGAAAGAAAACGTACCATATGGTCATGTAAATGTTGTCTTCTCTTGGTCTTCGGGTGCAATAAAAATCTGATTATAGCCTGAATATCCATCCAAGAAGCAAAACCATCCTTTCCCCGCTTATCGATCTAGCATTTGGTCCATAAATGGCATTGGGAAGTGATCCTTGAGTGTCCAAGAATTCAGCTTGCGGTAGTCCATGCATACTCTCCATCCAGTGACGGGCCTGAGTGGAATAAGTTCATTCTTTGCATTCGCGACCACCGTCATACCTCCTTTCTTGGGAACACATTGTACAGGGCTTACCCATGTACTATCAGAAATAGGATACACAAATCCTGCATCGAACCACTTGATGATCTCTTTCTTCACCACTTCTTGCATAGGTGGGTTTAGACGCCTTTGATGCTCAATGGTGGGTGTGCAATTTTCTTGAAGCTGAATTTTATGTGTACAAATCCCAGGTGGAATACCAATAATATCCGCAATGGTCCATCCAATAGCTCTAATATACTTGCGTAGAATAACAATAAGAGCTGCAACTTGTCGCTCACCCAAATCGGCTGCCACAATGACTGGAAGAGTGTTTCCGCTTCCTAAGAATGCGTACTTCAAATGACTTAGCAGCTCCTTCAATTCTAACGTGGGTGGCTCTTCAATAGATGGCTTAGCTGGTGGTGTAGGCCGATTCTTGAGATCAAGATCCAGCTTCTTGGGAGTATAGCGATATGTTCCTAATCCCGATAGAGCACAAATAGCTTCTTCAAAATTTTCAGCATCTTCACTCTCTCCATTCATGAGCACAACCTCCAAGGGATCATCAATAATTTGCTCTTCTTCAAGTAGTTCTTTCTCATCATCAAAGAAAACATCAGCCACCGAAAATACACTAAGATCTTTGGGTTGCTTCATTGTTTTGCAAACATCAAAATGAACCACTTCGTCCTTTATTCGGAATAAAAGTTCATTAGCTCTCAAATCAATGAGCACACTTCCTGTAGCAAGGAAAGGGCGCCCCAAGATTATGGGAACCTCAGAATCTGCTTCACAATCCAAGATGACAAAGTCTGCTGTAAAGATAAATGATGAAACTTTTACCAAGACATCGCATAGAATACCAACAGGTCATTTTACCGACCTATCTGCCATGACGAGCCTCATATTGGTTGGAGTAGGATCTCCTAACCCCAACTTCTTGTAGATTGATAATGGCATCAAATTGATGCTAGCTCCTATGTCACATAATGCTTTGGCAAAGTTCAAAGATCCGACGGTGCAAGGAATAGTGAAAGCTCTGGGGTCGGCCTTCTTCTGAACTATCGATCAGGTAGCAATTGCACTACAATGATGCACATCGTCTTTCAGCTCATAACTTGTTGCCCTCTTCTTTGTCAAAAGATCCTTCTTAAACTTCGCATACCCAGGCATTTGTTCAAGTGCCTCCACCATTGGAACATTAATGGTCAGCTGCTTTAACATAGTCATGAATTTGCTGAACTTAGTGTCATCCGCCACCTTCTTCAGTCTTTGGGGAAAAGGTGGTGGTGGGTATGGAAGTGTTCTCTCCACGGTTTTCTTCTCCTCTTTCTTCCATTTTTCCATTTTTTCAGGCTGCCCGTCACTGGGCGTGACGTCCTTGACGTCAGGACTGGTTGTTGCGACATCTTCTCCTTTTGCGTTATCATCCATGTCCGCAACTTCGTCAACCACTTGCTTGCCTTTTGCTGAAGGTTCCAACACCTTACCACTTCTGGTAGTGATGGCCATGCATGACCCATCATTCCTTGGGGTTTTCACAGTATCGCTAGGTAAAGTGCCAGCCTTTCTTTGATTGAGTGCTGCTGAAAGTTGGCTCAATTGCTGCTCTATTTGCTTGATTGAAGTGGAATGAGAATCAACTAGTTATTTCATGGAGTACAAATCATTAATTACCTCAGTAACTCCCGCGCTCGTTGCTTCCACTCCTTTCAATAATTTAGCCATCATGTTTTCCATACTTCCAAAATTAGATGTGGTGGTATCACGTCTACCAGGGGGAACGCACAAACCACTCTTTTCATTGTTTTTCTTCCAACTACCTTGGTATTTGCTTCCAGATTTATCATAATAGTTCCGACCTTGGTTTCCTTGGGTATTCCCACGGAAACCCCCCAGATTGTTCAAGTAGTTGGCCTGCTCTTCCGAATCAGATTCGTCTCTTCCTTTTAGCGCCACAGCTTTCAATTTTTTGGTCTTCCCTGATAATAAATGCTTTTTCAGAAGATCCACTTGCGTTTTCATGTGCGCTAAATCTTGATCACGTTCTTCTTGTCTTCTTCTTTGGTCTGCAGTCATGCCTATAGATAAAGTGGGGCTTGCTACCTCAGAATCCCTGGTATGCCAAGATCTACTTTGTTTCGTCATGCGATCTAGCATATTGCTTGCTTGACCAAAGGTGAGGTCCATAAAAGATCCTTCAGCTGCGTTATCCACCACTGGCTTAGTTATTGAATTCAAGGCTCTATACAATATCTCCATGAGGTGAACATTAGTCATGTGATGGTTTGGGCATCTCGCTAGCTTTGTCTTGAACCTCTCCCATGTTTCATGAAGATCTTCAGTGGGAAGCTGACGAAAGTTGCTGATTTCATCTCTCAATTGTGCCCTTTTGGAAGGCGGAAAGAATCTTTCTAGGAAAGCGTCTCTCAATTGCCTCCAATTTGTAATTGAATCAGGAGTCAGCCCATTCAACCATAGTGTTGCCTCCCCAGACAGAGACAATGGAAATAGACGTAATCGAATTGCATTCTGACCAATACTAGGATTGTCAAAAGACTTGCATGTAGAAATAAAGTTGATGAGATGCATATTCAGATCATCGCCTGCTAGTCCACCAAACAATCCCTTGAGTTGCAATAACTGAATCATGGTGCTTGTGATGTTGAACTTGGCTCCGGGCGCTAATGGTGGTGGAATTATAGCTCCAGTGGCTCCGGCACCATCAAGATCATCATCATCATCGTCGAAAGCTGGCTGCATAGGTTGGCGATCATGTCTATACCGATCTTGTCGACCTCTTCTGTTGGCAGGTGTTGTGATTTCAGCATCATTCCTTGGGTTTAGTAATTCGTCATCACCTAAATCCTCATCGTCAGGATTTGTTGCTCGTGCAGGGTTATCAATGTTCTGCTGTTGAACCTGGGCTGCGGCAAGGGCAGCCAATCTTGCTTGTTCCTGTTGAGCAGCCATCCTTGCGATTTCAGCTTGTGCTTCCATTCTACCAATGCGTTGTGGTTCAGGATTGATTGGTAATAACGGTTGACCAGAACTTCGAGTATGGGGCATGCACTAAAATAAAAACCTGCAGTAGACAAAAACAAAAACAAAACGTAAAAGTACGAGAATCTTTGACCAAAGGGTCTAGTAATTATCACGAACTTGATTGACACTTGTATTCCCCGGCAACGGCGCCAATTTTTGATAACGCTCAATCTACAGCTCTCATAGGAGTGTAAAGCGGTCGTTAGCAAATATAGAACCCAACAGGGTTGGGTGTCGATCCCACAGGGAATAGCTTGGCCAACAAGTAAGCAAAATTACTAAACTTTTGGTTCAAGTCTCGTAAAAAGGGGGGATTGTAATGTGTCACCAAAACAATTAAATAAAAGCTGAAAATAGAAAAGTAAAAGAGAAATATTGTTACGTAAGTTGTAAACAATGAGAATTGATGCGTTGGGGATATGTCCACCTTCTGAGGTATACGTCTCTATTGGCTATGAGTGTGTAGAATTCTGACATGCAACTGCTTATAGAGAATTGTATTTGATGGTAAATCCAGGCGTCTTTCGACCTATTTGAGGATTATTTCACTTTAACTCTTTCGAGCTTAAAGCGTGTCTAACGGTATGAATTCTCCAAGAGGTTAGTCCAGTTACGGCACTAGATTTTTAGTAGGGAATTTTAGGGGGTGACCCTACTACCTTGACATTATCTCTTTTCCAGACAAATAACCTTTCTTTCGAACAAGTTAAATGTTATACTGGCGTATTCTTGCGTTTTCAACCACAAAGAATGTAGACTAAGATGAACAAAATAATGATATAAGCAGTATACGTGTCGCGAACTCACAACCTCACAGCAATAGATAGTATCTCATACGACTTCCATAACCCCAACAGAGAAGTTTAGTTACCCATGAATGCGAAGGAGATCACGATTGACATTGTTGTTATACCACAAGATTGAGTAATTTCATGTTGCTTAGGTGGTAGGCGTGAGGCGTGAATTCCTAGGCAAAGTAACGATTCTCTTGTTGTGTAATTTAAGAATAGAAGAGTAGAAGAAGAAAAATAGAATTAATGGAAAGATTAGAAGAGTTGTAGAATTGTTTGTACTGGAAGATGACAGGGATGGAAGAAAGTATTGTGGTCTCCCTCCTTATTAAAAATCTCTAGCATGATAGGGTATTTATAATACCCATATCCTAATCCTACTAGATAAATAAAATATCTAACCAAATCTTACTAGGCTAATGTAATGCTTAACCCAATTGTACTAGGTTAATGTAACATTATCATAATCCAAATAAACTAATGAAATACATAACCCAATTGTACTAGGTTAATGTATCATTGTCCAAATCCAACTAAGTTACTGCAAATCCCCAAAGTCTTCAGAAATGTTGTTTTAGCCGGGGACAGATTTTCCATGCAGCAGTTTTGGTCCTTAGGCGTGTAAACTCCCTTCCCTTCCTTCGTGAGCTTTCTTTTGCGTCAAGTAAGCCATAAAATGCTGAATTCTGCATCATTTATACCTTAAACTTTACTAATCATGTTCGTTAGCTCATTTACAGGAAAAAGGACTAAAAGTGCATGAAATATATACTTTGTTCTCAAAACTAGGCTAAAATATGGGCAAAATATATTGATATAGGCGTGTAAATTCGCCTATCATCAGTGACCGCAAAGGGGATTATATTGTCATTACAACCAACGTTTCCAAACAAGGTTCAACAAATGTTTTTTTCAAGAACTAAAATGCTCCCATAGAGTTCTCATGAATACAACATGTAAGAATCGTCATAAAAAACTAGCTAATGAAATGTCTAAGGCACCTATTTATATTAGTTGCCTTTGCGAAACTAGCCTATTACAAAAATAACCCCAAAGTGGCTATTTCGGAAATAACCCACAAGGGCTCTTTATTCCTCGTGCCATGTCTTTCCTCGGCTCCAAGATATCTTCCAAATACGACATATATTGCTTTCTTAGGAGCTCAAAGTAGGTCCTCCAAGTGCATTCTTGAGCTCGTTGCTTGACCATGGCTTGGACCTCTTTATATTGGCCTCAAATGATGTCATCAAAAGTTATGATGACCATTTGACTTGTATCATCCTCCCTTTCTTTAAAGGGATTCGACCTCAAATCCAAATCTTGAAAAACCAAAGAAAGGACAAACGAACACAAACTCCTCATGGAATGAGGGTTAGGGTTAGCACAACAAATCTTCTTAACATGACAAGGTTGCACATACTTAAAATATAACCAAGGATCCTTCATGTTAAATATTATAAACTCATTAAAATATGCACAAAGGATTTTGTTATTGAAATCAACAAGAGATACGGAAACTACAAAGGTCCTAATGACATCAAATAATCCAAAAAGTGGAACAACCTTCATCTTACGAGCCATAAGACACAATTATTTCATTACCTCTTCAAGAGACCACACCAAGGGTAGTTCCTCAATTGGTTCTAAAGTCCACAAGATCCATATATCATTGTCATTAAACAAGTGGACCAACCAACAAGTCCCCTACCTCTATATAGAATAATCCAAGACTAGCCTGGATGTCATCATAAGCAAAGAGGTGGTATAGAAAGGAATCAAGTGTAAAAGCATCATCCAAGGTGTTATTATCTATGTGACTGCCAATTGGCTCAAAGGACTTAGCACGTAGTGTACACAAGGGTGAAATCAAAACATTTAAGCACATACAAATTCTTCCTTTCTCACAAATAGACAACTTAACATCCACAAGTTGGGATTCACTCAATTTAAGCATAAGTGTGTCAAGCAAGGATGCTAATTTATAAGCAACACCCAAAGGTGACAATGACACTTTTGCCCTTAGGTTATCAATAATGATACTACCATCGATAAGGAGGTCATCAATTCTACTCAAGTATTGAAGAAGGGTATCACAAGAATAGAATTCATCCAAAGTAGTTTCAAGAGAAGGCTATTTTCTTGACCTACAAGTAGTGAAACTTTGGTCAAGAGTGGAAACACATGATGGATAACCCTCTTGGAGCTTTTCATTACTCCCCTTCTCAAAGATCTCTTATTTTTATTAGTGATATTTCCCTTACACAATGTTGGTCTCTCAAGTGGATTATGAATTCCCGAGAAAAACTTTCCATCATAGGGAAGGATACCAACATTATCAATCAAACTTTGCTTGTCATGTAGACCAAACAACAAATTGGGTTTACCAAGATTACCATTTCCAAATTTGGCACCGGGGTTAAACGAAAAGAGTGGCCATAGACATGGGTCTAGACAACACTCATTTTCCCCATAGGTTTTACCCAAATATAAAGACATACTCTCTATAATAGCATAAATATCATCAAAAGAAAGTAGAGAGTAGAGAAAGATATCACTCAAGTCCACTTTAACAAAGGTTTCACCTTGTATATACTCAATATTAGATTCAAGATTATTATCATGAGTATTCTCAACAGTAGGAGCACACAAAGTACAAGAGGAAACAATTTCCAAACAATGGATACTTTTTTTTCAATGGAAGAATCCTCAAGTAAAAACACACCACCACTAACATCAAAGGGATTATTACTTAAGTCTTCACAAGAAACAACTAATTCATACTCGTAATTATCAAACAAAGGTGGGGTGTCATACAAAGGATCACATCAGTAATCATTTTTTCAAGGAACAATTACCTATTGGGTTTCTTAAATATTCAATCAAATCAAAGCTATCACCATCCAATTGATTATTCCTTTCCAAGACTTCACATTCTTTTCCCTTAAGAGTACTCTCATATTTCAAGAAGAGATTTACATCTTTAGGAGGAATATTGTCATATCATAGTGGGTTTTCATATGGAATATATCCCTCAAGATGATCTATATCAACCATGATATCCACACAACTAGGTAATTCACTAGGAGTGAGTTCATCATCTTCAAACAAGATATTATTCTTAAAGAGAGAAGGATCGATCCATGGAGAGGATGTACAAAATGCAAGTCCATTCTCTAAAAGACCACTATCAAGTGTCAAAGATGTTTCAAGCAAATGATCATCCCTATGAGCCAAGCAAGAATTAGGATCTTCACAAAAAAACAAGCTCAAAGGGTCACTCCAATTTTCTTGACCAATATTCTCAATTTCATAACTCACATGAGGTTCTCTAATCACATTACACACATCTTCAAGTGATGGACTAGTTTCACACACAAGTTGTTCGCACACAAGTTGATCAACACAATTTTCACAAGATGATGTACTATCATCCAACACAATGACTTCAACACTAGGTGAATACAAATTAATCTTACAAGAAGAGTCAATTCGGTCATCAATAGGATCAAATAGTGTATACACACTCACAATATGTACATCATCATCAAGAGGTAAATAATTATTAGAATCACATATAGGTAAGCTACTTATCACACTCAATGGGCTACTAACTACACAATCATCATTTCCATGCACAAGAGTGTAAGAGTTAGCTATTTTACCTTGAAGTTCTTAAGCACATTCTTCTTTACCTTAGTGTGAAGGTCCTCCACAAGATTTGGATTCAATTAATATTTCCCTCGTCAAGTCTTCAAAGTGAATCTTCTCTTTTAACACATATTCTTTTCCACTTGCCATGTTGGTACCTACACCTATGTCCTTATTAAAGTAAGGACAAAAAATGTTAGCTCCGGTTGGTGGCAACCCCCTTACTTCACTCCTCACAACCTCGCCTTTTTTCCTCTCTTAGGTTGCCACCTTGCACTTCCTTACTACTCTCAATGTTTTATCTCTCAATTTCTTTTGTCTTGGAGTAAGTGACCACATTGCCATGAGATTTGGGAAGGGTAGGTGGAAAAAGATGGTTTCCCCATTGGTCTAATACAATTTGAGGCTAATTTTACATATTTGGGATCTTATGTTGTACAAACCAATTAGCACCTAAGCATAAGTGTCCACGTTCTAAGGGAATTATGTCACACCATACCTCCTCAAAGTACCCCATCTCGAGTGAAGGAAACCTTTATGCTCTCAAAGACTCTACAACTTTCCAAGATGTATTGGAAATGCTTGGACACTCGAGGTATCCCTAGATAATCAACCATAAGAGGAGTTATATAGTTTGCGTGAAACCAATCATCAAGTATAAGAATACATCTCGGAACTCCACAAATTTCTACCCATCTTGAACATGATTGTCTTCTTATATCACTATTATAAAGCTTCATGTAACCCTTCGGAACATAGATTGGCCTCAAAAACTCATTCAAGGCATCCCAAGTTTGGGTAGGAGTCCTTGCAAGTTTACACCATGCTAAGGTCGGACCTTGAATTTACTTAAGGGCATATGTATCTTGTTCGACTTCACTCATAGCATAATCCTTTAAGACTCTTTCGCATTGCCATTCCTAATCAAGGTAAACTTCGGGATCCCATTCTCCTTTGAAGATAGACAGAGTAGGAAGACATTGACTCCTACTATACCCTCCATTCATACCTTGGTTCTCTCATCCACATATTTGATCATGGTTATATTCATAGCCCCCATAATCCACATCTTCTTCGTAGCCATAATATTATTCACCACAATCATAGTCTCTTATGCCGTACTCACAATTCTCCGAGGCTATCAAAGATATGTTCCTCTTATACCACCTTGTACCTACAAAAATGAACAAACAAGATTAGTTGTAAACAACCTCACCAAGACTCGTATGAATGCACTTTTTGATCCTCACAATTGGAGTGGCAAATGTTGAAAGTTGCTTATAATCCAATGGACAATAAGGTATCAATCTCTACTTTGTGGTCGGAATGGATTCTTGATCGATCGACTCAAAGAAATAAAAAATCTACTTACGGATTTGAATAAAAAAGATACAATGTGATAAAAAATAGAAAAATTCAAAAGAAATAGGACTATGAAAGAATTCAGACTCAAGAACTAATCGATCAACTTAGTAGACGAATTACTAGTTGATGAGTAGTTTAAGAATCAAAAGTGGAGATTAGGAATCAAGAAATTGGAACTACTAATCAAACCTTGATAAATGGAGTTTTTAGAGTGTTGATATGTGTTTTAGAAGTTTAATTAATATTGGAAAGTGTTGATAAACTTGGATTGGGGTTGTTGGAGTTGATTCACGCCAAAAGGAGGTGATTTGCGATGGGTTTTGGTGGTCTGCGTTGGGTCAGCCCTCTCTAGTCATTGGAACGCAGGTGTAAGGCACCTTGGATGCAGCTTGTCCCTCCCTTACTGCCTTGAGTTGCATTTGGGGTGTGGTTATAGCCTGGGTGTAGATGGGGAGCAAGTGGCCCACCCCTCCATGGATATAAGAGAAGCTAAGGTGAAGGAGTTTATAAATTTGAGGCAGGGAAACATGAGTGTGAAAGAGTATTCTCTTAGGTTTACTCGGCTATCCAGGTATGCTCCTAATATGGTGTCTGATGACAGATCTAGGATGAGTAAGTTTGTCTCTGTTATAGCTGATAGTGTGGTCAAAGAGTGGAGGACCACTATGTTGATTAAAAAGATGAACTTGTCATTGTTAATGGTCCATGATCAACAGATTGAGGAGCATAAGTGTAAGGAAAGAGAGAGGGACAATAAGAGGTCCTGAACAGGTAGCTTCAGTTTTGCTCAGCCAAAGTCGGAAGAGGGTAACCGTCCTCAAATCAGTCATAAATCTTCATCCCCAGCTCCATATTCATCTAGTGATCCATTGTCTATGTTTAGAAATGATTATCGGGATAGGGCGCTAGGCCCTAAACCCGAGGGAAGTGTGAACAGTGGTCTGACAAATCCCCTTTGCTAGAGATGCAGTAAGAATCATCAGGGTATGTGTAGAGCTGGAAATAATATATGTTTTGGGTATGGAAAGCCAGGCCATAGAGTTAAGGATTGACCACAGAGTGGTCAGCAGTGTCAGTCCAGTCGTCTTCCAGTTCCATCCGATTGCCCGACTAAGTAGGATGACGCTTCTAGTGCCACTAGTGGTCTGAGCCTAAACAAATTATATGAACTTTAGTCCCAAAATAATTAGGAAAATTCTCTTGATGTGGTTACTGGTACATTACAGGTCTTTCATTTATATGTTTATGCTTTGTTAGATCCCGGAGCTTCTCTTTCTTTTGTAACCCCCTATATAATAGTTAATTTTGGTGTCAGTCCTGAGACTTTAGAAGAACCCTTCTTAGTGTCTACCACAGTAGGTGTCTCTATTGTAGCCAGGAAAGTATATAGGAACTTTTCAGTCACAATAGCCTAGAAATTCACCTCAGCTAATCTTGTGGAGTTAGAGATGACTGATTTTGATGTCATTCTTGACATAGATTGGTTCCACTCATGTTATACTTCAGTTGATTATAGAAACAAAGTTGTTCATTTTGAATTCCTGAATGAACCAGTTCTTGAATGGAGGGGTAGTACTTTAGCACTTAGGGGTCAACTTGTTTCGTACCATAGAGAGAGAAAAATAATATCCAAGGGGTGTGTTTACCATCTTGTTTAAGTAAATGATTCTAGTTCTGTGACTTCTAGTCTTGATTCAGTTTTAGTGGTGAGGGAATTTCTAGATGTATTTCCCGAAGTTCCACCTGATAGGTAGATTGACTTCAGAATAGACCTTCTTCTAGTTACCTAACCTATTTCTATTCCTCCCTATAGAATAGCTTCATCTAAGCTTAGGGAGTTAACAGAATAGTTAAAAGATCTCTTAGATAAAGGATTCATTAGGCTCAGTGTTTCCCCATGGGGCACTCCAGTCCTCTTCGTGCAAAAGAAATACGATTCTCTCTAAATGTGCATCGATTACCATCTGTTGAACAAAGTCATAATTAAGAATAAGTATCCACTCCCCATAATTGATGACTTGCTTGACAAACTTTAGGGTGCCAGTTACTTTTCTAAGATAGACCTCATATCCGATATCATCAGCTCAGAGTCATAGAATGTGACATTCCAAAAATATCTTTCAGAACCTAATTTGGTCACTTCAAATTTCTAGTAATGTTTTTCGATCATACAAATGCCCCAACAGCTTTCCTAGACCTGATGAACAGAGTGTTCAAATAGTACATGGACATATTTGTCATAGTCTTCATAGATGATATCCTTATTTATTCTCGTAGTGAAAACGATCATGCAGACTACCTCTGAATAGTATTACAAACTCTTAGAGCCCATCAGTTATTCGCCAAATTCAGTAAGTGAAAATTTTGGCTAAGATTAGTAGCTTTCCTTGGAAATATTATTTTTGGTGACGACATTAGCACTGAACCTCAAAAGACCGAAGCAGTGAGAAACTTGCCCAGACCCATTTCTCTATCAGATATATGGAGTTTCTTGGGTTTAGATGGATATTACCGATGGTTTGTTGAAGGGTTCTCATTTCTGCATCCCCCATGTCCAAATTGACTCAGAAGAATGTCAAGTTTTAGTGGTCAGATTCTTGCGAGAAGAGTTTTCAGGAGTTGAAGACTCGACTTACCTCACCCCAGTTTTGACCTTGCCAGATAGTTTAGATGGGTCTTTTATTTACTGTGAGGCTTACAGGGTTAGATTGGGTTGTGATTTGATATAGAGAGGTAAGGTCATAGCCTATGCCTCTAGACAGCTTAAACCCCATGTGAAGAATTATCCTACCCATGACCTTGAGTTTGCAGTGGTTGTGTTTGCCTTCAAAATATGGAGGAACTATTTGTATGGAGTGCATGTTGACATGTTCACTGATCACAAAAGTTTATAGTATGTATTTTCACAGAGGGAGTTAAATATTCATCAAAGAAGGTAGTTAGAATTGTTGAAAGATTATGATATGAGTGTTTTATATCATCCAGGCAAGGCCAATGTAGTGGCAGATGCCCTTTTCTCATCAAACTCTGATTCAGTTAAAGGTAACAGTTTTCCCTTAGCTTATCTCTTATCCATTCTCAATTCCAGCGATAAGATCCTATTCATGTCATTGCATATATTTACGAATCAGTTTAGTCATGTATAATGCTTTAGACTCAGTCATGTTGCTATGTTTCAGTTATGCATGATCAGCATATGATCTTAGTTCCCTCAGTATTCTCACCTTAATCAGTGCCATTAGAGTACGAATGTCCCTAACAGGGAGATATTGTAATACCCCATATTAATCTTAGCTCAGTTCAGCCAATAAAGCATGTACAAGATTCTTAAAACTTGAAAATTTGGCTAAGTGTTGCGGACTTAGTCTCATTTTGGCCTCTTAACTTTGATGAATTTTATTTTGACCTTCCCGGACATAGAATGTCGATTTTTAATTTTATTCATGATTGGGGTGGGAATAGTACATCTCCGATGAGTTCTAGAAATTTTGGACCAGTATAAGGATGAGTTTGGAAGTCCAAAACAGAGACAGTGCGCGATTAGCCCACGACGCGCCCTTTATTTTCCCCTGGGAAGAGCCCGCGATAGAGATCGTGGTGCACCATCTAGTTCGGAGGACTAGATCCCACAGCGCGTACTCCATCGTGCCTCGTGAATTTCCAATTTTCCAAGTGCATTTAGGTCCTTTTCCTTCACCCAACTGATTCTAAACACAGGATTAAGGCCCTAAAAGCGCAAAATTACTCATCTTTTCACAAATTCTCTCAAGAACAAAAACCTAGCTCTATAAATATTCAAGATCAATTTTCAAGAAATTCACCAAGACTCTCACGAATTCTTCAAACAAAGTATGTTAGATGTTCATCCATGGGCCCGTTTCACCTATGGAGTCTAAGAAACCAAATTTAAAGTTTAAAAGTATGGTCTTTACATATTTTTATGAATTATATCCATGAACTTTTATGAATTTCAAATTTTAAATCATGTTTACATGAAATTATTGTTGTTATTAAACCCTACATGTTTGAATGGTGTTATTCTTTGATTTAAGACTTAATTGGTGATTTAGTATCAAAATCTTGCTATTAGTACATGTTTAAAATTATTCCCATTCTTAAGTCTTCAATTTCAAGTGTTTGATGAAATGCATTAAAGAATGAGTTTTGAATATTGACTACATGACATGTCCTCAAAGTTTTAGTATGATCTTATTGTTATTTCTTTTGAGTCCTGGGGGTTATAAATACCCAAAAACTTAGTTGATTACTTAGTTTCAATACTTTCAGAATGGTTTCATATATATATATATATATTAGAGTACTTTTAGTTCAATCAGTTTATCATGTCAATAAGCTCTGTTCAGTTCAGTAATTAGAGTCAGTTTAGTTGGGAGTAAAATTTAGCATCAAGTGAACCCAGGGATAGGTGCTCACCTGCCAGTTGAGGGTGTGACCTTTAGTAGCAGTCCCTGCGTTCCAGAACTATGTAGCCAGCGTAGGTTAGAGATGTTAACCTGCTAGTTGAGGGTTGACACATATCTCTTTAGGCCCCTTCCAGTTGAGGTTGACCCTTAGTCCTTTGGGACAACACTTTAGTGGATCCACACAGCCAGTGTTAGTATCCGTGACACGGTACTAACACCCTTCTAACTGGGTTACAGTTTGGACCCCAATTAGCTCATTTTGGGGTATGTCTATTAGATTATAGCTCCCACAGTCTCAGTCCAGTATTCAGGTTCAGAGTTTAGTTTTCAGGTTTGCTTAAACATAGCCTACAAATATCAGTTACCCAGTTATCTGTATTTCAGTGTCCCAGTTTTCAAACTTTACCATCATCATATGTTATGATTGGTCATGCATTCTCAGTCCATACAGTATTCACACATTCTTACTCTGTACCTCATGCTATTCATTCAGTCCTTTATTTCTCATGCATATGAACCCATACATAACAACCTAACCTCATTTAGCATATCAGTACATTTAAAGTACTGATCGCATACTCGTTTCTTGCACTATGATGTCTCATATTATTGGTTCGGATGCTCAGGTTTTCGACCGCACCGAGATATCCCAGCCTACGTACAGCAGCAGCAGTTGTGAGTCCTCATATTCCAAGGACCATTTATGTTATTTGAGTGTGTTCAATTCAGTAGACAGTTGGGGTTAGTTGGGGACTTGTCCCATCAACTCCACTGTCAGTTAGTAGAGGCTTTTGGACATTGTCAGCCAGTTATTCAGTTATCAATTGTTATTGACAGTCTTTATATCATTATTTTCAGACAGTTTATTTCAGACTTTTGATTCAGAAATATTTGATATGTTTAAAACCTTATGGCATATTCAACTTTGTATTTTCACACATGTGTATCCTTTATTATCAGTTTGATCAGTGCTCACAACAGGTACCAGCTCATGGGTTAGCTTGTGGTCTCTCGAAGACTGTAAGCACCGTGTGGCATCCAAGGTGTACTCCCGAGGCATTACAAAAAAATAAATTACTTTTAATGAAATAAAGTAGATAAGCATGTTGTGAAATTAGACAGATTATAAAAAAATTGATTTTTACAAGGAAAATTTATTTTTATGTTTAAAAAATGTTTGTTTAACTTAATAAACTAATTTAACACATTGATAAAATAAAATATCATATTGATTCTTAAAAGTTCATTTTAAGAGGAAATATAAAGAAAATATATTTTTTATTAACTTCGAACATTACACTATGTGATAACATTAATTGAAGGAAAATTTGAGGAATAACAAAAAATAACAATTCAAAGAGAATTTATTAAGATTCGAACCAAATTTAAGATTTAATTACAAATGAAAATTCAAGATGAATTACAAGTAAATAAATAAATAAAAGGAGAATTTAAGAAAAATGTATTTTGAACCCGTTTGGACCTACCTGACTTTAGTCCTCAATTTTCATGAATTTTTTATTCCACTTTTCATTTTTCGTCTTTATTTTCAACCAATGCTGCAAATTTCTTTGATCAATTTATCACCCATTTTTGGGCATTGAAACACGGCTCGATGATATGGGGCCTTTTTGGCCCATGAGGATAAGTTTATGGGAGGAGGAGTCCATTTGGACTCGAGAGAGCATCACATGGGCAAATAAAAGATAAAGATTAGTAAAATATCATCATTCCAAATACAAGAGCATATTTTCCGGATATAAAACTTTAACAATACATTTGAAGGCAACAAAAGAAATTATTTCAAAGAATAAAAGGACTTGAAAACAAATGAACTTATTCATGAACGCACATGGAATCTATCATAAACATAAAGGGAAACATAGTGATGTATATGGGCAGTTCCGATAATCAACTTTTAAATTCTCACAAATTGAAAACAAACAAAACCAGCTTACTATCTTATAGAAGTTAATTAGAAAATTGTTCCAGGTTACACAATCAAAAAAAATGTATTTGAGAACTATTAAATTGTGAGGAAAAAAAGGTAAAGAACTAGTATCATCTGGATCAGAAGATCAATTATGGAACAAAGTATGAGGTTTTCTTATCCTACTCGTGAAATCTCGATGGATAAAATAAGAAAATCAGAGAAATCTAACCTCCAAATTCAACGAAAAAACTTAGATCATATTACTCCAAAATTTAGAGGGACGAAAACTAGTAGACATTAATTTTCAGTGAACAGTTAATAAAATTATTTTTCAGCGCACAATCAATACATACATGAGGGAAATAAAAAAAGATTGAAATAGAGAATCTTCAACACTATTTAATTTCAGCTAGCATGAAGAGAACTGAAATAGTTATGAGAAAAAGTACTTTAATGAGCTCATGCTTATAGAGGGTAATGAAAACTTATTAACAAGTTATTGCATCTCTCTACCAAATATATAAGGCTTAAGTCATCGCTAACCACTTAAACTTGTCCCAAAATTTCACTTAAACTCCTTAACTCAGGCCTGTAACTAATCCAAAATTTGATCCACCCAGGCATTTTTTTGTCATGCCTCATTAAATCTGCTCCGCGTGTTATCTAACTCAACTGGCGTGGAAAGTTACTCCATTCAACAATTTTGATGTGGATTAAATATATTCACATTTTTTTAATAATGTTAAACCAACTTTCTTTTTCAACATTTTCCATCCCTTCCCCGATCATTAACACCCAACTCTTCTCTTTCCCTGCAAAAGCACCATTGCCCACATCAATGGCTTTTCTCTATTTTTTTATCTGAAAAATAATAATTTATTTTTTTCAATCTTGTTTTCTGATTCTTGCTGACTATTCTTCTCCCATATTCTCAATCAAATCTAAGATTTCATTTTTATTAATCTTTTATTAGATCTTTTTTTGTATTGGGCTGCTTTGAATTGTATTCTTGATTGAAATTATTTTACCCGTCTGTCTATCCCTAATAGTTAATTCTCGCTGATCAGGTTTATAGATCATTAAATCAATAACAACGTCCTATAGATCATCGAATCAAAAATAATAATCTTCAAGAGGTTCATATGACAATGGGGTTTGAGATAGAAGGGCTTGAAGAGGGAGCTCCTATGAAAATGGGGTTTAAGACAAATGAAGCAAGTTCATCATCTTATGCTCTAAAAATCCCTGGAGAGGATGATCCATTTTTTGGGCAAAAACAGTAACAACTTTCTTCTCCTTTAAAGACTTTTGCTAATGTTTTCATGTCTCTAGTTGGTGCAAGAGTTCTTGGACTTCCATATACATTCAAGAAAATAGGATGGGTAATGGTCTATCTCTTGATCATCTCAGTATCCACTCTTGATTATTATTGTATGATGTTTCTTGTTTATTCAAAGCGTAAGCTTGAATCTCAATCTGAAGATGTCAAAATCTCATCTTTTGGTGATTTGAGATTTGCTGTGTGTGGATCTGTCAGTCGCATTGTTGTTGATGCTATGGCTATTAAGGATGGATGTTTAAATTGGTCGATTGAGGAAGACAAGGAAAAAAAGAATGGTTGTTTAATTTGGTCAGTTGAGGAAGACAAGTCAAGACTTTTTATTTATTTTATATTTAAATATTAGCTTTTCTTTTTGTTTACATGGCAATTTTTGATTGGTTTATCAGAAAAGTTTTTTGGCTTCATGCGCGCACGGTAAGTGAATAACACTCGAGGTGTCATGTAGGCAAAAAAAGCCTGATTGGATCAAATTCAAGTGGGTTAGGGACCTGATAGGTACAAGACTTAGTTTAGGGGTCTAAGTGAATTTTTGGGATAACTTTAAGCGTTTGTCGATGACTTAAGCCAATATATAAAGAACAAAGTTCCCAACACGAGCTAGGAATATGCATAAAATCAAAGCAATAAGAAAAACGGGGATCAAACAAATTTTTTCACATAATTCACATGATTAACAATAGAACAAGAATCTAGTTGATTTTAAAGAGAATAAAATAGATCAAAACCAGTTAGTATTATCAATTTGAAGGGAAAAACTAATCAAGCCTAAACCAAACATCCTATCAATCGACAAATTATGTCAAAAACTACAACAAGTCAATTCCCTTTTCTTTTTTCATAAACTCATGTACTCTATGTTTTAAACCAACCAATCATCAAACAAAAATCCTATCGCCTTGAAGGTGTTTACAATAAATGACCCCAACATTTATGATTAAGAGAAAAGTCTACTAGTTTGAAGAAAAAGATGAAAGAGAAGAACAACTAATTAAATAGTTAAAGAAAAAATAAAGAACTATTCACCCTTTTAGGGGCAACAAACTCGAACTACAAGTTACGTTGGAATCACCACTGGAAAGAAAAATTGATTCCTTCGCCAAAGTCCTAAGCTTATAAGTATCTTAGCGCAAGAATTCAAGCAAAGCCCTTGCTTTGGGGTTCTTGCTCTTATATGAGCTTCCAACCTCTTTTATCTCTATTCCACAATGAGGTATTTATAGAAAGGAATTGGGGTTAATTATTTGAAGCCCTTCGATATGGGACCAAAGAATTCAGGGGGCAAATTCAGGATTTTCAACCTTGAATCGAGGGATAAGTCATGGTGAAGTGGATTCATATGAAAATCATACAAGTATTTGAATTTGTAAAGGAGTTTTTGATTGACACAACCCGACCCGGGGACTTACCGTAATGAGCATCCCAAGTACGACCGGGACCAGAGACCACCCTCGTTACCCAACCCAACCTCCAGCCAGTTGCCCTGAGTTGGCTGAATTTTGAACATATAACAAGATAGTGTAATTATCCAGATTACAGACTCTAGGATAGGTCTATTACCGAGACCGACCCAACCGAGTCCGACCATTCCTACAAACCGTACAATCATACCAAGTCAAATCAAACCATAGATCCAACCATTACCAAATAAGTTCCAAAACATAATACGATTAATCCTAAAATAAAATACGATAGAACAGTGAGAAATTATGTCTAATGATGTCAGCCCCAATACCAATACCAATGTTAAGGCTGACACCAATATTGAGCCCGCCCATACCAACCCATAGAAGCACCATAAAACCTCTAACCAAAAGAGTAAGAATATTTGGTTGAGACATAACCCCAACCATAGCCAAAACCAATATCCAAAAATAAATTAAAATGTCTAAAAATATCCATAATATGAAATGGAGCCTACCGAAAAGATAGAAGCTCACCACTTCAATCCAACAATTGTCCCCAAATCAATCACTATGCAGATAGATTAGAATGGTCGGGTCCTGCATAGCGTGGGTATATAGTCGTTCGAAGATGGGTTAGCGGGTGAACGTTTGCATAAACTCAGGATAAGGATAAAATGTCATTTATAAAACCAACTAAAAACCATCCATATGCACACAACCTTACTTATAAATATATATACATATATATACATATATATATATATATATATAAACATGCCAGGAGAGGGAACCGAGTTTAGCATGTCATTAAAACCTTTATCTGGGTGGTGTAGCTTTGTCTTCCTAAACCACCCACATGTTATATGGGTTCAGCTCCCACTGCTGAAAGGGCCCCAATATGTCAAGACATACAACCAGGGAAGAAAACCTAGGATGACTAGTACATACTCCAAATATAAAGTGTGACATCATGCAAACGGTCACTTAGATCAAACCTCACATCATCATATATGAGTTTCCAGTTTTGGTCCACCGGGACCTCCACCTTCCACAGCTTTGCTACATACCCCGCCATTATTGCCCAATTAAAACCATTGCCAAGCAACCAACTAATCCATTAACAATTTTTTTAATTAAAGCCATTAGTAGTGGTATCGCCATATCGACTATACTTGAAAGTTTTGTCCATAGCCAATCATGTATAGGTTTAAATGATTCCATGTACCCTTCTACTAACCATATTAAACCACTGGAGAGATTCCCATGTACCCCACAAGAATAAACATTTGGCCTTTTTACCTTTCCAAACCATTTAAACCATGCATAATTCCTTTACCAAGTTTAAAACAAGAAAAAGTTCCATTAAAAATAGTAAATGCTATGAAAACATCCTCATAGACATTTTGTCAAACACATTGGGGGGATAATATAACCAAAACCAATTCCAATTACCATCTAACTATTCCCATGCAATACAATTATCCAAAACCACCAATTAAGCATGTAAATACATAATTAAAACCATGGGAAACCATAACCAATCATTTAAAATCAAAACCCCCAAATCATAGTTAAAAACCCAAAATCATACAACAGTGAAATCATGAAACCCCGTTCATAAAAAACATACCTTTTGCTGAAACTAACAGTGGGGGAAGAGAACATCCCTTAATTGACAAAGTAGACGGAGAAAAAACACCAACAAGATCCCCAAATTAGTCCTCTAGTTGAAACCCTAACTTCTTTGCCCAAAATCTCTTGAGAGAATAATAGAGTGTTTAGGAAGAGTTTCTAAGTGTTAATGAGTAGAATAATATGGTAAATAACCTCCCAAGTGAGTTAGAAGTCGTGGGACCTTATTAGGGTAAGTGGGAAAATGTCCAGATTACCTCCACTTAAGTTGCACAAAAATCCCGTCACAGGGGTATGACTAACCCTCATGAGTCGTACCCTTTGATACAAGTGGTACCCATAATTCGTATCCAAAACCTCAACCTTTGGACCCAACGTTGTCCAGTGTACGACTCAACCTACCCAAGTCGTATTGACAGCATACGATCCATACCCTTCACCCGTATCCCTGGCAGAATTGAATCCACAGGAGGTTTGAACACTGACCACCATGTGAGTCCTGGGTATGACTCGTACCGTGGCTTACGGCTCATGATGAGCCACTCGTACTCAGATCTAACTTAAGTTACCAAGTCTAAGATTAAGATAAGGACAACCCAAATCAAACAATCTGTATCCAACCACATGACTCGTACCATTCAAGTCGTATCCATTCCAGTGACAAAAATCCATCCCACCAACCAACACTGGTCAACATACGACTGAACCTTACCATTTGTACCCCAATATATGGCTTGTACCCATGAGTCGTATTGGGTCCAGGGATCAGAATAGCAGTAAATTTTCTATGGACCAGAAACCAGGGTGTTTCAGCCTCCCCACTAGGAACATTCATCCCCAAATGATGGACAAGGTAGGGGTAACCACATGCACGAGTCATTTACATTATCAAATATATTTCCAATCTTTAATAAAGTTTGAAAAAAAGAGGCAAAGATATTAATATTTCCATTAACAAACTCAGAAAATAAAGATGTGTTGAAGACACATACCTTCCATACGAATCCCAAAAGCAGAAAATAAATGCAGATATTTTGACTTCATGTCCTCTCCCACTTCACGTGTAGCTTCTTTCACCTTATGGTTCTGCCACAAAACCTTAACCGAAGCCACATCTTTGGTTTGCAACCGACAAACCTGCCTATCTAAGATCTGAACCAGGATCTCTTTATAAGATAGAGAGTTTGAGATACCCAACCCCTCCAAAGGAACAATCAAAAAAGGATCACCAAGACACTTCCTCAATATGGACACATGAAATACTGGATGAATGGAGTTAAAACTAGAAGGCAACTCCAATTCATAAGAACCATTTCTAACCCTCCACAAAACCACATATGGACCAATATACCAGGGACTGAGCTTCCTTTTTTTGCCAAACTACATTACTACCTTCATGAGAGATATCTTGAGGCACACCTTATCCTTACCTCAAACTCCAAGTCTCTACACCTTACATCCGCATAGGACTTTGGAGACTTTGGGAAGCCTTAAGCTTATCCAGAATCACCTTCACCTTTTCCATAGCCTGATAGACCAAATTCGAACAGAACAAATCCGCCTCACCAAGCATGAACCAACAAATAGGAGATCTACACCTCCTACTATACAATGCCTCAAAAAGGGGTCATACCAATAATTGAATGATAGCTATTGTTGCAAGCAAACTCTACCAAAGGTAGATGCTCAACCCAACCTCCACCATAATCAACCACAAATGCTCGAAGCATATCCTCCAATGTCTAAATAGTTCTTTATTCTTGCCCATCCATCTTAGGATGAAAAGCAGTACTCAGATTCACCTTAGTACCCAATCAATTCTAAAAAATATCACTAGAAATGAGATAAAAACTGTGTACCACGATCAAAGATAATCAAAATAGGTACCCTATGCAGCTTTATAATCTCCTAAAGATATAACTTCATATAATCCTCTGCCGAAAAGGTAGTCCTTACTAGAAAGAAGTGAGCAGACTTTATCATCCTATCCGCAATGACCCAAATTGAATTATATTAATTCCAAGATCAAGGAAGACCGATAACAAAATCCATATTGATTAGCTCCTATTTCCATTCTTGCAAAATAATCTCCTGATATAACCTACCAGGTCTCATATGTTTAACTTTAACTTGTAAACACACAAAGCACTTTGCCACAAAATTATCTACGTCCCTCTTCATACCATTCTACCAATACATCTCCTTGAGATCATCATACATTTTCATAGAACTGGAATGTACAACGTAGTGTAATTCATGCGCCTCAGCAAAGATCCTTTACTGTAGACCGTCGACATTAGGAACACAAAACCTTTCTTGGTACCCTAAAGTACCATTACCACTAATCTCAAACACCACTACCTTCTACATACTCATATTACTCTTGATTTTAATCAAGATAGGATCTAGCACTTGCTTCTCCTTAACCTTTACACCAAGAGACGACTGAACCACTTCTTGTACCATTAAACCTCCATCATTGGAGTCCAATAGGTGAACTCTAAGATTAGTCAAATGGTGAATATCTTTCGCTAATTCCTGCTTTCCTTCCTCCACATAAGCTAAACTCCCCATGGATAACCTGCTCAGAGCATCAACAACCAAATTAGCCTTACTGGGTGAGAGTGAAGACTTAAGTCGTAGTCTTTGAGAAGCTTCAACCTTCTCCTCTGCCTAAGATTGGGCTTCTTCTAAGTGAACACATACTGTAGACTCTTATGATCAGAAAATATGTCTACATGTACACCATACAAATAATGTCGCCAGATTTTAAAAGAAAAAAACAACTCCAATAGCTCCAAATCATGATTAAGGTAATTCCTCTCATGCACCTTCCTATGATGCATCAAGACATAACTAGGTCCCATCCTAGATGCATCACAATAGACTACGAACCCATCATTGCCTTCCGACAGGGTCAAAATCGGAGTCAAAGTTAGCTTATCTTTCAACTTCTCAAAACTCCCCTCATAAGCATCTGACTAAGAAAACATCACCTTTTTCTGAGTTAACTTAGTAAAAGGAGCAACTATCGTTGAAAAGATCTCCATAAACCGCTAATAATACCCAGCCAAACTCAAGAAGCTACAAATGTTGGTTGGAGTCATGGATCTAGGCCACATTTAAACCACATCTAACTTTTATGGATCCACTATGATCCCTTTGCTAGATATAATATGACCAAGAAAAGTCACAACATCCAACCAAAACTCACATTTGGAGAACTTGGCATACAACTGTTGTTCCTTTAAGGTCTATAATATGATTAGCATGATCCACCTTACTTTTTGAATAAACCAGAATGTCATCAATAAACACAATGACAAAGAGATCCAAGAACTGCATGAAAACCTTGTTCATCAAGTCCATAAATGTTTTTGGGGGCATTAGTCAAACTAAATGACATAACCAAAAATTCAAAGTGCCCATACCGAGTATGAAAAGTCATCTTAGGGATATCCTCCTCCCTAATCTTAAGATGATGATACCCGAACCAAAGATCTATCTTAGAAAATAACTTGACACCTTGAAACTGAACAAATGGATCATCTATCCTTGGAAGAGGATACTTGTTCTTCACTGTTACCTTATTCAACTGCCGATAATCAATGCACGTCCAAAGAAAACCATCCTTATTGCGTACGAACAACACCAGTGCACCCCACAGAGATACACTTGGACGAATAAAACCCTTATCCAGAAGATCCTTAAGTTGCTCTTTGAGTTTTCTCAACTTAGATGGAGCCATTTTATAAGGAGAAATAGATATTGAAAAAGTGTCCAAAACCAAATCAATACCAAACTCTATTCCCTAGCCGGAGGAACACCAGGAAGATCAATGGAAATGAACTCAAGAAACTTATTTACCACCGGGAATGATTGTAAAGAAGGACTTTCCAAGTTAGAATCTTTAACTCAGACCAAGTGATAAGACAAACTTTAGCTATTAACCTTCGAGCTCTAAGATAAGAAATAAACCTCTCCTAGGAGCTAGGGAATCACCCTCCCACTCTATAACCGGTTCACCAGGGAATCTAAAGGCAACCTTATGGGTTCAAAAATACAAGGGCGCGTAACAAGAATGTAACCAATCCATCCAAAGAATAACATCAAAATTCACCATATCAAGTTCAAACAAATCCATCATAGTCTGCCTACCACCAATAAATACCACACCCACTATAAACTCTCTCAGCAATAACTAGACTACCTACTAGGGTAGAAAAATAAAAAAAAATATAAAACAACCTCAGGATCAAAACCAATACAAACAACCACAAATGGCGACACATAAGAAAAAGTACACCCCGGATCAAGCAGACAATACACGTCACGAGAAAAGAGTTGTAACGTACCAGTAATGACATTAGGTGATGAATCAGATTCCTGGCGAGATGTAAGAGCATACAACCTATTCCAGCCAGTTCCAATACCAGAAGAAGGAGTAGACACCAAAGTCGTACCACTAGGCGCAGGAGAAGAAGATGAAGCAATTAGAGCTTTGAACTCTCCCAAAGCTCCATTATCAAATGGACAATTCCTGAGCAAATGGCCTGGCTGGACACATTTAAAAAACATATCCCTTCCTTCGTCACTATAATCCCAATAAAGATAACCACAAAATCGACAAGAAGGGCATAAAGAAACTAATTGACCCCTACTCTCCTGAGATTGGTCACCCTATGCCCAAAAACTATCACCACCCTAATAATGCCTATCACCCGAATGCCTCGGGTGAGGAGTGCTAGTAGTAAAGAAGGAACCAAAACTCCCCCACTTTTTTGTACCATTTGTTGCTATCTCAACCACCCTAAGACTGCGTACCTCTCTAATAGAAAAAATGTTCCTCTTACCCTGCCTATCTCCAAACTCTGTTTGTTTTCTCTTCTCATCCTCCTATTGTATAAGAGCGGTCAACCTAGAAATATCCATATCATTATTAAGAAAAACAGTCTTGCTTTCAAAGATCAAATCCCGATTCAACCCAAAAGAAAACTTTTTCATCCTCTCTATCATGTCAGACACCAAATCAGGAGCATACCATGGAAACTAATGAAATTTCAAGGCATATTCCTTGACAGACATCTTACTTTGCTTAAGATTCACAAACTCCTCCATCTTCACTTTTCTCAGCTCTTGAGAAAAGAAATGATCCAAAAAATCACCAGAAAAAATATCTCATTAAGATGACTCCTCCACATCACCTCTATCTCGATCCCACTCTGTGTACCATTGGTACGCAATATCTTTGAGCTGATAAGCTACAAAGTTTACACCTTCCATATTTGTATCCTGCATTACTTTGAATATCTTCTCTATTTTATCCAAGAAATCCAGAGCATCCTCCTCCACCTTCACACCAGTAAAAGTAGGAGGATTCAATTTCATAAACTGACCAACCCATGTGGCCTCAGTAGACAAAACACTAGATGCATCCTACTCAGCCTGAGAAGCAACCAATTGAGCAATAATATGAATAGACTGAAGAAATTCCATATTAGTCACCTCACCCTAAGGAGGACTAGCAGAAATTGGAAAAACTCCAGAACTATCAGGGATAAGACCCTGAGATTGAAGACAAACTCCAGACGTAGGACGTACCCCATCAGCATTGTCCCCCAATGGGACTGAAGAGTTTATTTATGTTCCAAATCATTGAGGCATGATCTAAAAAGTGAACAACCAAGGATTAGAGATGAATTCCTGGACTAAGACTCCAAACTCAAAAATAAAATACCAAGAAAGTGAAACATTCCTAAATGCCTTATAGCCTCTCTCTTATGAGTGTGGTGTGCTACACACCCTTAAAAGAAACTCTACTAGACATGGATTTTTGAACTCTCAATTGACCATGAACCTAAAGCTCTGATACCAACTTGACCCGACCCAGGGCCATATCGTAATGGGCATCCCAAATCTAACTGGGACCGGAGACCTCCCCAGTTACCCAACCCAACCTCCAGCCGCCTGCCTTGAGTTGGATGAATTTCAAACATATAATAAGATAATGTAACTATCTAGATTACAGACTCTAGGATAGGTCTATTACCAAAACCGACCCAACTGAGTCCGATCGTTCCCTGCCAACCATACAACCATACCAAGACAAACCAAACCATAGATCTAACCATAAAAAATAAGCTCTAAAACATAATATGATTAATCCCAAAATAAAATACGATGGAATAATGAGAAATTATGTCTAATGATGTCAACCATAATACCAATACCAATGCTAAGGCTGATACCAATACCGATCCTGCTTATACCAACCTATAGCAGTACCATAAAGCCTCTAACCAAAACAGTAAGAATATCCGGTTGGGACATGCCCCCAACTATAGACAAAACTAATATCCAAAAATAAATCAAAATGGCTAAAAATATCCATAATATAAAATAGAGCATTCCAGAAAGATGGAAGCTCAACACTTTAATCCAACAGCTATCCCCGAATCAATCACTATGTAGGAGAAGTAGAATGGCCGGTTCCTATATTACATGTGGATATAGCCACCCGAAGATGGGTTAGCGGGCAAACTTTAGCATAAAATTAGGATAAGGATAAAATAATGTCATTTATAAAACCCTTCATAATGCATACAACCATACATATATATATAACAATGTAGGGATAGGGAACCGAGTTTAGCATGTATTTGAAATTAATAACCTGGCATTTGAAATTTAACCATCATAAAACCACCCACAGGCTATATTAGTCTAGTGTAACCCCCTGAATGGGCCCTGATGCATGTAGCTACATAAACCAGAGATATCATAAGAGTAGGGGATTCTCTTGTGTCAGTTGATCTATATGATACATATATACATGTGTTTGGGTATTCCCATGTACCCCTTAAATATATGGACATCAAGGACATTCCTCATGTCAGCAAACATGAGTTTTTGGTGTCTGTCCTTTGGACTCACGCCTTCACGGTTAGCTATCACACCCCCGCCATTATTGCGCAACTAATACCATTACTAAACAACCAAACCATTGACCATTTATTAACCAAGGCTATTATATAGTGGTATCATCATATAGACTAAAACTTGCAAGTGTTTTCCTTAGCCAAAACCTTTTATTGATCAAGGGATTCTCATGTACCCATATATCATATTATCTGATTAACTTTGGGGATTCCCATATACCCCATAAGTAGGTTTATTAAGCCAAACCATTCCTTTAAACCATTCCAAACCCATTAAAGCCATTTAGGGTTCCATTACCAAGTTTAAACCATACATATGTTCCATTAAAAATCCAATAATATAGTGAAAACATTGTTATAAGTATTTTATTAAACACATTGGGGGCATAGTATTTCCAAAACCAATTCCAATTATCAATAACCATTCTCATGCAATCCAGTTTTCCAAAACCACCATTAAAGCACATCAAAGCATAATTAAAGCATAGGGAAACCATAACTAAGTATTTATAAATAAAACCCACAAATCATATTTGAAAACCCAAACCATACAATATTCAAACCATGCAAACATTGTATAAAAATATGCCTTTAGTTGGAACTAACAATGAGGGAAGAGAACATGCCTTAAACCAAGATGATGATAAAGAGAAATCACCAAGACAAGCCCCAAATCAATCCCTAAGATGAAACCCTAGCTTTCTTTGCCCATGAACTCTAGAGAGAATTTAAGAGTGTTTTCTAAGTATTTAAGAATAGAATAACAGGGAAAATAACCTCCTAATAAAAATATAAGTCGTGGAGACTTATTAGGATAAGTGGGAAATGTCCAAATTTCCCTCACTTAAACTATATTAAATTCCTGTCATACGATATGACTGACACGAGTCATACCCATCCTGTATGAGTGGTACCCGCATCTCGTACCCTGGACCCAACACTGTCCAAGATACGAAATACCCAAACCCAAGTCGTATTCAAGTGTATGACTGGTACCCATAAACTTTACCCCTAGTAGAATAGAATCCCAAGAGAATTTAACACTGTCCCTCGTACGAGTACATGGGATGACTCATACCCTGGCTTATGGATCATAGTGAGACACTCGTACTCAGATCCAACCTAAGTCACTAAGTCTAAGGTTAAGTGAATGAACCAAATAACACGTATCCACCAATACGACTCATACCACATAGTCGTACCCATTCCAGTAGTTAAAATCCATCCCACCAACCAACACTGGTAAGCATACGACTGGACCATACCAACTATGCCCTAGTGTATGAATCATACCCCATAGTCATATCATGATCAGAAGCCAGAAATCCAAGAAATTTTTTAAGGGTCAAAACCCAAGGTGTTATAGAAATAAAAGCTAAATACTCGTTATTATTCACATCTTTGGACGAGGTTGCTTGAGGTGAATATCTTACTTTTCTCTACGTCTTTCTAAATTCTTGCATTATACTCTTCCACGTTCTTCACTACATCATGCTTAAAGTGCCCTATTTTATCATTCGGGGATGAATGATCCCAAGAGGGATAATGTCAGACCTAGGATTTTTGATGATTTTATTTTGGTACCTCCTTTATGTTTAGCAGTGATTTCTAACTTAAATAACAATAAGGGATGGTAACGAGACCATTAGGGAGAGTTTTGAATTTTTGGAAAGCCTTTAGGGTCACTTTAGGAGCCCAAACTAGTGAGGGTCCATAATAGCAACATGCCACACCCTGGGAATGCCGCAATAAAGGCGTATCACACCCTTAGTGTGGAGTGTGCCATGCCCAAGGGCATATAAACACCCTTTTTATTTTTTAGATTGGGGTGAGGGTTTTTTGTCTTTTACCTATTAAATGACCTTTTAAGTATATTAAAAATAGCTCCTGCCCCCATAACCCAAAAATAACAACATATTTCTCCTCCCAAACCCTCAAGAGATTAGAAATGTCTCTTTAAGAATTAAGGCCCAAACTCAAGCTCTCCTTATCAAATTGGAATGTTGGAAGCTCCTTTATCTCAATTATTCTTAAATCATGATATTTATTTGATATTTTGGTTGTAATATACTTATAATTATTTATCCCTATCTTAATAGTTGTTCATACTTAATGAATGGCTTGTAAACTAAAGTATGGTTTAGAAAAAAAAAAGGGGAGGTAACTTGGTTTCATAATGAATATGGCTTTTGCATGATAAAAATATAAACCTCAAACCACTTCATAATTTTTTTTAAATGGAAATTCTTATAGTGTTTAACTCATCCTTTGAAACTGTAATGACCTGGGAGTTCACCCTATATGCCACACAGTGCTTACGGTCCCATGAGACCACAAGATAACCCATGAGATGGTACCTGCTGTGAGAACTGAATAAATTGATGAACAACATATGCAGAATTTCAACTAAAATGCCATAAGGTCTTAATAACTGAAAATAATACTGAAGCAGTTGTCTGACGTGTAATAATAATTGAAAAGAAACTAGTTGACTGACAGTGTCTGAAAGCCTCTAACAACTAAAATAAAAGAGTTGATGGGACAAGCCCCAACTAACTTCAAAACTATCTGGCGATAAAGAAAATTATGAAATACTATAATAGCTGAATAAAGCTCATATCCTTGATAGATGAGGACTCACCACAATAGCAGATACTGATAAACTGAGTTGTCTAAGTACGATTGGGAATTTGAGGGTCTGATACCTATGATATAAGACATCATAGCACAAGAAAAGAATATCAAGTCAGTACGTTTGAATGTACTGGTATGTTAAATGAGGTAGGTTGATATGCACGGGTTCATGTTCATAAGTAATAACTAGATGAATGTATAGCATGTGGTACTGAGTAAGAATGCATGAGAACCGTAAAGACTAAAGACGCATGACCACGGATAAGAATATGTACTAAATTAATCTATAAAATGCAATACAAAAATATGATAGTCGAGTATTGTAATACCCTGGAAAAATTTTCATTAAAATTTTGTGCGTAAACGTGTTGGGTTCTATCTTCTAGAATGAATTATAAAATTTCCATGCTGAATGTCTTAGATTATGACCCACCATTACGTAGAGTATCGAATAAGCTTTCCAATGATATGTGGATCATCAAAAATGGACACCCGAGCGACGAGTTATGAACATTCTGATCGAACCGTGAATAGTAGTGAACAGTAAAACGTGCAGGGAAAAAAAGTACTGAGGCCTGGCGTATTTTTTCACCTACTTTAAACGATCATAACTCCTTGTACATAATGATCTGGGTGATCTACTATATATCAATGGAAATCTCTGTAATTCCTCTTTCCGATGAAATTGGTTTCATCCAATTTGTCTATTGGAGCGAAAGGTTATGGTCGATCTACTTCAGCCTAACAAAAGTAAATTTTTGGGTCAACTTCAAACAATCATAAATCCTCGTACACTATGATCTGGGTGAGATACTATATATCAACGGAAAGATATGAGAGTCTTCTTTATAATGAAATTGGTTTCATCCAATTTGGAAATAGAAGTAAAATATTATGGTTGATCTACTTCAGACTATCAAAACAGTCCACCAAAGGACAGATGCGAGAATTATTTGATTTTTAGGGGCATTTTGGTCATTCTCCCTCTCCCAAAAATCCATCCAAACCCTATATTAAAGCCTATTAGAAGCATTATATATTAAATTTCATCAAATTACCTCAAAAAGAAAACCCTAAGCTCCTACATCCAACTTCAAGAACCTCCAAAGTTCACGATTAATTCTGCAAATTTATTCAAGAATCCAAGTTCATAGTTCAAGAACTCCAAGAACCATCATTCAAAGGCACGAATAACATCTCAAAAACGAGTATCGATATAAAGTTCATCATTCATGGTATGTGGCGTTTTTCAACAAGAACTCTCTTTCATTCTTGTGCCCAAAAGTAATTTTTCTTACAAAGGCATGATTTTTATTTGATTTTTTTTACGAATTTGAAGCATGAACCCATATCTTATGATGATTATTATGAAATCTTGATGTTTATGATTTTGAAAGATGAATTTACATGTATGGTGATATAAATCATGAATCTTGAACGATATTTATCATGATTTTGATATTTGGGCCGTGAACCCCATTTGAAATTATGTTTTTGAGAAAATATGTATTATAAGCACGTTGATGTTGAATATTTGAGATGTTTTGAATGATTTGACCTTTTGATCGTGAATGAGTTATTTTGAACTCGACTGTGAAAGAAATCCACATTTTTATTGATTATATTAAAGGGGTAGCAAATTGGCTCCCAATGAAAATTGTTGAAGTGTTTATTGTGGATTTTCTTTAATGTGAGCCTGAGGCTGATTTAAATTTCTGAGCTAAGTCCGAGAGTAGTCTTTATCACCGAGTGGGAGGTATAAAGTGACCTTACTTCCCTAGAACTATGTGCCCCCGTAGGATATGAGCCTGAGGCTGATTTATATAGTGATCACTAGTGTTTTTGAATTGATACTGGAAGTCCTACTCTGATGGAAAGGATAGTACGATTCTCCCCAACGTGGGTTGTACATTGGACTCCATATAGCTTACATGGTTTATGTCGGTTATAGGATCTCCCAATGTGTGTGTGTGTGTACTCTTCTATCTGAGATGAAAACATATTTGCTTAAAAGGCTGAGTTTGAGAAAGTCACTATTCTTAAAAGATTTAAGGAATATATTCTAATGAGAATTGACATGAGATTTGATTGTTTTGATGATTTGAAATTGAGATGAATGTGAATTGAGAACGTATTATAATGACTCACTTGTTTTACTTTACATGTATTATTCATCCATGATTTTGATGATTTAAATCGAGCTAAGTGAGTCATCTATATCAGCATGCATAATTTTATAAACTGTCATGATAATAAGATATTATTTTATATATGTATTGCACTCCTATATGCTCGGTATTTTTCCACAGTGCTGACCCACATATTCGTATGTGGGCTACATTTTCTCAAAATGTAGGTACAAGGTATAGTTGCACCTTCAGATCCAGTCAGTTCGTGGTATCCAGTCAGCATGTGATGAGTCATTTTGATTCAAGGGCTTGGGTTAGTTATGCAGAGTTATAGTGTTGCATTTTCTTTATTCAGTCGTATTGAGTTGGGGTAGTCGGGAGTCATAACCCGGCTACCTACAGTTAGTACTAGTAGAGGCTTCATAGACAGTCAGTAGAAGTTGATGTATTTTGTTTCAATTTTTGTTGTAAAGGCAGAATTGTAATCGTATAAAATTCTATTTTTGTATCGATCAGATTCAGAAAGAAGTTAATTTCTGTTGATTTGTATGGATTTGTATTTTTATTCAATTGCTTATGAGTTATTCCAGTAGAAGGGTTAGTTTGGCATCACTTGTGACCCTAAGCACCGTGTGACGTCTCGAGACCCAATTTCGGGGCATTACAAACTTGGTATCAGAGCACAGAGTTCAAGTGTCCTAGGGTGTCTATAAAGTCATGTCTAGTAGATTCTTGCGGAATGGTACGAAGACGTCTGTACTTTTCTTTGAGAGGCTACAGGGCATTTAGGAAATGTTTCCCTTATTTCAAGTTTAAGATCGTGCTATAAAAAGGTTCTCCAAGAAGCTTATATAGATTCTCATATTACTCTATTTTGGCCAACTCTGCCTCATTTTCAAGGTATCAGAATTAGTTAAGCTTAATTCTCCGTAGATAGTTATGGGATTGTAAGAGAGCTAGAAAGTATCCTGTCAGTGCTTTTGAGTTCCAAAGATTGAAGTACTTTATTCATGTTCATAAAAGTCGTGAACTAAGCCTAGGATAGGTGTGCTTTCAGATTCCTCCTCAGAATCTACAATGTTAATCTATACTTCTCCCTCTATGTATTATTTTTGAGATTACATGATTCACAAGCTCCAGTTCTTCCCCAGGTAATGCTTCTATATTTTCTAGAAGAAATTTCAAAAGTTACATAAAAGGGCTTGAGAGGAGGTCTCTAGTGTGTTAAGTTCCTTAAGTTGAAAGTTATGCCCTCATTCTTATGAGTTATTTAATTAAGACAGAGTAAGGTGTATTCTTAGATCATTGAATATTGTGTGTCAAGTTTCTATCTCTTGTATTATGTAATCTTGTTATCATTATATTTGTGAAAAATCAAAGTCTAGTGAAGCTGTGTGGGGCTCTTTCGATTCACTAGCATAGCTTCTTTGTTATTCATCTCATTTTCTTGATCAAAACACAAAACCAAAGTCTAGTGAAGCCGTGTGAGGCCTATTTCGATTCACTAGCAACTTGTTATTTATCTTGTTGTTCCTGTGTTAGTTGAAAGTGTGGGTTTAGAAGTGTAGTGACAAGAAAGGTGGTAAGGGCGATTTATTGAATATGTATATCTGAATTTTTGCTTATGATTGAATTAGTAATGAAGTGATATACCCTTGTTTGTTAGTTTAGTGAAAGTTAGAGGAGGAGTTATTAGTTATGGTGGATTGTTGTTTGCTTAAGGTAAGGAAAGAGTTATTGATGGTATTTGTGGTGTTAGAAAAGTATAGGTTATTGATGAAAGTACTTGGTGGATGAGTGTTATTAATCTAGGCGCTCTCCAGATTGCAAGAGAAAGTTAAGTTAAGACGTAGAGAGCTATGAACTATGTTAAGTTGTGTATGAAGGATAGATAGTAGTGACGGGTGAAAGAAGGATGTGTTAATGGATTTTGAATACGATAGGCTATATGATTAGGACCAATTATTATTGTTATGAAGTTTAAGTGGGCTAATGTTCATAGATGTGTTGTTTTATAATCTTCACGTGGGAGTTATGCGTGAGATGGAGTTGTAAATTATGTGAAGTGTGAGACCTTAAGTTTGAGTGATTGGTGATCATGAAGCCGAATGTGACGGTTTTCGGATTAATGGTATTAGTTGCCGAAAGTGACCTAATAGGCTTGAACAGTGTACACAAGAGTTTAAGTGTAGTTGACTTGTAATTAAGTTTAATATTATATTATGATGAGAAAGTTCACCCAAGATATTATGGGACTGCTTTAATTTCGAAGATTAGTGTATGTGGTGTAGTAAGTCGTGCCATGGGATTGTTAGATGGATAAATACTAGTTAGACGATGGATGATGTTTTGATGGCTAAGTTAAGGCGAGGCGTATGATTGGAAATATTGAGCCTCGTAAGTGTGATTTTGATTCTTATGGGTTAGAAACATAAGTTCATAGGCATGGTATTAAAGGGAGAAGACAGAAGTAGCATGGTCTATCAAAAGGTTAGAAAGTATTCAAGTTGTACTAGATGGTATACATTCCGGCGATAGAGATGTTCGTGGAGATTCGAAATTAGTAAGCATTTGAGAATTTGAGTGGTGGCTTAAAGCTAAGGGGGAGATGATAGAACAAGTAGTCAAGTCAAGCTTTTACATTTTAGTAGAAGTACTGGTAAGTTGTAAATTTGTTGTGAGAAAGATAAGTGCTTGACCCAATGTTATTTCAGTATTTTCAGCTGTCCCAAAACCTACTCATGCTTTACATTTCAGTTCCATGATCTTAATTCATGTTCATACACGTGATGGAAAATTACATACTCTTCTAGTTTCCAAAAATGAGAAATTCCAGTTCTTCTAGCAGTTGGAATCACATTCCATAAGTTATGAGCTCTAAATTCAGGGCAACCCATGACTCATATAGTCAAGTTTTACAGTATGTTCAGTTCCAGTACTCAGGCAATACTCTTATTGATCAGTGAGATTCAGTTTCCGTTATGGGTGTCTTCAGTTTTGATACCTTAATGAACCCATTGTATTTGATATTTTATTCCTAAGGCCTCAATAGAGAGAGTCAAGTTATTTACATTATCCCTTCATGTTTTAGGTCTTCATGTTTTAAAATTTTGTGACCTTTTCGTTAAGTCAAGCTAATGGTGTTGAGCAGTTGTATAGAAGGGAGAGAAGATACTTCCTTATCTATGATAGAAGGTGGTGTTCTCACGGAGGTGAAGTGAAGTTAGATTGAGGATAAGTCCTTGATACATGCCGTGGTTAGTTGAATTTTTAAATATTTATTTGGAAAGATTGTTGTGCATTGGTTTTATGCACTTCTATGAGGTTGTAGGAATAGTAATACAGAGTTTTTGTGTATAGTTCAATTGGTTGAGAAAATGTTATGTGTGCCGTTTAAAGAATTGACTAGTATGTGTGAATGATGTAGTTGATGAAATCTTAGAGAAAGCGAGGAAGATGCTTTATGAGTGTTCGTTTAGATGTGCATGTGCGAAGTGCGTATGTGGTTATGAGTATAGGCTTGAATGTTATGGATGTATATCTAAAAGAATGTACCGCAAGTTAGCAGATCCCTAGTATAAGATTGTATGTGGTTTTTGGAGTAGCAATAAGAGTTATGTTTGAAGTAAGGAGTTGTGAGGCTCAGTGTGTATTGAGGTTTATGATATAGATTAATATTAGTGTTATGTGGCGTATCTCATGAGTATTTGGAGTTAGGCTTGAACATGGTCGAGGGAGTAGTTGGGAAGTGTTGCTAAGTTTAGAAGCAAGGAGTTATGTTTCCCAAGACCTAGAAATTCCTATCTTAATTTATGCCATATGGGTCCTTGTTCCCATACGATAGGATTGTATCAAATTATGGTTCATTTTCTCCCCGAACAATGTCATTTGAATATTTTGGAGGGAGTGTTGAGGGACGTTTCATTTGGGAGCAAGTGGTCCTTCTTTTGATGAGATCCCCTTCGATACCTTTGATTCTCAGTCTCTGAATAAACCAAAGATATCGATTCCTTAAAATCAGTCTCCTTTGTTTAAGATCCAACTATGTGACCATTCTCATTATGAATCGCATGTTCTATGAAGTATTCAAAAGCTTGGAGTGAAGTAAGTGGATTGACTTCGTTATCCCAGCCTTTTGTCCTCATTTCCATGGTATTCTGTACTTATTCATCGACATTCGAGGAAGAATGTTTCCAAGGGGGAGATGATGTAATACCCCGATAAATTTTTTGTTGAAATTTTGTGCGTAAACGTGTTAGATTCTATATTCTAGAATAGATTATAAATTTTCCATGAGGAATGTCTTAGATTAGGACCCACTATTGCGTAGAGTATCGAATAAGATTTCCAACGGTATGTGGATCATCCAAAACGGACACCCGAGCGATGAGTTATGAACATTCCGATCGAACCGTGAATAGTAGTGAACAGTAAAACATGCAGGAAAAAAAGTACTGAGTCCTGGCGTATTTTTGCTAAAACTTTAAACGATCATAACTCCTTGTACATAATGATTTGAGTGATCTACTATATATCAACGGAAATCTCTGTGAGTCCTCTTTCTGATGAAATTGGTTTCATCCAATTTGTCTATCGGAGCAAAACGTTATGGTCGATCTACTTCATCCTATCAAAAGTGAATTTTTAGGTCAACTTCAATGATCATAAATCCTCATACATAATGATATGGGTGAGATACTATATATCAACGGATATATATGAGAGTTCTCTTTCTAATGAAATTGGTTTCATCCAACTTGGATATCGGAGTAAAACGTTATGGTTGATCTACTTCAGACTATCAAAACGGTCAACCAAAGGACAGATGCGAGAATTATTTGATTTTTAGGGGCGTTTTGGTCATTCCCCCTCACCCAAAAATCCATCCAAACCCTATATTAAAGCCTATTAGAAGCATTATGTGTTATATTTCATCAAATTCCCTCAAAAAGAAAAACCTAAGATCCTACATCCAACTTCAAGAACCTCCAAAGTTCACCATTAATTCTGCAAATTTATTCAAGATTCCAAGTCCATAGTTCAAGAACTCCAAGAACCATCATTCAAAGGCACGATTAACATCTCAAAAATGAGTATCGATCTAAAGTTCATCATTCAAGGTATGTCGGATTTTTCAACAAGAACTCTCTTTCGTTTTTGTGCCCAAAAGTAATTTTCCTTACAAAGGCATGATTTTTATTTGATTTTTTTTTATAAATTTGAAGCATAAACCCATATCTTATGATGATTATTATGAAATATTGATGTTTATGATTTTGAAAAATGAATTTACATGTGTGGTGATATAAAGCATGAATCTTGAACGATATTTATCATGATTTTGATATTTGGGTCGCGAACCCCATTTGAAATTGGGTTTTTGAGAAAATGTGTGTTATAAGCACGTTGATGTTGAATATTTGAGATGTTTTCAATGATTTGACCTTTTGATCGTGAATGAGTTATTTTGAACTCGACTGTGAATGAAATCCACGTTTTTATTGATTATAATAAAGGGGTAGCAAATTGGCTCCTGATGAAAATTGTTGAAGTGTTTATTGTGGATTTTCTTTAATGTGAGCCTAAGGCTAATTTAAATTTCTGAGCTAAGTACGGGAGTAATCTTTAGCACCGAGTGGGAGGTATAAAGTGACCTTACTTCCCTAGAACTATGTGCCCCCATAGGATGTGAGCCTGAGGCTGATTTATATAGTGATCACTAGTGTTTTTGAATTGATACTGGAAGTCCTACTCCGATAGCAAGGATAGGAAGGCTCTCCCCAACGTGGGTTGTACGTTGGACTCCATGTAGCTCACATGGTTTATGTCGGTTATAGGATCTCCCAATATGTGTGTGTGTACTCTTTTATCTGAGATGAAAACATATTTGTTTAAAAGGCTGAGTTTGAGAAAGTAATTATTCTTAAAAGATTTATGGAATATATTCTAATGAGAATTGACATGAGATTTGATTGTTTTGATGATTTGAAATTGAGATGAAAGTGAATAGAGAACGTATTGTAATGACTCACTTGTTTTACCTTACATGTATTATTCATCCATGATTTTGATGATTTAATTCGAGCTAAGTGAGTCATCTCTATCAGCATGCATAATTTTATAAACTGTGATGATATTAAGATATTATTTTATATATGCATTGCACCCTCATATGCTCGGTATTTTTCCACGGTGCTGACCCATATATTTGTATGTGGGCTATAGTTTCTCGGAATATAGGTACAAGGTATAGTTGCACCTTTGGATTGAGTAAATTCGTGGTATCCAGTTAGCAGGTGATGAGTCCTTTTGATTCAAGGGCTTGGGTTAGTTATGCAGAGTTATAGTGTTGTATTTTCTTTATTCAGTCATATTATGTTGGGGTAGTCGGGATTTATGACCCGGCTACCTACAGTCAGTACTAGTAGAGGCTTCATAGACAGTCAGTAGAAGTTGAGGTATTTTGTTTCAATTTTGGTTGTAAAGGCAGAATTGTAATCCTGTAAAATTCCATTTTTGTATCGATCAGATTCAGAAAGGAGTTAATTTCTTCTGATTTGTATGGATTTGTATTTTTATTCAGTTGCTTATGAGTTATGCCAGTAGAAGGGTTAGCTTGGGGTCACTTGTGACCCTAAGCACCGTGTGACGTCTCGGGACCCGATTTTGGGGCGTTACAAGTAGCTGGTAATTATATGCTATGGTTAAGTAAGACTGAACTGAGTTTTGAACTGAGTACTGAAACTGAAATTATGGGATTTTTTATCTAACTGACATGCCCCAACATATACTGATTGGGGTCCAACCTGTAACCCATTTGGAAGGGTGTTAGTACCGTACCACGGGTTACTAACAATGGCTGGGTGAACCCTAATCTGGCAGGAAGACTTATGAGGTATAAATATATATGTCAACTCTAAACTGGCAGGATGACATATTAACCTACACTGGCTACATAGTTCTGTAACTCAAGGATTGCTACTAAGGGTCGAACCCTAAACTAGCAGGAATGCCCCCATCCCTGAGTTCACCCGGTGCAGAATCCTACTCCCAACTGAATCGACATTGATCACTATACTGGACTGAGATTGACTAAATTCATAATAAACATATTAACTGACTGAGTACTACTAATCATGGTACAATTAGGATACTTCTATAGCTACTGACAACTAAGTAAACAACCAAATTTTGGGTATCATAACCCCCAGAACTCGATAACATTGACAATAGAACCATACTAGATCTTTAGGATCAAAACAAGTAGTCTTTATTCAAAACTCATTCATCTAGACATTTTGTCAAACACATATAGGCATAATATTGTACATGAGAATGGTTAACATTCTAACATATCATGACTTCATTGTTTCATTCACAATTTAAGGGATTCAACGTGATACTTACAACAACCAACATACACCTTAGTTTAATTCACATGAAATTCATATATTTATTACGTGGCACTCATATTACAACACATACATGGACATAATATGATTTAAATGCACAAAATCATAACTTAAGATTTAAAAAGAGATTCTTGGACTCCAAGGGTGGAAGAAACCAAAGGATGAACACTTAACATACCTTGGTTGATGAATTCATGAGAGTTGTTGCCAATTTCTTGAAGCTTGGACTTGAATTTGATAAACCTAGGGTTTTGTTCTTGAGTGAATTTGAGTAAAAGATTGCCAATTATGGTATTTGGGGCTTTAATCATGTGTTATAGACCTATTGGGTAAAGGGAAAATGACCCATTTTCCTTTAAAAATGCGGAACAAAATCAAAGAAAATACATGAACCAGACTGGGCAGGGTGCCACGGGCTCCATCATAGGCTCCCCCTGCACCAGACTGGGCAGGGCACCGCAGGCTAATTGCCTTGAGCTGCTGTTTTGGAAGTTCAAACACGCCCTTACACTTATCCAAAAATTTCAAAACTCACCCAAGATGAACTATTGACTTCCACAATCATGAATCAACTTAAAAACTAACTTTATGATGTTGAGAAGGTTGAGAATAAATTCATCAAAATTTGAGAGCTTTAGAAATAACTAAGTCCTAACACTTAGTGAAGATTTTCTAAGTCTTCGACCCCTTTAACATGCAAAGGTGAACAAAAATGAGCTAGGATCTTATGGGGTCTTACAATATCTCCCCAGTGGGAACATTCGTCCTTGAATTAGACTGTAACGCCCCAAATATGGTACCCAGAATGCTACAGGTGCTCATGATCCCAGAGGACCACAAGCTAACCCATGACTTATATCTATACCTGAACACTGTATAATATACTATATAATGCAGAAATAAAGGTTGTAAGGTCGTAAGGTTCAAAACTGATTAAACAAACATAACATCTAGATGGGGTATGAATACCCAAAATAACTGAAATAAACTATCTGAAACATGATAGTCTGAAAAGCCTCTAACTGTCTGAATAAGGAGTTGATGGGACATGTTCCCAACTAACTCTAACTACTGTAATAAACTATGTACTGAAATGATAGAATAATGCTCATGTCCTCGAAGAAGGAGGACTGCTGAGTATTGGGATGCTACTTATGCTCTGGAGATCGTGCTTCTGAACCTATGGTATAAAACACCATAGAATAAATGCGTCAGTACATTTGAATGTACTGGTATGCATGTGAGGTAGTCTAAATGCAAAGGGTTCACATGCATGAACTATACTAACTGACTGGAAAACAGGAATGTGAGAATGCATGCATGATTACATAATAACTATAACTGAGTTCGTGATAACATGATTTCTGAGACTGAGTACTAATAACATGAGATACTGATAACTGTATGACTGATACTGAGCGACTGCATCTGACAGTCTAGGTTCTGATGGAACTAGCTGAGTTCCGTACTATTCAGAGTTGACTGTATCTGATAGTCCTAAATTTTGTAGAACTATCTGAGTTCTATTACTGAGACTGAGACTGTGGGAAGTATTCATCTGATCGACATTCCCCTAATACGCCATTATTGCTGAGTTAGGGTCCAATATGTAACCCCAATTGGAAGGGTGTCAATACCGAGCCACTAATGAGGACAAACTGTGAGTGACCCTCATATAACAGGTTACTCTAATGAGAACTATGGGACCCTCATATAACAGGTTAAGCCACCTCATTTTCCCTCATATAATAGGTTATGATGTCTCAACCTACGTTGGCTATGTAGTTCTGGAGCATAAAGATTGTTTCTAAGAATCACACCCTCTAATAACAGGTGAGTTCCCATCCTTATGCTCACTCGGTGCTAACTCCTACTCCCATCTGAAGAGATACTGAACATGATTAACTAAACTGAACTGGACTGAGTTCATGGAGTTCCGATAACTGATGGAATACTACTGAGATTACTGAATTATTGAGCTTTTTGAGATTTACTGGGATTACTGAGTTTACTGAATTTTTCCTGAGTCACATGACTAGCTGAATTCTACTGAACATGGATTAACTGAGGATATCATGAAAATATGACACTGTCTCTAGGCACACAGCTAAATTGTCGAGTATTAAAATACCCCTAGGACTCGATATCATGAAAGTAATTCATGGCATAAATTCTAAAGCACAACAATGGCTACACACATATCCATAATCCCTTGACTAAGACATTTCATCAAACACTTGGCATGCATGAACTTGTATATGAATGGGGATTTCATATTATCATACTAGTATGGCACTTTTCCTTCCCATAGGCATTTAATCAAACACATAGTGAGCATAGAATATGTAAGCTACATTGCACAACAAGTAAACATCATGATTCAATTCTAGTTTCACAATTCAAGGGTTTAAAACATGGGTTCACATGAATCTACACATATAATAACTAATTCCACATAAAATTTATCACCAAACATGGATTAGAATTCAATTGGTCATTATCAACATGAACAAAAACAAACCCAACATAGAATTCATAAAAATCCATATACTTGAACTTTAAAAATAGATTCTTGGGATTCATGGATGAAAAGAGTCCATGATGAACACTATGCATACCTGAGTTAATGAATTTGGAATGACTGATGGAGAGTTCTTGTGATTTGGCCCTTGAATTTGAGAGTTAAGGTTCCTTGGCTTGAGAGAGAGAAACTCAATTTGGGAAAAATAGAGTGAATAATGATATTCTTAGGTTATGTAGGGTTAAATTTCATGTTTAAGGCTGAACTAAAATCATGGGAAAAGACCCATTTAACCCTGGATGCGTCTTTTAATTTTTGTGAAAATTTTCCCGACCTGGACCCCTGGCAAGACATGGCACTATCGCTCTGTGTCACTAGAATTTGGCAACTGGGAAATTGGATAATGGTGCGATGCGGGGATATCACGGAGCTTCACTGGATGGGACCTGGAAGTTTGGCACAACGCGAAGACATCGTGCTAAGACACTGGAAAAAGAACAATTCTGGATTTGAGCCCTGGCATGACGCACCATAATCTCGGAGGCTCACTGTATTGTGACGATTGCCATTTTGGCCTGCTCTGCGACGTGTTGATGGCTCAGGTGATACACTGTCTCACTAAAAAGTCTCTAACTCTTTGCTCGACTGTCGGATTTGGGAAAATTTGATATCGATAGAAATCTTATTCAATTTCCCACAAGATAAAAAGTGAAAATATTAAAAATACCATATGTATAAAAGTGGATTCATCTTTTAAAGGAAGTCTTTAATATTTTTGGGATGAATTTAAGCTGGATAGAATTATGGGGTATTACAGAGAGTGACTAAGATGAGAGGTAATGAGGTATTAGGATTACATATTGAAGATGCATGAATGAAACATGACCACATGACATCCTAAAATGTGGTGACTAGACGAACTGATTCGTGAATGCATGAATAACATTAGAATGTTTTGCAGGTGGAACTGAATATGAAGCAGAATTAATCTAAGGAATATTGTTACCTTAGGATGAGTCTTAGTTTGTGGAGAAGACATGAGGGTACTTGCTTCACGTGTCTACTTATGCTTCCCAAGTGGCACCCTTAACAAACTAGTTTCGCCAAAGAACCTTGACCAAGGGAAATTCTTTATTCCTTAGTCTACAAATCTGAAGGTCAAGAATTTCAACTGGAACTTATTTGTAAGAGAGACTATCCCGAACATCTATACTCTCTAAAGGGACTTCAATTATTGGGTCACCAATAAACTTCTTCAATAAGAAAATATGGAATACTGGGTGCACTGATACTAAGTCTGCTGGTAACTCGAGTTCATAGGCCACATTTCTGAAACAACTCCAAATTCTATAGGGCAAACATGATGGGGGCTAAGATTCTCCTTCTTACCAAACCTCTTCACCCCATTCATCGGAGAGATTTTTAATTAGACTAAGTTACCGATCTCGAACTCAAGTTCTCTCCTTCTCATATCAACATAGGATTTTTGTCAGCTTTAGGTTGTCTTAAGTCTCTCCCTGATTAACTGGACTTTATCTAAAGCATCAAACACCAAATTGGGCCAAGTCAATGCAACCTCTCCTACCTCAAACCAACCAACTAGAGACTTACATCTCCTCCCATAAAGATCCTCAAATAAAGCTATCTAAATACTGGAATGATAGTTGTTATTATATGCGAACTCTATCAAAGGTAAGTGATCATCCCAACTACCTCTAAAGTCAAGGACACACACTCTCAATATGTATTCTAGGTCTGAATGGTCCTCTCTGCTTGACCATCTTTCTAAGGGTGAAAGGTCATACTGAGGTGAACTTTGGTACCAAGACCCTTCTAAAACGCCTTCCAAAAGTGAGAGGGAAACTGAGTACCTCTATTTGAAATAATGGACAATGGAACACCATGCAACCTATGATAAGTCATTAATTTGATGACTTGCTAGCACCTTTTAAGCCTAAATTATTATGTTTTTCCATTGATTTGATGGTACTCTCTTACTTAATGCTCATTTATGTAGTTAAAAGTAAAAAGGGGAAGATGGGCAAGTCATTCAAGTCATAAAAAGGCCAAATGTGAAGGAAAAGAATCATCTTCTTCACATCTTCTTTGGAGCTTCTATCCATCTACTTTCTATCTGCTCTCCATCAACTTTGGATCTAGTAAAGCAGATCAAAAGCAAGGTGGCAGTTTTGTAATTTTCATAAAATATTTAGTGGGAGTTTAAAAAGAGGGTTTTAGCTCATTTTTCAAGACATAGTTTTTATTTTCCCAACTAGGCATCTCTCTTAGCATCTTAGCTTCTTTCTTTTCAACTTAGCATCTATATTTTCATCTTAGAAGAATTTTGTACTAAACTTGAATGAAAAATATATGTGAGTGATTTTCCATTGAAGAATTATTGAAACTTTAACTTTGGAACTACATTCTCTCTATTTCTCATGGATGAAGTCAATAATAACTTTGGTATATTTTTACCCTTTTTATCTATGAGTAGCTAATTCTAAATCTTGGGGTTATGCTTGATTAGGTTGTGGTAGCGCATGGGTTTTAGATAATTATTCTCCTAATTAATTATTTGTGATGGGTGTTGCATTTATATCATAATTTAACTAAGAGTTGGGGTTCGAAAACCCTAACCACCCTGAACCCATGTCATTCTTGAAAGAAGGGACATGGGTGAGGAATAAATGCAACCAATGCCTTGATTCATTTCATTTAATGATATCTCTTAAACATAAGGATGACAATTGAGGCAATAGATGTGGAAAATTGTCACACTTGAGAGGTGTTTGAAAGAACCTATTTATGAAATTTGGTGTTGTAATTGATAGATTGGAATCAATACATTGACATCTAGCCTACCCATGACTTTTAGCTAAAATATTGGATGATTGTCAAGTACCCATGCATGAACCCACACCTATAATTGCATAACCCCAAGGCTTATTCTCAATTGAATTCACCTTTAGCATTTTTCAACGTCAAGATAGTGCACTAAAATTGAAGTAGTTGTCATTTATAAATACGTTCAAACTAAATCCCCCATATTACATTTATGTTTGTTTTATTCACACTACGGGTCATCTTTTAGTAGACTATCAATACTCCTGAGTTTTGAATTCCATGCTTTCACTCCTTGTGGGTTCGACCCCAACCTAGGTTGGGTTATTATATTGACAATGATCGCTTACACCTATACAAGAATTTAATTTAAGCATTATATAAAATGGTGCCATTGTCGGGGAGTGAAACATAGTTTTCACTCTTATAGTGTTTTTAGTTATGTTGGGTTCGCCGTAGTGTTTTATTTTGTATCAATTGGTGTTTTTGTTCTTTCTCAAGTGTGCATAATAGTATACACGATACTCTGAGTTAGCACGATAGTCATATCGTAGTCATATCGTGACTATTGATGGGTATCTTGAGGATGAGGATTACCTCGGTGATGTGGGACGAGATAGTGCTATTCGTATTCCACCGACAGAAGGAAATTTAGTATTTCACATTACTAGTGTGATGATTCACTTGTTTTAAATGAAAGGTTTATTTGGAGGCCAAGCACATGAGGCTGCTAATCTACACTTGATGAATTTAACTAAGGTGTGTTCTCCATTTGATATGCCCCGCATATCTCAAGAGTTAATCCGGTTGCGTCTTTTCCCATTTTCTTAATGGAAAAAATGGTCTTATGGTTACGGTCTTTGCCCGTGGGGTCTATTACTTCATGGGTTGGGTTCACGGAGGCATTCTTGGAAAAATACTTTCCCCTTCTCGGATGTTGCAACTAAGGGATGAAATCATCAACTTTCGCAAACTTAATGGCGAACCATTATATGAGGTTTGTTAATGATTCAACAACAAGTTAATGCAATTCCCAAATCATGTGATTCTGGATAAAATGATCCTTCAAATTTTCTATAGGGCATTGGATCAATTGAACAAGACGGTAGCCGATAATGTGGTCGGGGGTTCTCTTGTTAAACTATCATATGGTACTGCGTCAACTTTATTAGATTAGGTGCCTAAGAAAAGTAGAAGGTAGCATACAAGAGATACCGAGCTGGCCGTGGGGGTTCCCTCTGCATCTTTTGTGAGTCAAGAGAAAAAGACAAAAGATGAAGAAAGAGATGTAAATATGGCTAAAGTGATGATGCAACTTAATCTTCTTAGCAAGCGTATAATGGGAGACCCTCCTAAGGTGGTTAACACTATTTCTTCTAAGAGTGATAAAGCTTATGATGATGAGGAAATAGAGTCCCTTGATGAAGAAATTCAGTTCTTATCAAATAAATTATGGGGTTCCTGCCCTACCTATCAAAGGCAAGGTGGGAATCAAGGTTGGAAGAAAAGAGATTGGCGTGATAGAGATCTTTATTAGAGAGAAAAAGAGAGAGATTATGATCAGTACGTACCTCTACATTATCGGGCAAAGGGCAAAGGGCAAAGAGTCATGTTCCATTGACCTGAATAAGCTCAAAAATAAAGATGTCCTTGCTCAGATTTTAATGGGTGCTGAGGGGACCGACAAGATGATGAGAGAAATGAAAGGCGACTTCTCACAACTAAATCAAATGGCAACATCTCACTCGGCCTCTATCAAGAAACTTGAAACTCAATTGGGCCAAATCTCGGCACAACTTAATGCATGACCAAAGGGTGGATTACCTAGTGACACAGTTGTCAATCCTAAAAATAATGCTCACATCATGGCTATTGTCACTAGGAGTGGTCAAACTCATAGTACAGATGTTTTTTATCTTGGTGGAGTCCTCAATTAAAATGTAAATGAAGAACAGGCCAATGCAAAGAAAAAGCAGCTAGAAGTTCTAAATAATAATGATCCAAAGCCTAATGAGACAAGTGTTGAATGGTAGAAGGTAGTTGAAGAAAAGTTTGGAAGTGAGAAAGCTCCTAAGGTGGTTGATGATGATATTCCAAAAGTGAATGAAACTCCAATTGTTTCATTGCCACAAATCAAAAGTCCACCCCCATTCCCATAAAGTCTTAAGAAGAAGGATGATGATACCAAATTCAAGAAGTTTCTTGTGAAGTTTAGCAATTTATCGGTGAATATTCCTTTGCTATAAGCCTTACAAGAAATGCCCGGGTATGCTAAATTTATGAAGGGCTTGGTTACAAATAAGAGATTCATGGATTTTGAAACAATTAAGGTAACCCACAATTGTAGTCCTATAATATCCAGCACAATGGTGGTGAAGAAATAATACCTGGGTGCATTTACTATTCCTTGCACTATCGAGGACTACAAGTTCGGAAAAGTATTGTGTGATCTTGGGAAAAGTATTAATTTGATACCATTTGTCATGTTTCAAAAGTTAGGATTGGGTGATCCTAAGCCTACCACTATAAGGCTTATAATAGATATCGTTCAATCCAAAAGCTCGTTGGTGTGTTGTATGATGTTTTGGTGAAAGTTGACTGGTTTATATTTTTGGCAGACTTTGTTATTCTTGATTGTGAGATTGATCATAAGGTCCCAATCATTCTTTGTAGACCATTCTTAGCTACCGTAAGGGCCTTAGTGGATGTGAAATTTAGGGAGATGAAATTTTGGGTGAACAATAAAGAAGTATCCTTCAATGTGTGTAAGTCTATGAAGCAACCTATGGACTTGAAAGTTATTTCGGTGATTAATGTGGCTGATGATAAGGAAGCTAACACCTTTGAAATATAACTTATGAATGACCATTTTGTGGGTGTATTGTGGAACCTTGGAAGTGAGGTGGTTGAAGAATATGATGGGGTGGTAGCTTCATTGACGGTTCTTGGATCTTACACCAAGAACCCGGTCAAATTGGATCTTGATTTAAAAATCATGAGAGTCGACCCGCTAATCCATCTATTATTGAACCACCTCAACTCGAACTTAAGTCGTTACCATCCCATCTCTAATATGTCTTCTTGGGTGAGGATAATACATTGCCAGTCATTGTAGCGGGTGAACTTGAACCTTGTCAGGTGGATGCCTTGAAATCAATTGTGAAAAATTTTATTCGTGCTATCGGATGGACTATCGCGTGCATTATAGGCATTTCTTCTGGAATTTGTTCTCATAAAATCATGTTCCTAAAGTGGAACACCAAAGGAAACTAAATCAACTGATGCAAGAGGTGGTAAAGAAGGAAATCATTAAGTGGCTTGATGCGGGAGTTGTCTACCCAATTTCAAATAGCACGTAGGTGAGTCCGGTCTAATGTGTTCCTAAGAAGGGCGACATGATGGTGGTCCCAAATGAGAATAATAATCTTGTACCTATTCGCCTGGTCACAGGTTGGGGAGTGTGCATGGATTATCGCAAATTGAACTTGTGGACCAAGAAAGACCACTTCCCCATGCCATTTATGGATCAAATGTTGGATAGACTAGATGGTTGAGGTTGGTATTGCTTTCTTGATGGTTACTCAGGATACAATCAAATTTGTATCACCCCGGGAGACCAAGAAAAGACAACTTTCACTTGTCCCTATGGCACATTTTCTTTCAAGTGCATTCCTTTTGGGTTATGCAATGAGCCGGCCACATTCCAATGATGCATGTTGTCCATTTTTGCTGAATGGTAGAGTATACAATCAACGTTTTCATGGATGACTTCTCTGTGGTTGGGGATTCATTTAATTCTTGCATTTCTCACTTAAATACATTTATTGAACGGTGTGAGGAGACTAATCTTGTTTTGAATTAAGAAAAATGTCACTTCATGGTCAAGGAAGGAATTGTTCTAGGCCACAAAATTTTGGGAAAGGGCATCCAAGTGGATCAAGATAAAGTTGAGGTAATTGCTAAGTTACCCCCACCAATCTTCGTGAAGGGGGTTAGAAATTTTCTTGGTCATGCCAGGTTCTATCGGTGTTTCATTAAGGATTTCTCAAAGATTTCTCACCCTTTGTGCAATATCCTTGAAAAGGAGGCAAAATTTGAGTTTGATGATGATTGTGTAAAGGCTTTCAATTGTCTCAAGGAACTCTTTGTGTCGGCTCCTATCATGGTAGCTCCAGATTGGTCATTGACCTTTGAATTAATGTGTTATGCAAGTGTTTCTGCTCTAGGTGCAGTTTTGGGACAACTAAAATAGAAGTTGTTCCACCCAATTTACTATACAAGTAAGACGTTGAATGATGCTCAACGTAATTATACGGTTACAGAACAAAAGTTGTTAGTGGTGGTGTATGCTTTTAAAAAGTTTTGGGACTATTTGTTGGGAACGAAAGTGGTTGTGCACACGGACCATGCCGCTCTTAGATATCTTATGGCAAAGAAAGAGGCAAAACCTCGATTGATTAGGTGGATATTGCTCTTGCAAGAGTTCAATTTTGAAGTGAAAGATCGAAAGGGGTGTGAAAATCAAGTAGCCGACCACCTTTCCCGCCTTGAATCCAATCATGAGAAGTTGGGTGAGATTGATATTGATGACAGCTTCCCGATGATCTAGTCATGTCACTTTCGGGGAGCATTACACCTTGGTATGTGGATAATACTAACTATATTGTGAGTGGTGTGCTTCCCAATGAGATAAATCATTATCAAAAGAAGCAGTTCCTATTTGATGTGAAAAAGTATTTTTGGGATAAACTATTCTTATTTAGGGAGTGTACGGATGGTGTGACCCAGCGGTGTGTCATGGAGGAGTAAATGAGAGATATTCTTAAAGATTGTCACTCCTCCCTGTTCGGTGGTCATCATGGTGGGATTCGAATGGATGCTAAGATTCTTCAAAGTGGATACTATTAGCCTACCCTTCATAGAGATGCTTATGAGTTAGTCAAAACATGCCCTCAATGCCAAATGCAAGGTGGTGTTTTGAGAAGGCATTAGATGCCTCTTAAGCCCAATCTCGAGGTTGAACTATTTGTGTGTGGGGGATCGACTTCATGGGTCTCTTTGTGAGCTCATATGGTAATAAATATATCTTGGTATCCATTGATTATGTCTCAAAGTGGGTGGAAGCCATTGCTTTACCGAACAATGAAGGCAAGAGTGTCACTACTTTCTTAAAGAAGTACATCTTTACAAGGTTTGGGACTCCAAGGGCAATCATTAGTGATGGTGGCTCTCATTTTTGTAATTGGGTCTTCGGAGATTTACTTGATAAGTATAGAGTGAAGCATAAAGTTTCTACTCCTTATCATCCCCAAACTAGTGGCCAAGTTGAAGTTTCGAACCGTGAAATCAAGTCCATCCTTGAGAAAATCGTGAATGTTGGCCATATGAATTGGGCAAGACAACTTGATGATGCTCTTTAGGCATATAGAATGGCTTATAAAACTCCTATTGTATGTCCCCCTACCAATTAGTTTTTGGGAAGGCTTGTCACTTACTCGTTGAGTTGGAACATAAGGCTTTATGGGCTTTGAGAAAGTTGAATATGGATTGGGAGGACGCTTCAAAATTGAGGGTGAATCAACTTCATGAGTTGGAAGAGTTTTGGATCAAGGCATATGAAAGATCTGTGTTGTACAAAGAGAAGATGAAGAGGTGGCATGATGCCAAAATCTTAAAGCGGGAGTTTTATATTGGTCATAATGTCCTTCTCTTCAATTTAAGATTGAAACTCTTCATGGGGAAGCTTAGATAGAAGTGGTTGGGCCCATTCGTGATCTCAGATGTTTACTCGAGTAGAGCTATTGAGTTGGAAGATCATGAGAAAAAGAAATTTGTGGTGAATGGGCAAAGGTTAAATCACTACTATATGGGTGGACCCGGAGCGTCTAAGGTTGAATCGTTTCTCTTCAAAGATCCAAAATAATGACCAAGTGCTGTCGTGCCACAATTATAACTACGACATTTCTTGGGAGGCAACACAAGATTTATTTTTGATGTTTTTAATATTTTTTATATTAATTTTAGCTTAGATTCGATTGATGCAGGTGTAACACCCTGTAAAAGTCGTGCATGGATTAGCCTTTAATAGAGTGCCCTTAGACTTAAATACTTGAAAATATTTCTAAGTGTAATGAGGACTTAGAGTCATTTTAGCTGGCAATCTTCGGGATACAAATTTTCAACCTTCCCGACATCCGCTTTTAGATTTTCAAGTTGCCTTATGATAGGGAAATCTCATAGTACATCTCAAATAAGTTTTGGAATTTTTGGGAATGCATAAGGCTGCGTTTGGATTTAAAAACAATAGCAAAACGCATAGACTATTGCCCAGTTTTCAGCATTTCAGGGTCAATTTCAAACGATCATAACTCCCTGTATATAATGAAATGTGTAAGCTATAATATATCAAAAAAAATCTCTTCGAGTCCTCTTTCAATTGCAGTTGGTTTCATCCAATTTGAGTATATAAGTAAAAGGTTATAATCGATTTACTCCAGTCTACCAAACTGTCAACTAAGGGACAGATTTGACCTTAATTGTTCCTTAGGGGTATTTTGGTAATCCTCCACCCTTATATATACCACCAACACGGGATTTAATCCCTCAAACACCATAATACACATACTTTTCCCAAAATTGCTCAAGAACTCTCCCTAGGGTTTCAACATTAAAACCCAAGCAACTCAAGATTCAACCGCGGGTTCGTGAAACAAATTACAGATTTGGAATCCTCTAGACGTAGGCTTCGATAGAAACCCAAAATTCGTGGAGAACAAGGTACGCGGGGTTTTCCTAAATTCTCATGGGCATAGAAAAATCATGTTTTAGAATGGGGTTTTAAATTATGTATATATATTTATGTATAAGATGTTTTAACATCATTGTTTTGGTCTTTTGACCATCTCCAAAGCGATTTGACAGTTTATATACATATATGAATGAATGTGTTTCAATTTTGAATACATGAACTTGCTAAAGACATTTGACTACCAGGTGTTTGATGAAATTTCTGCATGAATTGAACTTTAAGTTTCGGAATATGAAATCCTTTACATCAGTTACATGTTTTGGTGGTCTAAACTATGTTTTGAAAGAAAGCTCTTGCTTAATACATAATGGCTAAGAAAAATCATGACTTGCAAGTCTTGGTATGACGATACCAACTCAGACTAATGCCATATCAGACTCAGACTAACAGACATTTCAGACTTTCATGATTTTAGACATTCAGAATGTTGCATGTACAGAAAAGGTTAAAAATGGGCATACAGAGATGGTAGGTGGTTCCCCGAAGAGGGCTTGAGTTCAAGTGACTAATTGCCTAAAACCGTGGTTTGCCGACCCGGGTATACTATTATGCGCTGACTTAAATGTCCTGTGGCGTATCAGACTCAGACACTCCAACCCTTGCGGAACACTTGGGTTGGGGGCTTCCCCGCCGAGTCAATGGAGAATTCCATACAACCCGTGGAATATCAGACTTGTAGGGGAATACCACCTAACTCAGAAGTAAAACACAGATCATGATTTGAAATGAACAGACAGGTTACATGTTTTCAGAAAGTGCCCATGTATTTTTCAGAAACAATTTTTTACATGATGTCTTGATGAAAAATTGCTTTCACTTAATATGTATATATATATATGTATGTTCCATTATACTATTTTTTTGGATTGCTTCACGTGTCAGTACTTTTGTGCTGACCCCCTCTCCTTCCAGGTTCTGAGGCACAATCTAGGGGTCCAGCTATTCAGTAGACATTCTCGGATTTACAGACTTGATCTCATAGTGGTGAGCCTTTTATTATTCGAAAGGCCTAATTATGTCAGACATTATCTTATTTATTATGTTTTTGGTTTACTGGGGGCCTTGTCCCAGTTTCTTTTCAGACAGATGTTTATGTTCTTAGTAGAGATTTCGCAGACTGATGTCAAATAGTATTATTCAGAAATGTTGCAGAACTTGACCATGTTTTCCGTACTCAGTTTCAATTCCGTATTTTATTATGATTATGAATGTTGTGCATGATAACCAGATAGAGAATGGGTGTTCCGGGCCTTCATGGTTCAGGATGCTCGTCACGGATAGGGCCTAGGCTCGGGTCGTGACAAACTTGGTATCAAAGCACGGTTCATGGTCCCAGGGTGTCTGCGAAATCGCGTCGAGTAGAGTTCTGTTTATAGGTGTGTAGCGCGCCACACTTATAAATAGGAGGTTACTAGGCGTTTAGGAATGTTTCCCTTCTTTGTGATTTAGTTCGTGATTCAGAGTCTAAACTGTCCCATTATTGGGTTGATTCAAGTGCAAAAAGTTTAGAGTATACATGATATAGTCCTTTTCGATTACGTTCTATAAGATTTTAAAAATTATGGAAAAACTCGATAGGAGTATGTTAGTGCATCAATATATGCTGATTCTGATGTAAATATTGATCCTGATGGAATCGTGCATTCCATCTTAAGGTATTAAGTGTATATTGTCCCTCTCAAAATCTTGTTACAGTTGTGGACAATGTATAGCAGAATGTTGGAACTATATTTCTACCCAAATAATAGCTTAAGTTAAAGTGTTGTTGTCATGACCTACTGGTAGTGATATTGGACCAAGAAGTTGGTGATGTACAGTCACAAAGTTAGAAGTCAGAGTGAGGGTGATTTTGTGTAAATGAATATTTCAGTTGAATAATCGATGTTTGAGGATGATTTACCCCTTTATAGTGATAAACTAATGTGGTAGCTAGCAGCATGTGTGGATTGTATGGTAGTCTATGGAGGAAGTGTTTTACTCAGATTTTTATTTATACAGAATAATATGTATATTCTTAGACCATTAAATATTAGGTGTCAATTTTCTATCCCTTGTAATATGTAATCTTGTTATCATGATGTTTTTGAAAAAAAATTAATTTAAAGTCTAGTGAAGCCGTGTGGGGCTCTTTCGATTCACTAGAATAGTTGCCTTGTCATCCATCTCATTTTCTTGTTCAAAATACAAAACCAAACTCTAGTGAAGCCGTGTGAGGCCTGTTTTGATTCACTAGAAACTTGTTGTCCAACTTGTTGTTCTTTCATTGGTTTAATATATGTATGGCTGAATCTGTTTGCATGAGATAGAGTTGGTAATGAAGTGATTCATCCTTTTGTGTTATTAGTTGAAGATAGAGAAGGAGTTTTTGGTCAGGGTGATTTTTTGATTGCTTGAATGTGGAAATGGCTATATTAGCGAGTAAGTTATGATTATAGACTCATGGTTGTTTGAGGAATTTGAAGGCAGTCTAAATGTATGAATGAGTGAGAAAGTATGAGGTGAGAAATCCGTATAAGTAGATACAATTGTATGGGGTTATAATATAAGATTAAGGTTGACCATGTCTATTATGAGGCTTTAACCCCCTTGACCCTCTTTTCATTGGTAGTTGTAAACTAGTGCTACTTGTGAGAAGGTATGTAGTAGATTTTTGAGATATTTGGGTAGAATATCCCAATTTGATGGATTAGTGTATTTATATTATGTTGCATTCTTCATTGGTGGTAGATGATTGATACTAAACTATAGGCTTGAATTTAAATGGTGTGGTGGTAAGTAGTGGCAAGAGTTTGTTGATGCATATTTTGTGGGATTAATTTAGTAGGCTTGAGGTGCTGAAATAGTACATGCTAACGGAATGATGATAAGGTAAACCGTTAGGTCATGATCGATTATTGTGCTTACGAAGTTCTAGTGCACTAGTGTTTCGTGATGTTTACTTATAGTTTCCAAGTAAAAATTTTGTGTAAGGTTGGGTTGTAAGTCATGCATAGCACTAGATATTAAGTTTGAATAGTTGAAGTTCATAAAGGTGGATGTGATGATTTCTTGATCAATGATGTTAGTTATATGAAAGTGATCTAATAGGCTTGAACGGTGTGTGAAATGGCTTAAGTTTAAATTGATTCGTAATGAAGTATAATGTTGTGGGTATGGTGTGTAAGTATGACCAAGGCGATATGGAGTTGTGGCATTTCTTTAAGACTATTACATGTTGTGTGTGACTAGTGGTACCATGGAGTTGCTAGTTGGAAAAAGACTAGTTAGATGATATATGGTGTTCTAGATAGCCAAATTAAGGAGCCTTGATTGATAGTGTTGAGCCTTTTGATGTGATCTCGATTCTCATGGTAGAGAGATATAAGTTTAGAGTAGCAATATTGGTATGCTAGGACGGAAGTGGTATGGTTCATCAAAGGCTTGGTGATATCCATGTTAAGTGTTAGAATCTAAGTTTGAGTTTTGAAGGTTGAACGGATAGAAATAAGTGTGCAAGCATTATACTTTGACTATTGGTGGCTATGGAAAGATAGAGTGTATCCCAGAAGGTAGTCATTCAGGTTGAGTTCTATGATATGCATGTATTGTCAAGTTTTTTCAGACCCTAGAGTGCAGTAAGTGTAGTTCAGTTAGAATCTGGTAAGGGATCTCCCAAACGCTAGATGATGACTTGAAGCTAAGTGGGAGATGATAGAACGAATAACCAAGTAAGGCTCTCAGATTCTAGTAGTGATGCAGTGTGATTTAGAACATCAGAAAGTAAGGGTGAATCTCAACCCATTCCTACCTCAATATTTTATTTTTTTTGTTATCCGGATGCTTACTCATGCCTTACGATGCAGTTCCATGATAATAGTTCATGATTCCGGTATATGATAGAGAGTCACGTACTCTTCCAATTCCAAGATAATGAGTTCTAGTTCATTCAAGTAGTTGGAATCACATTCTTTATGTTATGAACTCTAGTTGAGGTCATGCAACTCATGATGCATGTAATCACTCTTTATAGTGTGCTCAGTCCCATATAAAGATCTTTTTCACGCTTGAGGGTCTTATGTTTTAACCTTTTAGTGACCCTTCCTATGCAATGATAGTGGTGTTGATGTAAATGTTCTTGTTGATGGAAGATCATAGTATGCTTGTTTAGATAAGGCCATAAGTATGAAGTAAGATTTGGGGCCAAGTCTTTGATACATGTGATGGTTAGTGGAAAAGTTTATGTGTGTATGTTTTTAGGATAGCGCGTGGGAGTTATATTGATAGTAGTTTAGAAACTATGTGAAGTATCTACTTATGGGTGTTTGCCTTGAAGTTAACATGTGGTTATAAATTAGGCTTGAACGACGTTTTGGGATTGTAGTGGAAGGTCGCCATATGCATTAGCGACTTCATATTAAGAGTTCAGTGTAGTCATTGAAGTGGTAAGGCATGTTATGCTTAGGATGTGATTTTTAAAAGAGGTATAGAAGGTGGCATCATATGGTTTAGAATAATAGTGTGGTGTAGCATGTTGTATTTTTGTGATTTAGAGTTAGGCTTGATCGCGGGGTAAGGATTAAGATATTTTAGACATTAGTAGAAAAAAAAACATTATCAATGCTCATATGAGAATTTTAAGCTGAGTTGAATGAATATGATATTTATAGGGAATAGTATAGTTAAGGGATATTCGGGAAGTGCTCTAAGCCTTAAAGTAAGAAGTTGTATTGCCAAAGGTCTGAAAATTCTATCCTAATTTAGGAGTTATATGTCTATATTCCAGACTGCAGAGTAGTGTCAATGTTGTGATTTCCTCAGTGGGATGTTTTGTGTAATCCATACCCAAGATTCATGGTTCCCTATTACTGCTAGAGCTTCCTTAGAGAGAGTGTTGAAGAGAATACTCCAGTTAAGTATGAGGGTGTAGTATAATTCAGTCTGTATGGCCAATAAGTCAGTTTAGCAGTCAGATTCGCATGACTTGTTTTCTTGTCTTTGCACTTATTCATGCTACTCGAAATCTCAGACATGCTACTAGTCGAAGATAGAGTATACCAGTAGTTACGAGTATAGCCCAGTTCATGCATCATGCATTAAATTCAGATTCCAAATGTTCAGATCAGTGTATTTTTATTAGAGGACATGTCATGTCCGCGTTATTCCATATATTTAAGGCTTCAACAAGTTCCTACCCATCATTCGAGGACGAATGATCCCAAGGGGGAGATAATGTAACACCCTGTAAAAGTCATGCATGGATTAGCCTTTAATAGAGTGCCCTTAGACTTAAAAACATGAAAAAATTTCTAAGTGTAATGAGGACTTAGAGTCATTTTAGCTGGCAATCTTCGGGATACAACTTTTCAAACTTCCCGACATCCGCTTTTAGATTTTCAAGTTGCGTTATGATCGGGAAATCTCATAGTACATCTCGGATAAGTTTCGGAATTTTTCGGAATGCATAAGGCTGCGTTTGGATTTAAAAACAGTAGCAAAACGCATAGACTATTGCCCAGTTTTCAGCATTTCAGGGTCAATTTCAAACGATCATAACTCCCTGTATATAATGAAATGTGTGAGATATAATATATCAAACAAAATCTCTTCGATTCCTCTTTCAATTGCAGTTGGTTTCATCCAATTTGAGTATATAAGTAAAAAGTTATAATCGATTTACTCCAGTCTACCAAACTGTCAACTGAGGGACAGATTTGACCTTAATTGTTCCTTAGGGGTATTTTAGTAATCCTCCACCCCTATATATACCACCAACACGGGATTTAATCCCTCAAACACCATAATACACATACTTTTCCCAAAATTGCTCAAGAACTCTCCCTAGGGTTTCAACATTAAAACCCAAGCAACTCAAGATTCAACCGCGGGTTCGTGAAACAAATTACAGATTTGGAATCCTCTCGACGTAGGCTACGATAGACACCCAAAATTCGTGGAGAACAAGGTACGCGGGGTTTTCCTAAATTCTCATGGGCATAGAAAAATCATGTTTTAGAATGGGGTTTTAAATTATGTATATATATTTATGTATAAGATGTTTTAACATCATTGTTTTGGTCTTTTGACCATCTCCAAAGCGATTTGACAGTTTATATACATATATGAATGAATGTGTTTCAATTTTGAATACATGAACTTGCTAAAGACATTTGACTACCAGGTGTTTGATGAAATTTCTACATGAATTGAACTTTAAGTTTCGGAATATGAAATCCTTTACATCAGTTACATGTTTTGGTGGTCTAAACTATGTTTTGAATGAAAGCTCTTGCTTAATACATTATGGCTCAGAAAAATCATGACTTGAAAGTCTTGGTATGACGATACCAACTCAGACTAATGCCATATCAGACTCAGACTAACAGACATTTCAGATTTTCATGATTTTAGACATTCAGAATGTTGCATGTACAGAAAAGGTTAAAAATGGGCATACAGAGATGTTAGGTGGTTCCCCGAAGAGGGCTTGAGTTCAAGCGACTCATTGCCTAAAACCGTGGTTTGCCGACCCGGGTATACTATTATGCGCTGACTTAAATGTCCTGTGGCGTATCAGACTCAGACACTCCAACCCTTGCGGCACACTTGGGTTGGGGGCTTCCTCGCTGAGTCAATGGCGGATTCCATACAGCCCGTGGAATATCAGACTTGCAGGGGAATACCACCTAACTCAGAAGTAAAACACAGATCATGATTTGAAATGAACAGACAGGTTACATGTTTTCAGAAAGTGCCCATGTATTTTTCAAAAACAGTTTTATACATGATGTCTTGATGAAAAATTTCTTTCACTTAATATGTATATATATATATGTATGTTCCATTATACTATTTTTTTGGATTGCTTCACGTGCCAGTACTTTTGTGCTGACCCCCCCTCTTTCCAGGTTCTGAGGCACAGTCTAGGGGTCCAGCTATTCAGTAGACATTCTCGGATTTGCAGACTTAATCTCACAGTGGTGAGACTTCTATTATTAGGAAGGCCTAATTATGTCAGACATTATCTTATTTATTATGTTTTTGGTTTACTGGGGGCCTTGTCCCAGTTTCTTTTCAGACAGATGTTTATGTTCTTAGTAGAGATTTCGCAGACTGATGTCAGATAGTATTATTCAGAAATGTTGCAGAACTTGACCATGTTTTCCGTACTCAGTTTCAATTCCGCATTTTATTATGATTATGAATGTTATGCATGATAACCAGATAGAGAATGGGTGTTCCGGTCCTTCATGGTTCGGGATGCTCATCACGTCTAGGGCCTAGGCTCGGGTCGTGACAGCAGGTAATATCATAAAATTGGGATGCGAGAAGGTAGGTTCGAAGTCTCGAAAGTGAGACCCAAACTAAGAATTTTGATCAAAAAACTTGCACCAAACTGGAACAACCTGTGTTGCACCAGCTTAAGCAGGTCAGCCATAGGTGCCAGGTATCTGGGAATTCAAAGCAAGCTAGTTTCAATGGAGTAAACTGCCTGGACCTGCGCTGGACTTGCTACAGTAGTCCAGTCGCACCATGGATGCAGGTGGCCTGAATTTGATACTACGGAACTGTTAGTTACTATCCCAACCTGCATTATAAATGCTCAAGCAGTCCAGGCACAGGTTCATCGAATATTGGGCGTACATCAGGCTGCTACATTCTGCCGCAACCTACGCTAGACTTGCTTTAGTAGGCCAGACGCAGGTGCAAAATACTTTGCACGCAGGTCACTTTAAAAATGTTGGGTGTCTTTAAAATGGGTAGGATTTAAGGGGATGACCTAACCCGGTAAGCCCAAAATCTTTTTAAATAATTAAACAGCACCAAAAGTAGTCCAAACTCAACCTTTTCTCATTGCAATTCTATTTTAACGGTTCTTTTATCTCACACTCAACATTATCTCTTTCTTTACGAATAATTGAGCTAAAAAGAAGTGAGATAATTCCTTTGGACTTGTGCTTAAATTTTTCTTCTCCTCTCTTACATCATGAAAGGTATGCTCTCTCTTGATTTAATTTTTGAATTTTCTTAAGAATAGACATAATGCCTCATACCTCATAATAATTGGTCATTTAAAGTGGGTTATGTGAGCTTATTGGGATGACTAAAACTTGTTGGAATAATTATGTTGTCGTTGGTGCCTTGTTTCACTAATTTGATTCATGATACTGTCTTAAATGAAGCTAGTGCACCATGTGTTTGACAAAATGTCCATTAAACATTTCTTGCTTATTTTGTGTAGTGGGTGGCTCAAGTATGATAATATGGGAATCTTGAATATGTTTGGAGACGATTTGGTGAGATGAGCTTGTTCTCTTATGCTACTATTCTCTTTTGTCAAGTTCTTAGTTAGCATTCCCACCATGTGTTTGTTGAAATAACAAGAAGAGAGAAATGTCTTGTATGCTTGTAATGGTCAATGTGATTCTCCTTAGGGCATAATGTGGTCATTTCTTATGAATCATTATGAGTCCAATTGATCTTAAAAATAAAATATTCAATAGTTATTGGTAGAGGGAGTTTGTTGAGAAATATGGCATCCATGGTTCTTGTTGGTCACTATGCCTAACCGGGAGACATGAATTCTTGCCTTTCCCAATGATAGATTAGATGACATCATTCTTAAGGGTATTGGTCATTCTTGTTTCCATTGGAGGTTTTTGATATCCTATGAACTAGTTTTGCGAAATGTGAAGAATGTGAGATAATTTAGAGCCCAAATGATTACGTGTTGTAATGAATGAATCCCATGGAATCTAATGATGAAGTTACCTTGCATCTATCAAACAAACATTTTCTTTTCTTATTTTTAATTTTCTTTCTTAAAATACAAAATTCCAAAAACATGTTTTACCTTTTCTCTTTTGTTTTGGTTTTATTTTGTTTCTTTCTCATAGGTATGTCTCCAAGGAAGAACTTTCCATGAGAAGCTAGAAATGGTAATGCCCCGAATAAAGGCAAAGCAAAGGCTACTTCCGCAAAGGGAAAAGAACCGGTCTCTAAAAATATCTCAAAAGTCCTAGATGTCCAAGCTACCATTGATCGCACACGCGAGGTTAGAAAGGAGGCGGATCAAATCTGGTTTAGTATGGATAGTGTGAAGGAGTTATATGATGATTGGGTAACTACTAAAGGCTTCAATCCCAAGAAAGTATTTAGAATGAAGGGAGTTAACACCCATTTCCCCAAAATAATCGCCGAGGTTAAAGAACGGGTATGGGAACTCTTCACGGATATGACACCTTCCACTCATCGACTATGCTACTTCCTGGTAATTGTTCAAGAATTATATGCTTCCTACGTTGTTTGGCACAACAAACAAAAATATAGAATGCCAATTGTCGAACAACTGTGTCATGAAAGTGTATTAGTTTGAGGAGTGGAAGTCCCTTGAACGGCCTCGGAGATCAATACGCTCTATTTTACTTGTGACTTAGATTCTGCGGTGAAGTGAAAGAAGATAATATTTGGCGGACGTCAAAGTTTTTCGTGGCTTGCTAGAGTGATTGCTAAGGACCTTCCTCTATAGGCTAAAGGTGAAGGTTAAATCAATAGGAGAGATCTTTCGGTTCAAGCCAAACATTGGCTTGGATTTATGGGTAATCGTCTACTCCCCTCAATAAATGACCAAGATATCGTGATTGATAGGATATCATTGTCAGATGCATCATGGATAAAATTGCAATCAATTCGGGAGAGTTGATAGTGGAGACGATAAAGTTCAGGACAAAGTAACCAGGCACTTTATTGCCCTTTCCGACACTCATATATATGTTTTTCCTTAAGTTCAAAGTTCCACTACTATCTAAAATTGATAGACAATTTATATGCACCAGAGTCATTGACATCACACATTGCAAGGATGAGGATAACCCTATGGGCATAAAGAGAAAAGCTTTGGTTTTGATAGAATTGGGTACAGAAGGGTTGTCGAGCTCAGAGGGAATGGAGATCCCTCTGAATTCTAGACTTGATAATGAGACTCATTATGATTCCATCGATACTCCTCTATCATCAATAACTGCACCACCACATTAGCCCACACAATCAGCATGGTCTTCTATGGTGACGTTTGCCAAGGTTGCTTCCATGACTTTGGCAAACAATGCTACTCTTACCCGATTGGTGGCGGATACTCCCCAGTTTATTCAGTCTACTATAACACCTCTACATAACCGTGTATCAAAGTTAGAGCAGAGAGTGGCCACACTTGAGGTTAGGGGAGATTGTGAGGGGGTGGCATCTGTGAGGGCAGACCTTGATAATTTACGGTCGGAGTTTCACTCCGGACAGCCCTTCTTCGGTCTTGATGAGGTAGAGATTTCTTTTCCGTCGGACACTTCTAGCCCAGTTCTTCCATTTGATGATTTGTTTGGAGAGGGTCATGAGGACATTGATGATGAGGCCAAAGTTGATCTTATAGAGGGGCTACCAGAGGCCCGATAGGTTGAGTTTGCTTTGTAATTATCAAGGGATGAGGAGCATGAATGGAAGGTTGGGGCTAGTTCTAGCGCTTGACATGGTGATGAGTCACCCTTCATAGCAGAGTTGATGAGAGAAGCCAGTCTGATGAGTTTTCTATTGAGACAGTGCGATCATTCACCAACAGGGATCCGAGCTCGTAGTGCACCATAGGGAGTCTCTACCCTGCTCTACTCTCTTTCACTTTCGCATTGGGGACAATGTAATATCTTTAGTAGGGGTGGGGAATTTATGATTCGATTTATGATTAGTACCTACTGTTTTACTTTATGGCATTTGGTTGGAAAGATTGTATGGACATACTCTATGTTATTACTTTGATGTTTGTGTGTACATGCTACATTTTGTCATGTTTATTTACTTTAGCCCTTGTAGGGATGGTTTTGTGTTTTTTTATTTTATTATTATTATTACTGACATTGCTTTGGATGAGTCCTTGTCGGGCATTTTGATAATGATGTCAAATATTGTCATTTTGTTGTTGAATTTATGTCATGTGCTTAATTTAAATATGGTATCTGATTGTGCGCATTGATCTTGTATTCTTTTGTATATACGTGTCTAATAAACTCCAAGGGTTTTCTTCGAAACTCGGTTCTTTCCTAAGGAGCAAATTTTTATTTTCTCTTTCTTTTGATCTTTTATTTTTATTTTAGTTTAGTTTCTTTATCGAACCGAGTGATAATTCACCCATCAGGGATGACGAGGCCACATCCTTAGTGAAGTATATAGTCCTTTTGGTTAACTAGGAAGAAGCAAAAATTTGAAAATACTTCCAAATTGTCATTGGCAAGGAATGAAATGTTTTTGAGAAAAACTGAAAATATAGTTGTAAGATCAAGGATGTCTTGAGTTTTCCTTTGAGTAAGACCATTAAACTCAATTTTTGGATATCTATTTACAAGGATGATTCGTTGACTCGGAGTAACTTATGAAGCTCAAATTGCTCAAGTTGGTTGGGATACTAACTTTTTGCTCTATGAGTATGATGCCATGAGTGGTGAGATTTTTGAATAATTCTTGTACATATGTGTAGTCTAGAACTTGCCCTGAGTGTATTCAAAGCGAAATTCTAGGCAAACTTGGTTTGGAGGATGACCCGAGGCCCTTTTTAACCCGTCACATAGCCAAATTCCCACCTTACCATTGTTCCCTAGTTAACCCATTTAAACCTTTTTGCCCTTCTTTCTTTCTTATTGTAATGATAACCATGCTAAAACACCTAAAACCTTTTGAAAATCTCTCTTTTGGTACTTAACCTCCTTTAACGTGTTGCATGATTCTAAATAATGGATTATAGTCAAAAGCCTAAGTTTGGGGGGTTGTGTATGTGGGAGAAGATGGTCAAAGAAAAGATAAGAAAGGTGTATGTAAGGTTGTAAACATATGTGCTTAAAAGACAAGAGATGTTCTTGATGATAAAGTTAAATATCCTAGCCCATAGAACTTGAACAAAAAAAAAAAAATTGGAGGAGTAAGGGGCTAAGAAAGGCTTATAGGTAGAAAATCTCTTTAAAAAATCAAAGAAGTGAAATAAAGAAAATGGTGGCTTTGAATTTTTTGGTAAATGTTAAACAAAAAAGTAGGAAAATATGGAAAATGATTTGAAGAAGAATAAGGTGGGTAAATTGAAATTTTAGAGGTAGAAAGGATTGAACGATTGCATAAAAGGAGGTCTTTTAGTCACTTGATCCATATATATTTCTTCCCGCACCTTAAACCTTCATCTTGACCCACAAGACCTTGGTGATTCCAAACTAAGTATACATTAGTGGCGAAAAACACAACGGGCAAGACTATGGTTCTATTCGACATACTTGAATTTCTTTGTGAGAATGAGTATGAATTCTTTTTTTATTTGAGATCCCTTAAGAATTGAAATGTCTTTGGTGTGTGGAGCTAACTCTTGCATGTGAGAGGCATCGATACTTTTGGGTAGAGGGTGACATTTTACTATCGGTTTGGGTAAATGAGTGAAATAAGTTGCATTGTGAAGATTGAGACAATCTTTGGTTATTTTGTGTCTTATCTTAAGATGTTTTGTGATTTCGAAAGTTAATTTGATACAAACTTTCATCCTTGTTTCATAAATATGTACTTATTGAAAAGTTTTGGTTTACTTGTTGCCATAACATGTGTGAAAAGTGTTTGTAGAGCTTTGTTAGCTTATTCCTTTACTATAGATTTCTTCTAGGTGTATTTGAGTTAAATACCCTATCTTATTGAATTATTCTTGGTTGCTTGAGTACAAGTAATAGTTTAAGTTTGGGGGGTTGATAAGTCATCAAATTGATGACTTGCTAGCATGTTTTAAGACTAAATTATCATGCTTTTTCATTGATTTGATGGTACTCTCTTACTTAATGCTCATTTATGTAGGTAAAAGTAAAAATAGAATATGGGAAAGTCATTCAAGTCATAAAAGGCCAAATGTGAAGGAAAAGAGTCATCCACTTCGCATCTACTTTGGAACTGCTAACCATTTGCTCTCTATCTGCTCTCATCCACTTTGGATCCGCTCAAGCAGATCAAGAGCAAGGTGGAAGTTTTGTAATTTTAATCAAATATTGAGTGGGAGTTTAAAAATAGGGTTTTATGTCATTTTTCAAGACCTAGCTTTTATTTTCCTAACTAGGCATCTCTCTTAGCATCTTAGCATCTCTCTTTTCAACTTAGCATCTATATTTTCATCTTAGAAGAATTTTGTACTAAGCTTGAAAGATAAAATATATGTTAGTGATTTTCTATTGAAGAATTATTGAAACTCCAAGTTTGGAACTACATTCTCTCTATTTCTCATGGATGAAGTCAATGATAACTTTGGTATATTTTTACCCCTTTATCTATGAGTAGATAATTCTAAATCTTGGGGTTATGCTTGCTTAGGTTGTGGTAGTGCATGGGTTTTAGCTAATTATTCTCCTAATTAATTATTTGTAATGGGTGTTTTATTTATTACATGATATAACTAAGAGTTGGGGGTTGCAAACCCCAAACACCCTAGAACCCATGTCATTCTTGAAAGAGGGGACATGGGTGAGGAATAAATGCAACCAATGCCTTGATGCATTTCATTTAATGATATCTCTTAAACATAAAGATGTCAATTGAAGCAAAAGATGTGGAAAAATGTCACACTTGTGAGGTGTTCGAAAGAACCCATTTCTGAAATTTGGTGTTGTAATTGAAAGATTGACATCAATACATTGACATCTAGACTACCCATGAATTTTATCTAAAATATTGGATAATTGTCAAGTACCCATGCATGAACCCACACCTAGAATTTTTGTAACGCCCCGAATCTGGTACCCGAAATACTGCACGGTGCTCATGACCCCGAAGGACCATAAGATAACTCATGACTGATGTTTGTACATTTATACTACATAATATACTATATAAATGCGGAAATAAAGGACGAAAGGCCAAAAGGTTCAAAACTATAACATAGCTGATAAAATTAACATCTGGAGGGGGTATGAAATATCCAAAACAACTGAAATAACTGTCTGAACATGCTAGTCTGAAAAGCCTCTAACTGAGTGAACTATCTGAACAAAGATTTGATGGGACATGTCCCCAACTAACTCCAACTATTGAAATAAATTAATTAATGAGATAATAAAGTAATGAACATATCCTCAAAGGATGAGGACTCACTGCTAACTCTGACTGTTGAGATTGGAATGATATTAATGCTCTGGAGCTTGTGCTTATGAACCCATGGTATAAAAAAATATATCGCAAATGTGTCAGTACGTTTGAATGTACTAGTATGCATGTGAGGTAGGCTGAATGCAAGGGTTTTCACATGCATGAACTGTACTAACTGACCAAATAACATGAACGTGAGAATACATGCATGAATACATAATAACTATAACTGAATTCATGATAGCATGATTACTAAATCTGAGTACTGATAACATTAGATACTGATAACTGTATAACTGAAATAACTAATACTGGGCGACTGTAGCTGACAGTCTAGTTTCTGATGGAACTAGATGAGTTTCGTTCTGATCTAAGTTGACTGTATCTGACAGTCCTGAGTTCTGTAGAACTATCTGAGTTCTATTACTGAGACTGAATAACTGTATCTGACAATCCTGATATGTAACTAAAACTGTGAGAAGTAGTCATCTAACCGACATGCCACAAATAATGCAATATAGCTGAGTTGGGGTCTAATTTGTAACCCTAATTGGAAGGGTATCAATACCGCGCCACTGGTAAGGACAATCTGTGAGTAACCCTCATATAACAGGTAACTCTAGTGAGAATGGTGGGAACCCTCATATAATAGGTTAAGCCACCTCATATGCCCTCATATAACAGGCTATGATGTCTCACCCTACGCTGGCTACGTAGTTTTGGAATGCAAGGATTGCTTCTAAGAATCACACCCTCATATAACAGGTGGGTTCCCTTCCTTGGGTTCACTCGGTACTAATTTCTACTCCCATCTGAATAGACACTGAACATGATTAACTGAACTGAACTGGACTGAGTTAACTGAGTTCCATTGACTAGCAAAATACTACTGAGATTACTGAGTTTTCCTGAGTCATGAGACTGACTGAATTCTATGGATCATGGCTTGACTAAGAATATCTTTAAAATAAAAAACTGATTCTAGGCACACAGCTAAATTTTCTGGTACAAGTAACCCCAGGACTCGATGGGAAAAAACTAACAAAGTATGACTTTCTTGAATACATGACCAACATCACAATCCATAATACAATAAGCTGGAGATTTCAGGAAGTACAAGTTCTAAAGCACCACAATGTCTACACATATATCCATAATTCATTGACTAAGACATTTCATCAAACACTGGACATGCATAAACTTGCACATAAACGGGGATTTCATATTATCATACTAGAATGGTACTTTTCCTTCACATAGGCATTTAATCGAACACATGGGGAGCATACTTTGGTTATACAACCATCAACACATCTAATAATCATGGCTACATCAATCAATGTGTAAATTTAAGGGTTTATCATGATTATTATGCAAATCACCACATCCTAGGGTCAATCATTGGAATATGTAATTTCAAACATGAATCAAAACCCCACACATCATGAACATGAATTTCAATTTAATTTAAACCAACATTCATATATACACAAATCTTGGATTTTTAAAAGAGATTCTTGAGCTTCATGGGTGAAAGGGACCCATGAATCAACACATGACATACCTGGGTTGTGAGTTTATTAAAGTTCTTGAACTTGAAGAACTTGGAGTCTCATAGTTTCTTGAATAATGATTTGGATCTTGTTCTAGGGGATTATCTTTGAGAGAAAACCCTAATTTGATGTTGCAGATGGATAATGAACTTATGAGCCTTAGTCTAATATAATTAGGGGTTAAAACGGGTGGTAAAAGACCAAAAAGCCCTTTTTAAAAACAACTTAAAATAGCTAAATAAACTATGCAACGATGGGTACACCGTTCCGTCGCTGGGTCGACGGTTTGTCGGTCCTGACCGTCGCACCTGGGTAGAATAGGGGTTCACTGCCTCTGTTGCGATGGTTTGGGCGATGGTCCATCGCTAGCTCGATGGTCCGTCAGCCTAAGCCGTCGCCCTTAGGAAAAAGGTGGTCTCACTGCCTCCACTGCAAAGGTTTGGGTGACGGTCCATCGTTAGCTCGCCGGTCCGTCGGCTCTCACTATCACACCTGGTCAGTTTTGACTACTTTCTATATTTCGTCCATAACTTTCTACCCTGATACCAGATTTAGATGAAATTGGTATCGTTGGAAAGCTAATTCAATTTTTCACTCAACAAAAAGTGAATCTTAAAAATTCCATGTGTACAAAAATGGATTCATCTTTCAAAGTAAGTATCTAATATTCTTGAGATGATTTCAAGCTAGGTAGAAGTACGGGGTATTACAATTGCATAACCCCAAGGCTTATTCTCAATTGAATTCACTCTTAGCATTTTTCAACGTCAAGATAGTGCACTGAAATTGAAGTAGTTATCATTTATAAATAGGTTCAAACTAAATGCCCCATTTTACTTTATGTTTGTTTTATTCACACTACGGGTCATCTTTTAGTAGACTATCAATACTCTTGAGTTTTGAATTCCATGCTTTTACTACTTATAGATTCAACCCCAACCTAAGTTGGGTTATTATATTGACAAAAATCACTTACACCCATTCAAGAGTGTAATTTGAGCATTATTAACCTAACCAACTCTCTAAGGTAGGGCTTAGCATAGTCCTCGGATAAATAGGAAGTGTAGACTGGCAAAAAATGGGCTGATCTGGTCATCCTGTCCACAATGACCCAAATCAAATCATGTTGATGAAGAATACGAGGAAAACACATCACAAAGTCCATATTCAATTCTTCCCACTTCCAAGTGGGGACATTGAACTCCTACATAGAACCACTAGGTTTTTGGTGCTCAATTTTAACTTGTTGGCAAATAGAACAATGTCTCTCTTTATCCCACTCCACCAATAGATTTCCCACAAATCGTGGTACATCTTAGTGGCCCCTGGATAAATCAAGTAATGCGTATCATGCTCTGGCAAGAATTCTCTATCTCAAGTCATCTACATGCGGCACACACAGCCTACCCTGGCAATGCAACACGCCATTTCCCCCTTAGGGAAAACCTCTACTTTCTGATCTTTGACAGACTCCTTCAACCTAACCAAACTAGAATCCATATCCTGTTTTTCTTTTACTTCGAAAACCAAAGAAGATTTAGAACTATTTTGCATCCATACGCTTCCCTCAGCTGAATCGACCAAATGGACACCTAGTCTGGCAAGTTGATGAACTTCCTGAACAAGTTTCTTCTTATCATCCTCAACATGAATCACACTGCCCATGGAAAATCTACTAAGGGCATCTTCCATTACATTGGCCTTGCTCGAATAATACAAAATATTCATTTCGTAGTCTTTCAATAACTCTAACCACCTCTTCTGGCGCAAGTTTAAATTTTTCTGTGAGAATACATACTGTAAACTCTTGTTGTCTGTGAACACATCAACATACACCCTATACAGATAATACCTCCAAAATTTCAAGGCAAACACTACAGTTGTTAACTCCAGATCATGGGTAGGATAATTTCTTTCAAGGGGCTTAAGCTATCTAGAGGCATAAGCTGTAACCTTACCTTTATACATCAAAACACAACCCAAACCAACTCGAGAAGCATCATAATAAACAGCAAACCCATCTGAACCATCTGGTAAGACTAAAACTAGAGTTGAGGTAAGTCGAGTCTTCAACTCCTGAAAACTCTTCTCACAAGAATCTGACCACTGAAACTTGACCTTCTTCTGAGTCAATCTAGACATAGGGAATGGAATAGATGAAAATCCTTCAAAAAACTGTCAGTAATAGTTGGCCAAACCCAAGAAACTCCTGATATCTAATGGAGAGACGATTCTAGGCCAGTTTCTTATTGGTTTGATCCTTTGAGGATCAACTCTAATACCACCACCGGAAATAATGTAACCAAGAAAAGCTATTGACCTTAGCCAAAATTCACAATTGCTAAATTTGGCGAACAGCTGATGGGCTCTAAGAATTTGTAATACTATTCTGAGGTGGCCTGCATGTTCATTTTCGATACGGGAATAAACAAGAATGTCATCGATGAAGACTATGATGAACATGTCTAAGTACTATTTGAACACTTGGTTCATCAAGTCCATAAAGGCTGCTGGGGCGTTTGCGGGGCCAAATGACATGACTAGAAACTCGAAGTGACCATACTAGGTTTGGAAAGCTATTTATGAAATGTCACATTCTCTTACTCTGAACTGATTATAGACGAATCAGAGGTCAATCTTAGAAAATTAACTAGAACCATGAAGTTGGTCAAACAAGTCATTAATTCTAGGAAGTGGGTAATTATTTTTTATTGTGACTTTGTTCAACTGTCGATAGTTAATGTATTTCCTAAGAGAACCGTCTTTCTTACGCAGGAATAGGACTGTTGTACCCCATAGGGAAATATTAGGCCTTATGAATCCCTTATCTAGGAGGTTTTTCAACTCTTCTTTCGAATTCTTGAGTTTGGCTTGAGCCATTCTGTATTGCGGAATAGAAATAGACTGAGTATCCGATAAAAGGTCTATTCCAAAGCCAATTTCCCTTGCAGGTGGAACTCCAGGAAGATCTTCAGGAAACACATCTGGAAATTCCCTTGCTACTGGAACTGACTCAAGATTCTACGTCTCAGAACTAGAGTCCTTGACTCGGACAAGATGATAGACACACTCCTTAGATATCATTTTTCTCGATCTAAGGTACGAAAAAAGTTGATCCCTAGGCACTATGGTACTACCCCTTGTAACACCCCAAAAATGGGTCCCAAGATGTCACACGATGCTCAAGACTACGAGTAGTCTCAAGCTAACCCTGTAAGTCTTCTAATAAGTCTAAAACTCAGATCAAAGTAACTTAAACAAGTAAAAATACTAAAATACTAAATTATCTTAACTGAGCTGAAATCAACTCAACATAATGTCTGAAAACTAATACTAGAAGTCTGAATTATAGCTAGAAGCACAACAAGCCTCTATTACAAAGAACTAAAGAGGTATTGGGACAGACCTCCAACTGACTCGAGAAAAACTGAAAATAACTAATCAAATACTACAAAAGATGAAAATTTGAATAAATAAGTCCTCGGACCATGAGGACTCACCAACTGTCGGGATGTAGATAGAGATGCCCAAAATCACTCTCGCTGCTAAGACTGGGCACCTGAACCTACATTATTAAATAATGTATCACATAGATGTATATGTGGATCAGTACTTTGAGAATGTACTGAGCAAGTGGGGGTGAATGCATAAGTAAAAATAATATCTCAATGTTATCAGAATTCATAAAATATGCATGCTAAATGTAATGACTCACATTGTCTTGAATATCTAAAAGTTGAAAATCATCAATCATAAACAACAAAACATACTGTGAAAATCTGGTGAGCCATGACATTTAATTCTAAAAGCTAAACTGTTATTCTATTTTTAGGACTTAGGCTATAGGGAGGTTCTTCTAACCGACATACACTATGTGAGCTATCATAGTATCCAACGTCTTGTTCCCCTAAGGGGAAAATCTCATGTTGGGAAGAGGTTTCATACTCTTTTCAGGGAGTATAACTTAAGCTAAGTGATCACGTCTATAACTGACATCCATATAGAAATGGAAATAATCTGAAACTATACCTACGTTGGCTCATAGTTCAAGAAAATTAGGATGCACTAAACCCACACTTCCCGTTCGGTGCTAAATACTACTCCCTTTAATTTGTATGCTCATTCTGTAGGAAATACACTTTAAATGACATAATGATTCATACTGAAAGCTAATTGTGCATCTGTTTTTTAAAAACTAAAATTTAATCTATAAAGTGGATTCCATATCTTTAGCTAATGATCAAAAGATCAAATCTTTATTCAAAAACTAATCATAAACTATCATGGGATGCTTAAAAGCATAATTTCTTGGATTATCAATATCAAAGCTAGGGCTTAATAACCCATAATTAAAACTTAAGGCAAATCATCATGAATCATAGTCAATAGCCAGAATCATGGGGTTTTTGCACAATTCTAGTCATAATAATGCAATTCAATTCTCCATAAGTGTAAAACAAGCCAAACATATGGACATGTAAAAATAAAGGTAAAATTCATCATTCAAATCTCTTTTAATAGCATAATCTTCAAATAGTAATCAATGGGTATGAACCCTAAATTCAAATTCCTGTAAATTCATGTAAAAACATAATTAAAAGCAAGTTTTGGGAACAAGGGTGAAAGGATTACCCTTGTTCATAACCCCACATACCTTGATTGATGAATTAGAATAAGAAGCTTGACTTTGAGTTCCTATTTCTTCTCTTGAAGATAGTTTCTTGGAGCTCTTGAATTGGGAACTTTGAAATTTGGGTTTTCTTGGAAAAAGAACGGTGGAAATTGGAGGTTCTTGGAGTTTAAAATTGAAGCCTAGGGTTTTCTTTGAGAGGTATTTGGTGAATAATGAGCATATTTTTCTCAATAATACTCTTAATAATCTGTTTTCATGATTTGAGGGATTGGGAAAATACTAAATTACCCTTTAAAAATCAACTTTGAAAACTGGGCACCCGATTTTGCACCTTGGCGCTACGCGGTGTTAATCGCGGTGCCTCACTGGAAAAATGACGAGCGTGATTTTAACCATTAGCGTGACATGATGCTATCGTGTTGGGATATTAGAAAAAGGCAAACCCTATTTTGTCCATCACCGCGATGCAGTGAAATCGCGTCGCCTCACTGGAAAATGATGAGTGCAAAATTGCACTCCATCGCGATGCAGTTCCCGCTCCACCGCAATTCTTGGGGCAAAAATGGCCAATAAAGGTGAGTTTATGGAAAGGGATAATTTCCAATCTGTCCTTCACCGCGACATGACATTATCGCGGTGAGCTATTGCCTTTTACTAAAAGGGCCATAACTTCTCACCCGGGTATCGGATTAAGGCAAAATTTGTATCATTGGAAAGCGAATTAAATTATCTACCTATTAGTGGGTCAAGAGCTCAAAAATTCTTAGTGAAATGAATGATAATCTCATTTGACGTTGAATATGGAAATATTCTTCTTAAGAACTCAATCGATAAGAGGTATTTTGATTCGTCTAATAGCTAGGAGTTACTTGAGGACTTAATATAAATCAAACTCTTATAAAACTACCAAAACACTGAAATTTATTTCTTGTGATCTTGAAGAAAGGTTCCAATAGTGATTTGGATTTTTGGGGTATTACACCCCTTCACTCAAGGATTGGTTCATTCAGAAACTAAAAAGGAACAACTCTGTTTCTACAATCAACTGAAGCATAGCATGAATGGAGCCAATCCATGCTGAGAATGACATCAAAATCAATTATCTCTAACTCTACAAGATCAACTAAAGTGACTTTTTAGGATATTATGACCGGATAGTTCTTGTATACCTATCTGGCTACAATAGAGATACCTACTAGGATAGACACTAAGAAAGGATCTATTAAGGTTTCAGTACTGGCTCCGAAGTTGACCGCTATATAAAGAGGTATAAAAGAAAGAGAAGCTCTAGGGTCAAGCAAAGCAGAAACATATAAATGAAAGACCTGTAACGTACCAGTAACCACATCAGGAGAACTTTCCTGATCCTTTCGGGACTAAAGTGCATAGAGTCTATTTGGGCGCTGCCCACTAGTGGCACTAGAAGTGGCACCCTGCTGAGATGGGCGACCAGACTGAGCTAGGGGACGATTGTGCTGAATCTGCAGAACTGCCTATGGACATTCTTTAATTATATGATATGGCTTACCACACCCAAAACATACATCATTTCCAGCTCTGCAAATACCCTAGTGGTTCCTACCACACTTTTGGGTAAGAGGATTTTTTTCAAGCACTATTCACACTAACCTGAGACTTAGAGCCTGGCGCTCTTTCTTTGTAGTCATTCCTGAATTTGGTCATAGGTTCACTAAAAGATACAGAGCTGGGACTAAAGATTTTTGGAAGAACTAAGGACGGTTACCACCTTCTAACTTTAGCTGATTGAAATTAAAGCTACCTATTATAGCCCTCTTATTATCCCTCTTTCTCTCTCCTTAACCTTTTCCTCCTCTATCTGTTGTGCATGGACCATCAACCTCACCAAGTTTATCTCTTTGATCAACTTCATAATCCTACACTCCTTGACCACACTATCAGATACCCCAGACATAAACTTGCTCATCCTGGACCTATTATCAGCCACTACATAAGGAGCATACCTGGCTAGCTGAGTAAACTTGAGAGAATAATCTTTCACACTCATGTTCCCCTACTTTAGGTTAATAAATTCTAACACCTTAGCCTCCCTCAACTCCAACATGAAGAATCTATCTAAGATAGCAGTAGCAAACTCCTCCCACTCTATAAGTTTAGCCTATGTACCTCAATCCTCTTTCCACTGCTTAAACCAAGTATGAGCCACATCTTGTAACTGATACATATCTAGTTCAGCACTCTTACTAGAAGTCACCCCCATAATATTTGTTACCTTCTGCACCATGTCTAAGAATTCCTGTGGTTCCTCCTCAGACTTAGACCTAGAGAATAAAGGAGGGTTTATTCAGGTAAAGTCCTGAATCCTGGTTGCGGCAGCATTGGCCACTGGGTTGGCCATATATTTTGGGCTGCCACAGAGTGAGCTAGAGTGGTGAATGCAACTCTGAATTCTGTATGAGATACATGCTCATTCAGGGGATCTTCCTAAATGGGAGAAGGTGCTGGATGGTTTCCATTTCTTCTTTCGTTAGTTTTCCTGGGAGGCATATTCTATAAATGGAATGAAAAGTTGAATTAGATAGAGAGTTTAAGTTAAGATCCTTCTCATTCACATAAAATAAATACTGAAAGAAGGGAAACTTTTCCTGAATGCCTTTAGCCTCTTGCCCATAAGTGTGGCGCACTACACACCCATGTAAAAGACTTTACTCAATGTGGCTTTCAGACTCCCTAGGACACTTTAAAACCTTAGGCGCTCTAATACCAAGTTTGTAATGACCCAAGAGTACACCCTAGACGCTATACAGTGCTTATGGTCCCATGAAACCATAAGCTAACCCATGAGCTGGTACCTGCTATGAGCACTGAATAAAACTAATGAACAATATACATAAAATTTTATTAAAATACCATAAGGTTTTAATAACTAAAAATAATACTGAAGCAACTGTCTGACATGTAATAATAACTGAAAAAACAACTAGTTGACTGATAGTGTCTTAAAGCCTCTAATAATTGAAATAAAAGAGTTGATAGGAAAGGCCCCAATTAACTCCAAAATTGTTTGACGATAAAGAAAATGATGAAATATTGTAATAGCTGAATAAAAGTCATGTCCTCGATAGATGAGGACTCACCATGGTAGTTGCTGCTGATAAATTGAGTTGTCTAAGTACAATCAGGAATTCGAGCATCTGAACCTATGATATAAGACATCATAGCGCAAGAAAAGAGTATACGTTCAGTACATTTGAATGTACTGGTATGCTAAATGAGGTAGGCTGATATGCACGGGTTTATGTTCATGAGTAATAACTAACTGAATGTATATCATGTGGTACTGACTAAGAATGCATGAGAACTGTAAAGACTAAAGATGCATGACCACGCATAAAAACATGTACTGAAGTAATCTGTAAAAAGCAATACTGAAATTTGATAGTCGAGTAGCTGGTAAATATATGCTATGGTCAAGAAATACTGAACTAAATTCTGAAATGAGATCTGAAACTGCAACTGTGGCAGTTTTCATCTAACCAACATGCCCCAACGTAGACTAATTGGGTTCCAACCTGTAACCCCAGTGGAAAGGGTGTTAATACCATACCACGAGTTACTAACAATGGTTGGGTCAACCCTAATATGGAAGGAAGACTCATGAGGTGTAAATATGTATGTCAACCCTAAACTGGCAGGATAACATATTAACCTACGCTGTCTACATAGTTTTGTAGCTCAAGGATTATTACTAAGGGTAACAGCTTAAACTAGCAGGAATGCCCCCATCCCTGAGTGAGAGAGCGCTGAGGAGTGTATAAAGCAACATTCCATCCATATTGGTGCATAAAGGATAGGCCTTATACAGTGAACTATTAATACATTTGAACCTTGCTATAACCAAGATATATGGAGTTGCACTATTAAAGCAAGCCAAACGCTAGAATAGAAAGCTCACATACATATTATTTTATGGATTTCTATTTCCATTCAAGCCGCAAATGATAAGTAACATTAGCAATCAGTGAAATCTTAAAATAAGATTAGAACTCATACCAGAATATATTTGTAGCTCCTTGAACAAGAGTTGATGAGTAACGGAGGACATTAGAATTTTCAAGTTGAACCTCAAATAATTCCAAAGTAGAAGAGAATTTTTTTAAAATATCAGGTTCATTACCATTGCATAAACCAAACACACACTCCTCTCCCCCTATATCCCTTCCCTCTTTTCTTCCTTTTGAGGTTTTTCTATTTTGTTTTTGGGAGTTGGGAGTGAGGTGGAGGACACGAATTTGTATGAACATCTTGATAATATTTACAGATCATACCTTGAAGTACTGTCTTCACTTTTGGATATGCCTAAATACTTGCAGATTTAAGAGATTTTAAGGGACACATAAATATACCCCTATGAGACTTTAAGCAAAATGAGTAAAATTATTTAGAAATTCAATTCAGAGAGATCTTTTTGGGGGCCCATTTGTTCATAACATGTACAAATATAATGACCAAATACAAGAACAACCCAAGATATTGTTAGAAACACATGATTCTACACAAGAAAGAATGATCAAAAGTCTCTCCAATTGTTGGAAAGGAAAAAAGAAGAAAAAAGAGAATGATGAGATCGACTAAAAAAATTTAAAAAATAAAAACACCAGAGTTATAGTATCATCCTTAACTTGTGGGTCTAGAAGCCATCTTTCACTTTTTGATTTGGGAGTTCTCATTATACCAATACACACAGAGTACATAACTTGAAGGGATACTAAAATTATTGAAGGGTGTAAAAATTCTACTAACCTACTTATGGAAAAGTAGTGAAAAATATTTGAAGTGAAGGATTGACTCCATAGTTGGACTATCAAATCAAGGATCGATTTTTCATTCTGAGGTATATAGAACGATCAGCAAGCACATTGAAGTAGCATATTGGTCCTACTTTTTTTATCTTTCAGGTTTACTCTTCACCTCATGAAAAGTGTCTAGCCTATCAATGAACTTCAATTAGAAGGTGATCAAAATGACTGACAAGCTATGCTTACCATTTAATGGGATGGAAGCAGATCATGCAGTAAAGAACTAAAAATATTATCACCTCGGGTACAAACTACAACATAGAAGAGAACAAGAGAAGGCATAATTTGTTTCTTTTAAATATTTAGAGAACTATCTTTTGAATTAATATACAAGGTCTAATCCATGAACTTTGTCTTAAAAAAGATAACACTTAAAACAAATAGTCGGCAAACTCTATATAAACTCTTAAGAAAATTAGGGATGAAAATGTTAGTGATTAGGAATAGGAAATTTAGTAATCTATAGCACAAGAAAAGTGATCTGATCACAATAATAAATTTAAAGTTGCATCTTTGCAGCTGATTTTGAAATTTAAGATGCTCTTTGAATGCCATAGATATAGCTGAAGCACTTAACTAATATCAAACAAAACTCATCAGTGTATATGATACTTGGCGTTAATGTGGAAGGAATGAAATAAAGTTCATGGAAGATCTTGAAGTAATTCAACGTGATAGACTTTGTCCAAAACCTGGAGCGGGGTAGCTATAGAGACTATCATAGGCCACAAAGGGGTAGCTACAAAGGGGTGAGGATTTACAATTCCAATTATGCATTATGAAACCTTATTGATGATAAAGTTTTGGTCTTGAGGCCTTTCACCCTTAAAATTGATCTTTGTTATATATACATATACATGTGGTTTGTGTTTTGAAAATTTAATTAAGAGCATGAAGATTTATACTTCCTCTGATGTTATGAATTATCCGAATGCATATTGAGAAGCATGATCTAAATGCCTCTATTATGGTTTGTTGACTTTGTTTTGGTGATAACTTGGAGAAAGGGAATTTTTCTTAATTACATAAATTAAAGTGATGAGTTAAAGAGTTTTCCTTGGTTGTAACAAGATACTTGACCACCAAGTGTTTGTGAATTGAACTGAGGATCTTTGCCTATGTTTTCATGAATTTGACTATATACATCCTCTTATATTGTTTGATTAGTTTGGTGGTCTGAAAATAATGTTTTGAAAGAGAAGACTGTAACATGATAATGAATGTCTTACAAATACGACTTGCAAGTCTTGGTATGACAATACCAAAACAAATAATGCCATAACAAACTCAAAACAGAACATAAGTCAAGTTTCATTCAGATTTTTTAGAAATTGATTTCAGAAAGATGCATGTTTAGAAAAGGTTAAAAATGGGCTTAAGAGATTCTAGGTGGTTACACGAAGAAGGCACGAGTTCAGATAATTCATTGCCCAAAACTGTGTTTTGTCTATAAAGTTTATTATTTTCCCAAGAGGAATTATACGTTGGCCTAGTGCCCTGTGGCATATCAGAATCAGAAACTCCAACTCTTGCAAAAAACTTAGGTTAGGGGGTTACCAGTCGAGTTAGTGGCAGATTCCATATAGCCCGTGGAATATCAAACTTGTAGGGTGTACCACCTAACTCGAAACTAAGACAAAGATATTGAGTTGATTTATAGAACTAATTCTAAAGACCTATTTACTATGCCCGTGGATTTTTAAATGGTTTATATTGATGTGTTTTGTTTTATGAAATGCTCTCCCTTATTGTATGTATCAGTATTTTGTTTTTGGATAGTCTTGCGTACCAGTACATACATATTCACCCCCTATATATCAGGATCTGAGGCACAGTCCCACGGTCTCAACCAGCAGTAGATCCGTGTGTATCAGAAGTTGCAGTTGGTGATCCTTCTCTATTCTGGAAGGCCTGATTTTCAGATTTCAATTCTTATTTCTTTTTATGGTCTATGGGGGCCTTGTTCCAGTTTTGTTTTAGATTTATGATGGATATTGTAATGTTAGAGATTTTGTAGACGGTTGGCACGTGTTTAGAATATTTAGAATTTCTTTTTCAAATTATTCAGGTTATGAGATTGACCATATTTCTGTCATGTGTTTTTTTCGTAAATTTTCTTATACTATATGAATATTATGCATGATTACCAGATTTAGAAGAGCGCCCATGCCTTCAAGTTTCGGGATGCTCATCACGGCCAGTGCTTCAGTTTGGGTCATGACAAAATTGGTATCAGATCCAGGTTCATGGTCCCAGAGTATTAGTAAAATTGCATTAGGTAGAGTCCTATTTTTGGGTGTGTAGCACACCATACTTATAAGAAGGAGGCTAGAAGGAGTTTAGGAGTGTCTCCCTTCTTTTGTGATTTAGTTCATGTTGTAAAGTCTGAGTGTCCTCTAACAAATAATTTCCTATATTTTAGAAAGTTATCATGCCTCCCCGTCGCTCTAATGAACAAAATCCTTAGGCCTATGATATCTGTCCCACTCACAAAATACGGACCCATAATAGAGCTCACACCTTAAAGTTTGTTCCTACTCCTGGAGTTCCTCCAGTTCCAACCAGTACACCTCGGGCACCCTAGATCGGTGTTAACTATCCACAGCCTTCTCAGAAGTAAGTTTTAAATGCTGAGTTTCGATAATCCATTCATATGATAGCTAAGTTGGTAGCCTCTCGGACTTCTTAGTCTGAGGATATAGGTTCTGTATCTGGTTCATCTGAGGTTACTCGAGTTTCCTAATTCATGAGGCTAAACCACCTGTATTCACTGGTACAAAAGTTGAGAAGGACCCCAAAGTGTTCATTGATGAGTTGGAGAAAATTTTTAGCGTAATGCACGTGAATGAGATTGAAAGTATGGAACTAGCGGTATATCAACTGAATAACGAGATGAATCAGTCGTACAATGAGTGGGAGGATTTGAAAGGAAGTGATACGAAGACATTCGTGTGGGGAGATTTTGTAGAAACATTTCTGGACCATTTTTTTCCTCTGGAATTAAGGGAATCGAAGGTGGAAGAAATTATAAACATAAAACAAGGTAAGATGAGCTTCAAGGAGTACACATTGAAGTTCAACTAGTTATCTTGTTATGCCCTAGAACTGACAGGTAATAAGAGGGCGCTTATGAGAAAGTTTGCATCTAGTCTTTCAGATGATTTGGTATTGGAGTGCAAAGGAGAAATTTTGAATAGGGACATAGATTTCCCCAGACTATCCATTCATATATAATAACTGGAGGATTAGAATAAAAGACTGGAAGAGGCACGGGAGAAAGACCGGTAGGCCAAGAGGGCCAGAACAACATTCAGCAATAGGGTGGTAATTGAGGTAACAGGTGGCCCAAGAACAATTTTTGGGGAAACGCCCAGTCTACAGCCAGCGCTCCAGCACCCAGACCTCTAGTTGATCATCAATTTCAAAATTTTCAGCCTAAAGATGGATCAGGAGTGTAGGGTACTCAGTCCCAAGGAAGCATATCTTTCCACATTGATCTTTTCTGCGATGTGAGACTTGCGGTAAGAATCACCTAGGGAGGTGTCAATTGGGTAGGTTAGTGTGCTATACTTGTGGTAATTCGGGCCATTATCAGAGAGATTATCCTTCTTCTAGAAGGAACTTCGGCGGTGCCAAGTCCCAAGACAATTCCTCAACGCCACTACTACCTTGAAAAGGTACTACATTAGCTACTGGGGGTGGTTGCAATTGGTTTTATGTTTTGTCCAATCTCAAGGATGAAAAGGCTTTGCCAAATGTCATTACGGGTATGTTGAAAATATTTTCCTGAAATATGTATGTGTTGCTTGACCTAGGGTCTACCCTATCTTATGTAACCCCATATAAGGTAGTTATTTTTGGGTTTTATCTTGAAGTTATTCCAGAACCTTTCTATGTTTCTACTCTTGTTGGTGACTCTATTGTGTCTAGGAGAGTGTATAGAAATTGTGTGGTGTCTGTCTATAATCATGATACTGTGGAAGACCTTATATAGCTTGATATGGTTGACTTTGATTCTATCTTGGGGATGGATTGGATCCATTATTTCTATGCCACACTAGATTGTAGAACCCAAAAAGTCACTTTCTTCTTTTCGAATGAACCAGTAATAGAGTGGGAGGGGTATTTGATAGCACCTAAGGGGAAATTCATATCTTATCTCAGAGCCCGCAAACTTATATCTAAGGGTTGTTTGTATCACCTAATTTGGGTAAAAGATTCTATTACTGAAAGTCCTTCTCTCCACTCTGTCCTTGTAGTTAATGAATTTCCGGAAGTTTTTCCTGATATCTTCCAGGGATTCCACCTAATAGGGAGATAGATTTTGGCATTGACTTATTTACAGACACTCATCCTATTTCGATCCCTCCATACAGAATGGCTCTTGTAGAATTGAAAGAGTTGAAAGAACAGTTAAAAGATCTTCTTAACAAGGGCTTTATCTGTCCTAGTATTTCTCCCTGGGGTACACCTGGACTCTTTAGGCGTAAGAAAGACGGTTTCCTCCGTATGTGTATAGACTATTGTCAACTAAATAAGGTCACTGTTAAAAATAAATACCCTCTTCCTAGAATTGATGATATTTTTGACCAGGTTCAGGGTGCTAAGTGTTTCTCAAAGATAGACCTGCGTTCGGGGTATTATCAATTAAAGGTTAGGGAGGTCGATATTCCTAAAATGGATTTTCAAACCCGCTATGGACATTATGAGTTCTTAGTTATGTCCTTCGTACTGACTAATGACCTAGGTTCTTTCATGGACCTTATGAATAGGGTGTTTCATCAGTTTCTAAACCTTACTGTCATAGTCTTCATTGACAACATCTTAGTTTACTCCAAGAATAAGGAAGATTATGCCAGTCACCTCCAAATTATCCTTCAGACCCTGAAAGATCATAAATTGTATGCAAAAATTTCCAAGTGTGAATTCTAGCTTAGTGATATTACTTTCTTGGGGCATATTATGTCTAGTGAGGTACTTAAGGTTGATCCCTAAAAGATTGAGGCAATGAGCAAATGGCCTAGACCCACAATTCCAACCAATATCCGAAGCTTCTTGGGTTTGGCAGGGTATTATAGAAGATTCTTAGAAAGTTTTTCTTCCATAGTTGCTCCACTTACTAGGTGGACAAAGAAAAAGGTGAAATTTGCGTGGTATGACTCATGTGAAAGTAGTTTTCAGAAATGGAAAGATAAGTAGACTACCGCACCTATTTTGACTCTTCCCGAAGGTATAGAGGGTTTAGTTGTTTACTGAGATGCATCCCGAGTGGGACTTAGGTTTGTACTTACACAGAATGGTAAGATAGTAGCTTATGCATCTATACAATTAAAGGTGCACAAGGAAAATTACCCCACCCATGCATTAGAGTTGGCAGCAGTGGTGTTCGCACTTAAGATATGGCGCAATTATTTGTATGGTGTACATGTTGATATGTTTACGGACCACAAAAGTTTGCAGTATGTTTTCTCCCAGAATGAACTTAATCTCAGGAAGAGGCGGTAGATATAATTGTTCAAGGACTATGATATAAGCCTGCACTATCATCTGGATAAGGCAAATGTAGTAGTCGATGCCCTTAGTAGGTTTTTAATGGGCAGTCTTTCTCATGTCGAGAAAGGGAAAAGAAAGATGGTGAAAGATATTCACCATCTTGAAAATCTAGGGGTTCAACTTTTGGATTCCGAAGATGGAGGGGTAATTGGTCATGAGATAGCTAAATATTCCCTACATGTTGAAGTTAAGGAAAACCGGGTCGAAGACCCCATCTTGATGCAGATAAAGAAAAATATTTGTTAATAGAAGGTGATGGCTTTCAAAATTAGAGGTGATGGGATTTTAATATATCAGGGTAGGCTATGAGTACCGAACGTGGATGGTTTGTGTGAGAGGATTCTATCACGACCCGAACCGAGGCCCTGGCCTTGATGAGCAATCCAAACCAAGAAGGCCCGAACGCCCTTTTATCTTGTAATCACAGACACTATTCATATACAAAAAAAGATGCGGAAATATAATTTAAATACGGGATCATGGTCATACTCTAAATTCACATAGTAATGAAAACTGTAAATTGACAACATCTAAGTAATATCTGACTCAGTCTGCGAAATCTCTACTATATGCGAAAAAAAGTTGTCTGAAAACTAGGACAAGGCCCCCAGTACACCCAAATCTAAATAGCTACGATAAACTATAATAAACAGTCCTTCAGGAATAAAGAAGGCTCACCACCGGACACATCTCTACTGCTTATCCGGACCTCTAGATTGAGCCTCAAACCCTGAGAGGTAGGGGGGTCAATACAATTGTACTGATATGTAGAGCAAATCCAAAATAATAATTGATATTCAACATATATTAGAGCAATTTAAAAATAGTTCATAAATATGTCACATAGTAAGAATTATATGGGCATTTTTAAAGGACACTATAAAATCATCTGAACTCTGTGACACTCTTTGTTTTACTTTTGCATTAGGTGGTATGCCCTACAATTCTGTAATTCCATAGGCTATATGGAATCTGCCCTTAAAACGATAGATAAGCCCCCAATCCAAGTTTTTCGCAAGGGTCGGCATCTCTGAATCTCTACTATGCCACAGGGTCGTTGCCAGCGTACAAAGGTAACATACCCGTATCAGCAAAACACGGTTTTAGGCTATGAGTCGATTGACTCGTGCCCTCTTCGGGTAACCACCTAACCCTCTTTAAGCCCATTTTAATTCTTTATAACATGCAATCTTGAAATCAGACTTTGAAGGATCTAGTTCTGTTATGGCATAAATTTATATGGTATCATCATACCATTGACTTGCAAGTAACATTCTCTGAGCCATTTATAGCAATTAATATCTCTATTCTCAAAATAAGGAATTCAGGACCACCATATCAACAATTTTTTTCAAGATTCTCATTCTTTAAAACTCATGTGAACACATGCAAGAAAACTTGGCCCTATATAATGAGGACACATGAAATACGGAATGGACACATGAAATTCGGGATGGACAGAACCCAAACTTGCAGGAAATTCTAACTCATATGCAACCCCACCTATAATTCTCAAAATATGGTATGGCCCTATATAACGAGGACTCAACTTACCTTTCCTCCTGAAATGCATGACTCCCTTCATAGGAGAGACTTTGAGAAACACCCAATCACCAACCTCAAATTCCAAATCCCTTCTCCTATCATCGGTATAGGACTTCTGATGACTCTGGGATGTCTTGAGATGATCCCTAATGATTTTCACCTTCTCCATTGCTTGGTGAACAAGATCAGGCCCAAACAACCATGTCTCACCCACTTCATTCCAGTCTATCGGTGACCTACATCTTCTCCCATATAATGCCATAAAAAGAGCCATCTTAATACTGGCGTGGTAGTAATTATTATATGAGAAATCTATTAGTGGCAAGTGATCCACCCAACTACCATTGAAGTCAATTACACAGGCCCTCAATAAATCCTCAAGGGTCTGAATGGTGCACTCGGCTTGCCCATCCATCTGAGGGTAAAACGTAGTGCTTAGGTTCACTTGGGTACCTAAACCCCTCTGAAAATACTTCCAAAACTATGAAGAGAATTGCGTACCTCAGTTAGATATGATGGATATGGATGCCTCATATAGGCGAACTATTTTCTCAATATAAAGCTTGGCATAATCATCTCCCGAATAGTTAGTCCTGACAGGCAGAAAGTGAGCTGACTTAGTCAGCCGGTCACCAATCACCCAGATAGAATCATACTGGTTTCAGGACCTCGGAAGTCCCATAATAAAGTCTATATTGATAATCTCCCACTTTCACAAAGGAAAATCTATCTCTTGGGAAGTACCACCTACCCTCATATACTTTACTTTAACTTGTTGGCAGATTAAAACTTAGAAACAAAGTTATCCACATCACACTTCATATTATTCCACCAGTATATAGTTTTTAGATCATGATACATCTTAGTAGATCCTAGATGAACAACGTACCTCAAAGTGTGAGCTTCATCAAGGATTCTTTTCCGCAATCTATCTACATCTGGCATACATAATCTACCCTGATATCTCAGAATTCCATCACCACCAATTTCAAAAAATATCACCTTCTATTACCCCACATATTTCTTAATTTACATAAAAATGGGATCTTCGGCCTGCTTCTCCTTAACTTCTGCACAAATGGACAATTTAGCGATCTCATGAACAACTACTCCTCCATTCTCAAAATCTAAAAGTCGCACTCCAAGAATTGCAAGCCGGTGAATATCCTTCACCATCTCTCTCTTCCCTTCCTTAGCATGAGAAAGACTACCCATAGACAACCTGCTGAGGGAGTTGGCTACCACATTCGCCTTGCCCGGATAATAGTGCAAGCTCATGTCATAATCCTTTAATAGTTCCATCCAACGCCTTTGCGTGAGGTTCAATTCTTTCTGTGAGAAAATACACTGTAAACTCTTGTGGTCAGTGAAAATATCAATATATACCCATAAAGGCAATGCCGCCATATCCTAAGTGTAAATACCACTACCTCTAAATCCAAGTCATGGGTGAGGTAATTGCGCTCATGCACCTTTAACTGCCTAGATGCATAAGCCACCACCTTACCAAGCATCATAAGTACACACCCAAGTCCCATACGGGACGCATCACAGTACACAACAAAACTCTCTGTACCTTTCGGAAGAGTTAAAATATGAGCAGTTGTCAACTTATCTTTCAACTTCTCAAAACTATTATCACAGGAGTCAGACCATACAAACTTTACATTTTTCTGTGTTAGCTTAGTGAGTGGAGCATCTATGGAAGAAAAATTCTCTACGAACCTTCTGTAATACCCCTTCAAACCCAAGAAGCTTTGAATGTCAGTTAGAGTCGTGGGTCTGGGCCATTTTCTCGCTGTCTTAACCTTTTGGGGATCAACTTTAATTCCCTCACTAGACACAATATGCCCCAAGAAAGAAATAGCATTTATCCATAATTCATACTTGGAAAACTTTGCATACAACTTATGACCTTTGAGAGTCTGAAGGATAATTCGGAGGTGATGGGCATGGTCCTCCTCACTCTTGGAATAAATCAGAATATCATTGTAACACCCCGATTTTCTATAACTAGAATGCTACGCGGTGCTTATGATCCCAAAGGACCACAAGCTAACCCTTTTTTGGTACCTATACTGAGCATTGTATAATATAATGAAATACATATGAAAAACTGGCGGAAACTTGCCATAAGGTTCAAAAACATAACATACAACTGAATAATGTCTATCAATATCAAAACTGAAATAACTGCCTATATAACTAGTTCGAAAAACTCTATAGTCTAAAAGCCTCTGAACTGACTGAATAAGGAGTTGATGGGACATGTAACTAACTCTAACTACTAAAATAAACTGAATCTAATGTAATACTGAAATAAGAAGCATCCTCAAATAATGATTACTCACTTCTACGTATACTACTGCTGACTGAGTCTTGACTGCTAAGGGAGCTTTGGATCTAGCACTTCTGAAACTATGGTATAAGAATGGTCTTGAATTCAGTACTTTGAATATACTAGTATGCTAGATGAGGTAAGGCTGAATGCAAGGGCTTATGCATGAACAATACTGGTTATATAATTAAAGTATGTTGAATGAGGATACATGCATGAATGCGTAAACCATAACAAAAATCATAGTAAACTGAATACTGAGTTACGAGGACTGACTTACTAATGACTGAATCTACTAGTACTGATATTTGAGTTCACTAACTCTGGGATACTGAATAACTACGTCTATTGAAACTAACATCTAAACTTACTGATACTGATACTGATTTGATGTATCTAAGGTCAAGCCTATATAACGGGTGACCTCTGAAATCACTGGTTATGATATCTGATACTTAATAAACTGAATCTGAGATCAAACTTATATAATGGGTGATCTCTGAGTTTGCTGATAGTGGATATGATTGTCTAAATTTGAGATCAATCCTATATAGCGGGTGATCTCTGAGAGGTATCCAAGCCTAGTATAACGGGTGACTCCTCAACTGAGTTCTGTTACTGATATTGGATTTGAAACTGAGACTGTGGGAGGTAGTCATCTAACCGACATGCCTCTTCTAGCTTCTTTGGGGTCTAACCTGTAACCCCAGTTAGAAGGGTTTCAGCACCATGCCATGGGTAAAGACACTTCTATAGGAACCCGGGATGGCATGCCTAATACAATAGGTGACACCTGGTTGGAGCCAAGCCTAATATAATGGGTGACTCCGGGGAGGTAGTCAAGACTAATATGACGGGTGAATCCTTATCCTATGCTGGCTATGGAGTTCTGGAGTGTAGGGATGATTATTAACAACTCTACCTAAAATAATGGGGAAGCGTCATCCTTTCCCTCGCTCGGTACTGAATCCTACTCCCAACTGAATAGACACTAAATTGATTCTTAGATCATACTAGACTGAGCTGAATCTGTTACTAATTATCTTACTTGACTGATCTGACTGAGTTCACTTGATTCTATTATCTGATGGAATACTTTAGAATTTTACTTTCTGTCTGAATACTATTGAGTTCTATAACTTACTAAGCTTTACTGAAATTTGAACTGAATTCTGAATACTACTGAGGTCCGAACTAGATACAAAGCTGAGTTAGACTGATACAGAGACTGGATTGAACTAGCACTGAGATTACTAAATTTTCTTAAGTTCTATAGCTGACTGAATTCTACTAATCAAATACAACCGAGATTATCTTGAGATTGACTCGGCTCTAGACAAGCAGCTATGTTTTCGGGTATAAATACCCCCAGGACTCAATAGCATAAATAAATAAAATAGGACCACACTTGAATATCGTGACAATGGACTTTCATTCACAACACAATCAATACAATATCTCGTCAATCACTTGAATGTCATAAACATGTAAATGTATAGGGTATGCATACTAATATGTCATAGTTGTTCAATAAGGAATACACATGGATAAGAATGCATGCAACTTATTGTAATACATTCACTAAGGCATTTCAACAAACGCTTGGCATGCACTAGTTATCACAAAATTGGGTATTTCATGATTAACATACTTAAAAGGCGCTATTCTCTTTACTTAAGCATCCTATCAAACATATGGGGAGCATGCTTTGGTTATACCACATATTCTATAGTTAATTATCATGAATACATCAATATCATGTAACTTAAAGGGATTTTATCATGATCATCACATAGTAGGATCAAAGCTTGGATCTTTGAAATCAAATCATGAATTAAAACTCATCAACAACATGAACTTCAATTTCCATTCACAAAAATCATGACAATCTCATAAATATATAATCTTGAATTTTAAAATAAGGAATCTTGAACATCTTGGGTGAAAGGAACCCAAGAATCAACATCTAACATACCTCAAAATCTTGAATCTTGAAAGAGAATGACTTTTCCTAAAGGTTTTTGAATTGGGAATGATAATTTCTTGGTTTTCTTGAAGGAGAGCTTGAATCTTGTTCTTGGGAGATGATCTTGAGAGGAAACCCTAATTTTTCTTCTTCTTGAGAGTGAAGAGGATTAAGGATTTTTAAAACTGATTTATGATGGTTATGTACGTGATTGTGATGATTTAAATCATGGAAGGTGAAGGAAAAGTCAAAAATACCCCTACAAAACCGCTTCCTAGTTGCTGAAATTCTCGGCTGACGACCAAGACTGATAAGCCGTCAGATATGTGACGGCCCATCAGCTCAGGTCATTGGAAGCTAGAATTGATGGGTTTCTACCTAAGTCTGACTACTTGGGCTGATAAGTCATCAGATATGTGACGGCCCGTCAGATATGACGTCACTCAGTTGCCAAGCTAACATGCTGGAGTAAAATAGGTATAACTTTTTGCTCTGATATCGGATTTTGGAAAAATTGATATCGTTGGAAAGATAATTCAATTATATATTTGTTGGTGGGTCATGAGCCCAAAAATTGGTTGTATAACAATAGATATGCTCGTTTGAAGTTCACTATACCAATATCCTTCCCAAGAATTCAATCGGTAAAGATTGTTTTGAGTCGTCTAATGGATAGGATGTATTTGAGGCCTTAATACACATCAAACTTGATCATAAAACTACCAAATCACTAGAATTTATTTCTCATTATCTTGAAGCATGGTTCTACTATTGGTTGGGAATCTTGGGGTATTACAATATCTCCCCCTTTGGAACATTCATCCTTGAATGGGACTAACTAGGTTGAGATTACTGATAGACTAAACCTACTTAAGGGACATGAATATATAAAACATGACTATGCAACTGATACTACTGACAAACTAAGCTCTTATACCTAACATACATATCTAATGCATGGAATACTCGACCGTAGCTACTCATAAGATGAATTCTCCTAAAGAACATGCATATATGATGCATGGATACATGACTGAGTTATTCTCATGAATGCATAACTGAATACACTGATGAGCTGAACTTTTTCTACTACTACTAAACATGCATATCTAATGCATGAATATCTGACTGAACTAACTCCTGAAAGCATGACTGACTATACAAATCTTATAATGAGAATCTGAGCATGAAACTAAATGGGTTTGAGGACATGAAAACATCAACAACTTATGTGGTATCTCCCCCTTGGGACACTATGTCCCTCTAGAAACGCTTACTTCACTAGTATATTATGGCGATGCACAAGGCATCTACGAACTGGATCATATGCATGATGCATGAACTGAGCAATACTTGCAACTACTAGTATATTTTATCTTGGAATAGTTATATGCCTGAGACTGCTGATGTCTTGATTAGATGATAAGATAAGAAAACTAACTGAACTGATCTGACTGTCTGACGGCTAAACTGAATGTTGGCTCTACTAACTAACTCATGCTGAAATCTTATACTTATTTAAAGTACTTATTCTGTACTCTTTCTACTATACTCTCCACCTTAGCCTCAAGCCATCACCGTAAGTCAGTGAACACCTTACTAAACTCTGAAATACTAATACAATCTCATGGGATACAACTCTTAACTCTTTTTACTCACTACAATCATCATCACATACTTACACTCCTTTCGACACATGTTTGTCTCACTAACACATTATCTTCTTCTATTTCTTCATAGGCTACTTATACCACCTCCACACCTTAATACTTAGTTTTAAGTCCATAAACTTAAATTCTCCCTGCACTGTTCAAGCCTACTGAAATCTCTAAAATATGTCTAGCCACTTATACATCAACATAACATCTGCTACTATCATGGGCTGCTAATATCACATCTTTTAACTTACATCTACACCTTCATACTTAGTCTAAAGTCCACCCACTTAAATTCTTCAAAGATTTCAAGCTTAGTTTCTAAAGCATAACATGAATATCCATAAATCTTTAATAACCTTGCTACTCTCATCCTAGCCTTTAAATGTCATATCTCTTAAACTTATATTCTCCCCATACCATAAGGATTACCACTAGACTCACATAAACAACACATATAACTTCTAATTACTAAACTTAAACTCTTGCATACATTGTTTCAAGACTACTGATTAACCTTTTATACAACTAACACCATGAAGTATGCTCTGCCCAACTTTAGACAACACTATCCTGAAACTATCGGCGGGAACTGTCTGAGAAAGCTCTATCTGTATGACTTTGGGCTTCACCACTTTTGTTACCATTAAAGTAAGGTAAAGATGACATGAATGAAACATGATGAGAATCCACATAAGTTTCTTAGAGAGACTTTCTATAGCATGATCTGAGACTTCAAAAAAGGGAAATTGTTCATATAGACATCTTATAGCCTTTTGTACATAAATGTAGCATGCAACACACCCATGCAAAAGACTCTACTATATGTGGATTCCAGACTCCTTAGGACACTATTGAACCTTAGGCTCTGATACCAAGTTTGTGACGCCCTAATTTTCTATAACAAAAATGCTACACGGTGCTTGTGATCCCGAAGGACCACAAGCTAACCCTTTTTTGGTACCTATACTGAGTACTAGATAATATAATGAAATACATATGGAAAATTGGCATAAACTTTCCATAAGGTTCAAAAACCTAACATACAACTGAATAATATCTATCAATATCAAAACTAAAACAACTGTCTGTAAAACTAGTCTGAAAAACTTTAAAGTCTGAAAGCCTCTAAACTGTCTGAATAAGAAGTTGATGGGACATGTACCCAAATAAATCCAACTACTAAAATAAATTTAATCTAATGTAATACTAAAATAAGAAGCATCCTCAAATGATAAGGACTCACTGCTACGTCTACAGGTGCTGACTGAGTTTGGACTGCTAAGGGTGCTCAGGATCTCGCACTTCTGAACCTATGGTATAAGACACCATAGCGCAAGAGAAAAGTATGCGTCAGTACTTTGAATGTACTGGTATGCTAGATAAGGTAAGGCTGAATGCAATGGCTTATGCATGAACAATATTATGTAAATAATCGGAGTATGGTGAATGAGGATACATGCATGAATGCATAAACCATAACTGAAATTGTAGTAACACTGAATACTGAGTTTTGAGGACTGACTTATTGATGACTGAGTCTACTAGTACTGATATTTGAGTTCACTAACTCTGGGATACTGAATAACTGTGTCTATTGAGACTAACATATAAACTTACTGATACTGATATTAATTTGTTATATCTGAGGTCAAGCCTATGTAATGGGTGACCTCTTAAATCACTGGTTATGATATTTGATACTTAAGAAACTAAATCTGAGATCAAGCCTATATAACGGGTTATCTCTGAGTCTGCTGATAGTGGATATGATTGTCTGAATCTGAGATCAAGCCTATATAATGGGTGATCCCTATATAATGGGTGATCTCCCATAGGTATCCAAGACTTGTATAACGGGTGACTCCTCAACTGAGTTCTATTACTGAGACTGGATCTAAAACTGAGACTATGAGAGGTAGTCATCTAATCGACATTCCCCTTCTAGCTTCTTTTAGGTCCAACCTGTAACCCCAGTTGGAAGGGTGTCAGTACCGTGCTAGGGGTAAAGACACTTCTATCGGAACCCAAGATGCCATGCCTAATATAACGGGTGACACCTGGTTGGAGCTAAGTCTAATATAACAGGTGACTCTAAGGAGGTTGTCAAGCCTAATATGATGTGTGACTCCTCATCCTGTGTTGTCTATGCTGTTCTGGAGTGCAGGGATTATTATTAACGAATCTGCCTTAAATAATGGGGAAGACGTCATCCCTTTTCTCGCTCGGTGTTGAATCCTAATCCCAACTGAATAATCACTAGACTGGTTCTTAGATCGTACTAGACTGATCTGAATCTGTTACTGATTATGTTACTTGACTGATCTAACTGAGTTCACTTGATTCAGTTGTCTGATGGAACACTTTGGAATTCTACTTTCTATCTGAATACTATTGAGTTCTATAACTTACTGAGCTTTACTAAAATCTGAACTGAATTCTAAATACAATTGAGGTCCAAACTGATACGGAAACTGGATTGAACTAGTACTGAGATTACTGAATTTTCTTAAATTCTGTAGCTGAGTGAATTCTACTGATCATAGCATGACTGAGATTATCTTTAGACTGACTCGGCTCTAGACAAGCAACTAAGTTTTCGGGTATAAATACCCCCAAAACTCGATAGCATAAATAAATAAGACAGGACCACACTTGAATATCATGACAATGGACTTCCATTCACAACACAATCAATAGATATCTCGTCAATCACGTGAATGTCATAAACATGTAAATGTATAGGGTATGCATACTAATATCTCATAGTTGTTCAATACGGAATACACATGGATAAGAATGCATGCAACTTATCATAATACATTCACTAAGGCATTTCAACAAATGTTTGGCATGCACTAGTTATCACATAATTGGGGATTTCATGATTAACATACTAAAAAGGTACTATTCTCTTTACTTAAGCATCCTATCAAACATATGGGGAGCATGCTTTGGTTATACCACATATTCTATACTTAATTATCATGAATACATCAATATCATGCAACCTGATGGGATTTTTTCATGAACATCACATAGTAGGATCAAAGCTTGGATCTTTGAAATAAAATCATGAATTAAAACTCATCAACATCTTGAACTTCAATTTCCATTCACAAAAATCATGACAATCTCATAAATATATAATCTTGAATTTAAAATAAAAGGATTTTTGAACTTCTTGGGTGAAAGGAACCCAAGAATCAACATCTAACATACCTCAAAAGCTTGAATCTTGAAAGAGAATGATTTTTCTTCAAGGTTATTGAATTGGGAATGATAATTTCTTGGTTTTCTTGATGGAGAGCTTGAATCTTGTTCTTGGGAGATGATCTTGAGAGGAAACCCTAATTATTCTTATTCTTGAGAATGGAGAGGATTAAGGGTTTTTAAAACTAATTTATGATGGTTATGTATGTGATTTTGATGATTTAAGTCATGGAAGGTGAAGGAAAAGTCCAAAATACCCCTACGAAACCGCTTCCTAGTTATTGAAATTCTCGGCTGACAACCAAGGCTGAAAAGACGTCAGATATGTGATGGACCCTCAGCTCAGGTCGTCACTTGGAAGATGGAATTGATGAGTTTTTGCCTAAGTCTGACGACTTGGGCTGATAAGTCATCAGATATGTGACGGCCCGTCAGATATGTCATCACTCAGTTGCCAGGCTAACATGCTGGAGTAAAATGGGTATAACTTTTTGTTCCGATATCAGATTTGGGAAAAATTGGTATCGTTGGAAAAATAATTCAATTATCTATCTGTTGGTGGGTCATGAGCTCAAAAATTCATAGTATAACGAGAGATATGTTCATTTGAAGTGTACTATACCAATATCCTTCCCAAGATATCAATCGGTAAGGAATGTTTTGAGTCGTCTAATAGCTAGGATGTATTTGAGGCCTTAATACACATCAAACTTGATCATAAGACTACCAAATCACTAGAATTTATTTCTCATAAGCTTGAAACATGGTTCTACTATCGATTGGGAATCATAGGGTTTTACAATCATGAACGAAAACTATAACAAATAGATCTAGAATCTGACAGAACACCCTATTCATTAGGTCCATGAAAGTTGCAGGGGATTTAGTCAACCCTAAGGACATGAATAAGAATTCATAATGACCGTAGTGGGTTTGGAAAGTTTTTTTGGGAATATCTGACTCTCTAACCTTTAACTGATGATATCCCGAATGAAGGCCTATCTTTGAAAAATATCTAGCACCCTGAAGATGGTCAAAAAGATCATCAATTATATGAAGAGGATATTTTGTTTTAACAGTTACCTTATTTAGCTGACGATATTCTATACAGATATAGAGGGAACCATCTTTCTTCTGCACAAAAAACACAAGTGTACCCCAGGGAGAAAGGCTAGGTCAGATAAAACCTTTGTCTTGAAGATTTGTTTATTGCTCTTTCAACTCTTTAATCTCTGCAGGAGCCATTCTATATGGTGGAATGGAGATGGCAAAGGTTTTTACCAATAAGTCAATACCAAAATCTATCTCCCTATTAGGTGGTATTCCTAGAAGATCATCCGGAAATTCATTTACCATAGGGACTGACTGAAGAGAAGGACTCTCAACATTAGAATCTTTCACTCGGATCAGATGATATAAACAACCTCTAGAAATTAGCTTACGGGCTCTGTGATAATATATAAAATTCCCACAAGGTGCTAAAGAATATCTCTCCCACTCTATCACTGGTTTATTTGGAAAAGAAAAAGTGACTCTTCGAGTTCTACAATCTAGTGTGGTATAGCATGAATGGAGCCAGTTCATTCCCTAAATAGCATCAAAGTCAACCATCTCAAGCTCTATCAGGTCTGCCACTGTATCCCGACTATAAAAAGACATAACATAATTTCTATAGACCCTCCTAGACACAACAGAATCTTTCACCAAAGTGGAAATAGAGAAGGGTTCAGCAATTACCTCGGGCTCAAACCCAAAACCAACAACCACATAAAAGGTCACATAGGACAGGATAGACCTAGGATCAAGTAACACATATACATTATGAGAGAAAATTTGTAATGTACTAGTTACTACATCAGGTGATGCCTCTGCCTCCTGGCGGTTGGACAAAGCATATAACCTGTTGCGACCACTTCAGGTAGCTGGAGTGACGCCCTTGGGCAGTAGTGGCGGAGCAGGGGAATTAGCCTGTGACTTAGCTCCCCCAATATTACCTCTTATTATCGTACAATCCCTCTGGATATATCCTGGCTGGCCGTACGAATAACATACCATGGCACCAAACTGTCATCTCCCTGGATGATTACTCCCACATCTTCTACAGCGGGGTAATGACCGAGAGGTCTGAGCTACACTTCCTTGAGACTGGGCACCCTACACTCTCGGCCCTTGACTAGACTAAAAATTCTTGGATCGCTGATCGGCTGGAGGTCTGGGAACTGGAGCACTAACTGCGGACTGAGCATTACCCCAATTCTTCTTCTTCTGCCATTTGTTACCCTAATTACCACTCTACAACTGACTGTGATTCTGGTCTGCTGTTCTGGCCCTCTTGGCCTGCATTTCCTTCTCCCTAGATTTAGTGATTCTCTTTCTCTGCTCCTCTACCTACTGCATGTGAACTGACATTCTGGATAAGTCCATATCCCTATTTAGCATTGCCCCTTTGCAGCCGAGCACTAAGTCATCTGAAAGGCCATATGTAAATTTTCTCATACGGGCTCTCATACTACCAGCCATCTCTGGAGCATAACGGGCTAGTTGGTTCAACTTCAGAGTGTACTCCTTGACACTTATTTTTCCTTGCTTTAGGTTCATAAACTCTTTAGCTTTGGCCTCCCTCAACTCTAGAGGAAAGAATCAATCTAGGAAGGTTTCCATGAACTCGCCCTAAACTGTGGGCTCAGCATTCTTACCCTTAGAATCCTCCCACTCCTCATAGCACTGATTCACAAATTCTTTAAGCTGATAAGCTACTAATTCCACCCCTTCCACCTTGTCTATGTGCATCACCCTAAAAATCTTCTCCATCTCATCCACAAACTTCTGCGGATCCTCCTCTACCTTGGTGCCAGTAAACTTTGGCGGGTTCATCTTCATAAAATGACCCACCCGAGTAGCCTCAGATGTAACAGATACAGACCTAACATCCTTTGATCGTTGAGTCTGTGTGACCACCAACTGTGCAAGCATATAAATTAATTGCCTGAATTCTTCACTAGATACCTATCTCTTATGAGGTTGGTTGCGATTTATCCCCGATCGAGGAGCTCTAGGTTCCCTGGGTGGGCTGGTCTGAGTAGGTGGTACTCCCAGAGTAACAACATCTAATAGAGTCTGAGCTCTATTGCGTGTCCTCATCCCATGAGTGGGACGCACCTCATAAGTCTGGGCATTCTGACCGTTAGAGCATTGTGGAGGCATGGCTGTTTTTCTAAAATGCAAGAGATCATTGATTAGAGGACAAATTAGACTCTAAGGCATGAACTAAATCACAAAGAGGGGAAATATTCCTAAACGCCTAGTAGCCTCCTACTTATAAGTGTGGCACACTACACACCCATCAATAAGACTCTACCCAACGTGATTTCGCAGACACCCTGGGACCATGAACCGTGCTCTGATCCAAGTTTGTCATGACCCAAACTGAGGCCCTGGCCGTGATGAGCAATCAAAACCATGAAGGCCCAGATGCCCTTCTATCTTGTAATCACATACACTATTCATATACAAAAAGAAGATGTGGAAATATAATTTAAATACGGGATCATGGTCATACTCTGAATTCATATAGTAATGAAAACTGCAATTTGACAACATCTAAGTAATATCTGACTCAGTCTGCTAAATCTCTACTACATGAGAAACAAAATTGTCTGAAAACTAGGACAAGGCCCCCAATAGACCCAAATCTAAATAGCTACCATAAACTGTAATAAATAGGCCTTTTGGAATAAATAAGGCTCTCTACTGGACACGTCTCTTTTGTCTGAAATCTCTACTACTTATCCGGACCTCTAGATTGAGCCTCAGACCCTGAGAGGTAGGGTGTCAATACAATTGTACTGCTGCATAGAGAAAATCCAAAATAATAATTGATATTCAACATATATTAGAGAAATTTAAAAATAGTTCATAAATAGGTAACATAGTAAAAATCACATGGGCATTTTTAAAGGACTCTATAAGATCATCTAAACTCTGTGATGCTCTTTATTTTACTTCTACGCTAGGTGGTATGCCCTACAATTCTGTAATTCCATGGGCTATATAGAATCTTCCCTTAAAACGGCAGCCAAGCCCCCAACCAAAGTTTGCCGCAAGGGTCGGAGTCTCTGAATCTCTACTACGCCATAGGGCCGCCGCCAGTGTACAAAGGTAACATACCCATATTAGCAAAACATGATTTTAGGCTATGAGTTAATTAAATCGTGACCTCTTCGGGTAACCACCTAACACTCTTTAAGCCCATTTTTAATTCTTTATAACATGCAATCTTGAAATCAGACTCTAAAGGCTCTAGTTCTGTTGTGGCATAAATTTATATAGTATCGTCATACCATTGACTTACAAGTCACATTCTCTGAGCCATTTATAGAAATTTATATCTATATTCTCAAAATATGGAATTCAGGACCACTATATCAATAATTCTTTTCAAGAAACTCATTCTTTAAAACTCATGTGAACACATGCAAGAAAACTCTCATTTACAAAATTTTAAACGCTCAAGGTGGTCAGGTCAAAGATAACGATCATACGCAATTCTTTCTCTTTAATACAAGAATGAAATACTATCAAGAAACTCCCCCTCATAATCATCAAAATCATGTTAATTATCTTAATATTGAAAAGATCACTTTCAAACCATTAAACATGCATCTCAAATCATTCTCAATAGTTTCATAAACTATTAATCATCAAAGAGGGGGGATTTTAATGATAATGCTCTCAATCAAATCTTCTATATTATACATATACATATAGATGTAAATCAATTTAAGGGAGAAAGGCCTAAAGTAAAAAAACAATCATATTATCAAAACATCCAAAATACAAAATTTAAGGCATAAGTTCCAAAACCCCTTTAAATTTCATGATTGATAATCTTTAAACCATGTTCTAGTGTGTACAAGCCCATGTAGTTTTTAGGATAAACCCCACGTACCTAAAATTAGGAATTTTATGGTTGATTGTTGAAGCCCTTGGATTTGGGATTCTAAATCTTCAATCAATTTCTAAAACCGACGGTTGAATCTTGAGTTATTTGAAAACTTAGTTTGAAACCCTAAGGAGTGTTCTTGATGGATTTTGATCAAAATATGAATAAAGTGTTCATATTGGAGTATAATCCCGTGTTTAAGATTAACAAGGGGTTGGAAATACCTAAAACACCCTTAATGATTCGGGGGAAAAGCTGAAAATTTGCCCAGGGTGCTAGGCAAGGCGCCGTCCTACCTGGACCACCGGGATAAGCAAGGCGCCGCCTTTCCTATAACATGGCCTTTCCCAAGTAAGGCTATAGTCAAGGCTCCGCGGGCTAATCACCCTGGCTTACTATTTTACCAACTTGGCATGCCCTTAAGCTCGTCTAAAAATTTTGAAACTCACCCGAGACGTACTCTTGGCTTGCCCCATCATATATCAACAAAAAAATCAAGAAACGTAAGGCGGAAAGGTCAAAAATAAAATCCTCAAATATTGGAAGCTCAAAATGAGACTAAGTCCCTTTCTACACTTATAAAAATTTTAAGTCTCCAACTCTATAAGTAAGCTAGTACGAGATAACACATGTACGACTTTTGCAGGGTGTTACGAATTCTTGATGAAGCCCACCTTTGAGGTATGTGATTCATCCAGGATCTACTAAAATGTACCATGACCTTAAGACTGTATATTGGTGGAACAATATCAAACATGATATTGCTATTTTTGTTTTGAAGTGTTTAAATTGTCAACAAGTCAAAGTGGAACATTTGACACCAGGTGGTACTTTGCAAGAGATAGCCTGCCTATGTGGAAATGGGAGATTATCAATATGTATTTCTTCATAGGGATTTTGATGTCTCGAAACCATTATGACTCCATTTGGGTAATTATACATCGGATGACCAAGTCAGCTTACTTTCTGCTTGTGAGGACTAACTATTCGGGAGATGATTATGCCAAACTGTACATTAAGGAAATAGTTTGTTTGCATGGGGCACCAGTATCCATTATAATCGATCGAGGTACGCAATTTTCTTCTCAGTCTTGGAGATCTTTTCAGAGGGGGTTAGGTACCCAAGTGAACCTTTATACAGACTGATGGGCAAGCTAAGTGCACCATTCAAACCCTTCAGGATATGTTGGGGGTCTGTGCAATTAACTTCATAGGTATTTGGGTAGATCATTTTCCATTTATAGAGTTCTCCTAAAATAATAGCTCTCATGCCAGTATTCAGATGGCTCCTTTTGAGGCACTTTATAGGAGGAGATGTAGATCACCAATTGGGTTGTATGAAGTAGGTAAAACCCAATTGTTCAGGACTAATCTTATTTATCAGGCAATGGAGAAGGTGAATATTATTAGAGAGCGACTTAAGACAGCTCATAGACATTAGAAATCCTATGTCGATGTCAGGAGAAAGGATTTGGAATATGAGGTTGGTGATTGGGTATTTCTCAAAGTCTCCCCTATAAAGGCAGTCATGAGATTTGGAAGAAAAGGTAAGATTAGTCCTCATTACATAAGACCATATAAGATTATGAAGAGGATCGGTGGGGATGCCTATGAGTTAGATTTGCCCATAAGCTTGGCTTCTATTTATCCAGTATTCCATGTTTTTATGTTGAAGAAGTGCATTAGAGATTATTCCCTAGTGTTGTCTGTAGAGCAGATTAATGTGAAAGACTCCTTGTCATATGAAGAATAACCCATTTCCATTTTGGATTTCCAAGTTCAGAAGTTGAGGAGCAAGGAAATAGCTTCGGTTATGGTGATGTGGAGGAAGTTACTTTGGAGTCAGAAGATGATATGCGTGAGAGGTACCTGACTCTTTACAAAGTTGTGGATGATAATTTAGAAGGTAAAAATCCTATGCTACTCTTTTTATTCCATTTAGTACTTTAAATCATGATTGTTTTGTCCTGAGTCTTCATTCGGGGATGAATGATCCCAATAGGGAGATAATGCAACAACCCGCATTTCGGGCTAGATTGTAAACCGTCATTCCTACACGTAATAGTTCCAAAAACCAGTAAATACTATGAAAATTTGGTGTGTTAATCAATTATGTAGTGTGGAAATCTAGTTAGCATGAATTAAGATCATAGAGGTCCTTTAACTCTAGGACGAGTTGAAAGATTTCCCATCGATTGAGTTTTGGTGAATGTCTAAACTTGGGTAATTTTTAATAGACCATAAGTTTTTGTATATAATGAATTATATGTCCTAATATATAATAAATGAAATTTATTTGAGTCCTATTTCGAACGCCACAAGTTTTTCTTTAATCCAATATCGGGGTAAAAAGTTATGCCCATTTTATAGAGAGGTATAAATCTGTCGAGGGTGCGACGGCAGACCCGACAGACCGTTAGATATGTGATGGACCGTCATTCCGTATTTCGCCCCTAAAATAGTGAGTTTAGTCACTAGACATGACCTGACAGTCAATACGATGGTCTGTCACCCTCCTGGCAGTCCGTCAACCAAGCCTGCCAGTCTGTCACCCTCCTGGCAGACCATCACATTGCATAATTAGTCTGTCACCGTCCACTGGAATTGAAAATTATGAAATTATCCTTCACCGTGACACGGTGGTTGCTAACGTGGGACACTATCAACTTAAAAATGCTTTAACTCCTTAATCGAGTATCGGATTTGAGATAATTTGGTATCGATTGAAAGATTATTCAATTTTTCACACAATGGAAGGTATAAATCTGGAAAAATTCTATATAAAATAAAAGGTATTCATTTTTGAAAGCTATTCCTTAACATTCTAGGAACGAATTTAAGCCAGGAAAATTACTGAGTGTTACAATATCTCCCCCTTGAAAACATTCATACTCGAATGTGGCTAGATAAGCTGAAATATACTGAGGAATTTAAGGCTATAAGTTATCATACACAACTAAAATAAACTAAATAACTTAATCTCAAGATAATGATCTATTGAACTGATTTTCTAGTTCATGAATTCACACTAAATTAGCGACATAGCTGAATCTTAGACTAGAAAAGAACTGAATGAAGGAAAAACTATTACCTTCGGCTGAATCTGAGTTCGTGGAGAAGAGATAAGGATACTTAGTACACATGTCTTCTTCTTCTTCCCAAGTAGCACCCTCAACGGACAGATTTTTCCACAGAACTTTGACCATGGGAACTTTTTTGTTCCTCAGTTTATGGTTCTGATGATCAAGAATCTCTACTGGGACTTCTTCATAAGAAAGGCTATTCTGAATATCTGTGTTTTCTAGAGGAACTATAATATATGAATCATCCATGAAATTCTTCAATAAGGACACATGGAATACTGGATGAACTGAGGATAAGTCTGTGGGCAACTCAACCTCATACGCTACCTTCCCAACATGACTCAAAATCCGTAAGGGGCCGACATACCGGGCACTAAGCTTCCTATTTTTACCAAATCTCTTCACCCCTTTCATGGTTGAAACTTTTAGATACATAAGATCATCAACCTCGAACTCAAGATCTTTACTTCTTACGTCTGCATAGGACTTCTGACAAATGTGGGATGCTTTCAATCTTTCTCTAATCAACTAAATTTTGTCCATGTCCTCAAACACCATATATTACCAATCAAAGTGGACCCACCCACTTTGAACCAACTGACTGTAGATTTACATCTTCGCTCATAAAAAGTGCAACACCCCGAGTTTGGCACCCCGGATGCTACACGGTGCTCATGACCCCGAGGGGCTACAAGCTGACCCTTTCTGATATTTGTAACTGAAAACTACATAATATATTAAAATAAATACAGAAAACTGGTGGAAACTTGCTATAAGGTTCAAATACTTAACATACAACTGAATAAAGTCTAACAATATCAAAAATAAAACATTTGTTTGAATAACTAGTCTGAAAACTCTGTAGTCTGAAAGCCTCTAAACTGTCTGAATAAGAAGTTGATGGGACATGTCCCCAACTAGCTCCAGCTATTAAATTACTGAAACTGGTAATAACATGAAATAAGAACCATCCTCGAATAATGAGGACTCACTGCTAGGTCTACTGTTGCTGACTGGAACTGAGCTGCTAAAGGTATTCTGGATCTTGTGCTTTTGAACATATGGTGTAAAGTAAAACACCATAGTGCAAATACGTCAGTACGTAGGAATGTACTGAGTATGTAAGATGACGTAAGGCTAAATACAAGGGTTTATGCATGAATAATTACTTAATTGAATAGTAATGAGAGTACTGAATGAGGACATATGCATGAATGCACAAACCATAACTAAAATCATCGTGACTCTGATTACTGAGACTCGGATACTTATTTACTAATGTCTGAACTCACTACTAATAATGAGATACTGAATACCTGAATCTACTCATATCAATAACTGAGTTCTGAGCTTACTACTATCAACTGACTAAATCTGAGATCAAACCTCTCTAACGGATGATCTCTGAATCTACTAATAATGATAAGGAAGGATTGTATTTGAGATCAGACCTATCTAGCAGGAGATCTCTAAATCTTTTAATAATAGAAATGATGGACTGAGTTTGAGATCAGGACTATCTAACGGGTGATCTCTAGATCTATTAGTACTGATACTAATTAACTTTAGGTGAGTCCAGACCTATATAGTGGGTGCTCTATGAATATATGGAACTATCTAAGTTCTTTACTGAGATGAGTGACTGTAATTGACAGTCCAGGTTTCTGAGTTCTACTCTGAAGACTGATACTGAAACTGCAACTGTGGGAGTTCTCACTTAACTGACATGCCCCAAATATGATATATTGGGGTCTAACCTGTAACCCCAGCTGGAAGGGGTTCATTAATGTGCCACGGGTAAAGACCTCTGCTATGGTCAATCCTCTCTAACTGGTGAACCTGAACAGGAAGTCAAGCCTAAGGCAGTATGATAGTCAAGTGTTAATCTAACTAGTGACTCCTGGTCCTGCGCTGGTTACGCAGTTCTGGAGTTCAGGGACTATTACTAATGACTTTGCCTTTCTAACGGGTAAGTTGTCATCCCTGCACTCGCTCGATGCTAGCTACTACTCCCAACTGAAGGACTCTGAACTGATTCATAACTGAACTTAGACTGAGCTGAATTTGTTACTTATTATATTTCTTGGCTGATTTGACTGAGTTCACTTGGTTCCATTAGCTGACAGAATACTACTGAATCTCATTATCTGACTAGATGATACTAAGTTTTTAATTGATTACTTCAATGCTACTGAGGTCCGAAACTAAATTATTGAATACTACTAAGATCTGAGCTGAGTTCTTAACTAAAGATGGAATGCTAATGATACTTAGATTACTGAGATTTCTTAAGTTCTGTAACTGTCTGAGAGTACTGAGTTCTGTAACTGATTGAGTTCTACTAATTGTGGCTTGATTTAGAGTATCTTGAAACTGACACTGGCTCTAGACTTGCAGCTAATTTGTCGAGTATAAATACCCCTAGGACTCAATATTATAAAAGTAAAACATAACAATTCTTGAATAATAATGACCATTTCATTCACCATTACAATCATTAAAGCATCTTTTCAAGCACTTGGAAACCATAAACATGTGATAGTATAGGGAGAAATGATATTGTCTCATACTCCATTCAACAAGGTCTTGTATCAAACACTTAACATGCATTTAAGAACACATAATTGGGGAATTTCATGCTAACATGTCACAATTCATTCACTAAGGCTTTTCAACAAACACCTGGCATGTATGGGCCTATACATAATTGGGGGATTTCTTGTCAATATGCTATAATAACTCCAGTTTCTTCACACAAGCATTTTATCACACATATGGAGAGCATGCATTGGTTATACAACCAATACTACACCTAAGTATCCTAATTTCATCAACCAACATACAACATGAAGGGGCTTTTTCATGAACATCATATAATTATCACATACTAGGATCAAAGCTTATAACTTTGCATCTAAATCATGAATTAAAATTTAACAACACATAATCATGGACTTCTATACACATAAATCACGAAATCTCATATAAATATAAACTTTATAATTTTGAAAAGGATTCTTGAACTTTTGGGTGGAAGGAACCCAAGAATCAACATCTGCATACCTTAGAAGATTCTTTCTTGAGGGTTCTTGAGGTAAATCCTTAGTCTTGTTCTTGAGTTATTGGCTAGGGTTCTTTCCCCTTTGAGAGAAAATATGATGTTCTTGAGAGAGAAGTGAGGAAAATAATAGAATAAGGTTTATTGGGCATTTTATTTTGTATTTAGGGATGATAGGGGTCATGGGAAAAGTCTAAGATACCCCTAGAATTAAATAACAAAATCTGAGAATCCCGATTTTTCATGTTGGCGTGACGCGGTGAAATCACGCCAGCTTACTGGAAACTAGACAATTGGGAAACTGCTTGATGGTGCGATGCGGTGGAAATCATGTTTCCACCTTGGTTGCGAACTGGAAAGACACCGCGATGCAGTGGAATCATGGAGGCTCACTGGATATTGATGATTGCCATATTGGTTGGCTCCGCGATGTGCTAAAGTACAAGGTGGTACACTGTCTCACTAAAATGGCTCTAACTCTTCGCCCGAGCATCGGATTTGGGCGAATTTGGTATCGATGGAAATCTTATTCAATTTCCCACATGATAAAAAGTCAAAATCTTAAAAATACCATGGGTCATAAAAGGTATTCATCTATGAATCAAGAACTTTGATGTTCTAGAGATAAATTTAAACTAGGAAAAGTGTGGGGTATTACAATATCTCCCCCTTGGAAACATTCATCCTCAAATAAGACTTATTAAGCTGAGAATACTAGCAAGCTAAACTTACTTACTGGACTTAAGCATAAGAAACAAGACTATATGACTGGAACTACTGATATACTGAGATTTCATACTGAACATGCATATCTGCTGCATGGAATACACAACTGAAGCTACTCATAAACTGAATTCTCAGAATTGACATATATATCTAATGCATGGATTCTTGACTGAGTTGTTCTCATGAATGCATGACTGAATACACTGATAAGCTGAGCTTTTCTACTGAACATGCATATCTAATGCATGAATACTTACTGAACTGACTTTTGAATTCTTGATAGACTATGCAATAATATCTGATGCAAAGATTATAATGAGGATATGAGAATGAATCTAAATAGGTTTTAGGAATTGAAAACATCGAGGAGTTATAGTGTATCTCCCCCTTGGGACACTATGTCCCTCTAAGAACACTTACTTCACCGAAGTACTTGAGAAAACTGAGGCAATGCACAAGGCACCTAGGAACTGGTTCATAACTAAACGTCTGGGATCTGAATCTAATGCATGACGTATGAACTGAGTTATACTCACAACTACTAGAATGCTCTAGCTTGGGATAGTTACATCCCTGAGGTTTCTGATAGTATGATTAGGTGAAAAGATGAGAAAACAATTTATGCGAATCTGACTGTATGACTGCTAAACTGACTTGCTGGCTCTACTATCTAACTCATGTTGAAAACTTATACTTAACTAAAGTACTTCTTCTGTACTCTTTCTACTATACTCTCCACCTTAGCCTCAATCCACCACCGTAAGTCTATGAACACTTTACTAAACTCTAAACTTCTAATACTATCTCCTGGGATACAACTCTTAACTCTCTTTAGTCTCTGCAATCATCATCACATACTTACACTCCTTTCAACTCATACTTGTCTCACTAACACATTATCTGCTTCTATTTATTTATAGGCTACTTATACCACCTCCACACCTTAATACTTAGTTTGAAGCTGATAAACTTAAATTCTCCCTACACTGTTCAAGCCTGGTGAAATATCTAAAACATGTGTAGCCACTTAATTATCAACATAACAATTGCTACTGTCATGGGCTGCTAATATCACATCTTTTAACTTACATCCACACCTTCATACTTATTCTAAATTCCACCAACTTAAATTCTTCAAAGATTTCAAGCTTATTTTCTAAAGCATAACAAAAATATCCACAAATCTTTAATAACCTTGGTACTCTCCTCCTAGCCTTCAAATGTCACATCTCTTAAACTTATATTCTCCCCATACCATATGTATTACCTCTATACTCACATCAACAACATATATAACTTTGAATTACTAAACTTAAAATCTTTCATACATTGTTTCAAGCCTACTGATTCACCTTTTATACAACTAACCCCATGAAACACACTCTACCCAACTTTATACAACACTATCCCAAAACTATCTGCGGGGACTATCTAAGAAAGCTTTATCGTAGGACATTAGGCTTCAGTACTTCTGTTACCTTAAAAGTAAGGTAAGGCTGTCATGAATGGAACATGGTGAGAATCCACATATATTACTTAGAGAGCCTTTCTACAGCACGATCAAAGACATCAAAGAAGGGAAATTGTTCCTATAAACATCTTATAGCCTCCGGTACATAAATGTGGCACGCAACACAACCATGCACAAGACTCTACTAGATGCAGCTTTCGTACTTCCTAGGACACTATTGAACCTTAGACTATGATACCAAGTTTGTAACACCCCGAATCTGATCTAGTAGGGTCCAACCTGTAACCCTAGCTAGAAGGGTGTCAATACCGTGCCACGGGTAAAGACCTCTGCTATGGTCAAGCCTCTCTAACGGGTGACCCTTAACAGGAAGTCAAGCCTAAGGCAGTATGATAGTCAAGCCTTAATCTAACGGGTGACTCCTGGTCGTATGCTGGAAATGCAGTTCTGGAGTTCAGGGACTATTACTAATGACTTTGCCTTTCTAATGGTGAAGTCGTCATCCCTGCACTCACTCAGTGATAGTTATTACACCCAACTGTAGGACTCTGAATTGATTCTTAATTGAACTTAGACTGAGCTGAATCTATTACTGTTCTTATTTCTTGACTGATTTGACTGAGTTCACTTGGTTCTGTTATCTGACGGAATACTATTGAATCTCGTTATCTGACTGGATGATACTAAGTTCTGAATTGATTACTTGAATGCTACTGAGGTCTGAAACTAAAATCTTGAATACTACTAAGATCTGAGTTGAGTACTGAACTGAAGCTAGAATGCTAATGATACTTAGATTACTGAGGTTTCTTAAGTTATGTAACTGTCTGAGAGTACTGAGTTTTGTAACTGACTGAGTTCTACTAATTGTCGCTTGATTTAGAGTATCTTGAAACTGACACTATCTCTAGACTTGTATCTAATTTTTTGGGTATAAATACCCCTAGGACTCGATAACATAAAATTAAAACATAACCATTCTTGAATAATCATGACCATGGACTTTTATTAACCATTACAATTATTAAAGCATCTCTCCAAGCACTTGGAAACCATAAACATGTGATAGTATAGGGAGACAAGCTTTTGGCTCATACTCCATTCAACAAGGTCTTGCATCAAACACTTAACATGAATTTAAGAACACATAATTGGGGAATTTCATGCTAACATGTCACAATTCATTCACTAAGGCTTTTCAACAAACACTTGGCATGCATGGGCCTATACATAATTGGGGGATTTCTTGTCAACATGCTATAATGACTCCATTTTCTTCACACAAGCATTTTATCAAACAAATGGAGAGCATTCTTTGGTAATACAACCAATACTACACCTAAGTATAATAATTTCATCAACCAATATGCAACTTGAAGGGTATTTTTCATAAATATCATATAATTAACACATACTAGGATCAAACCTTAGAACTTTGCATCTAAATCATGAATTAAAACTTAACAACACATAATCATGTTCTTCCATACACATAAATCATGAAATCTCATAAAAACATAAACCTTATAATTTTGAAAAGGATTCTTAAACTTCTTGGGTAGAAGGAACCCAAGAATCAACATTTGCATACCTTAGAAGATTCTTTCTTGAGGGTTCTTGAAGGAAATCCTTAGTCTTGTTCTTAAGTTCTTGGCTAGGGGTTTTGCCCCTTTGATAGAAAATATAATGTTCTTGAGAGATAAATGAGGAAAATAATGGAATAAGGGTTTATTGGGCATTTTATTTCGTGTTTAGGGATGATAGGGGTCATGGGAAAAGTCTAAGATACCCCTATAATTAAATAACAAAATTTGAGAATCTCGATTTTCATCCTGGCATGACGTGGTGAAATCGCACCAGCTTACTGGAAACTGGACAATTGGGAAACTGCTTGATGACGCGATGTAATGGAAATCGCGTTGCCACCTTGTTTACGAACTGTAAAGACACCGCGATGCGGTGGAATTGCAAAGGCTCACTGGATTTTAACGATTGCCATATTGGCTGGCTTCATGACGCGCTCAAGTACCAGGTGGTACACTATTTTACTAAAATAGCTCTAACTCTTCGCCCGAGTGTAGGATTTGGGCGAATTTGGTATCAATGGAAAGCTTATTCAATTTCCCACGTGATAAAAAGTCAAAATCTTAAAAATACCCTATGGAATAAAAAGTATTCATCTATGAAGAAAGATCTTTGATGTTCTAGATACGAATTTGAACTAGGAGAAGTGTGGGGTATTACAAAGAGCCCCAAACAGAGACATCTGAATACTAGCATGGTAACTATTATTATAAGAAAACTCAATCAACGGTAAATGCTCATCCCAACTACCTTTGAAATAAAGAGCACATGCACTCAACATGTCTTCTAGAATCTAAATAGTTTGCTCTGCTTGACCATCTGTCTGCGGATGAAAGGCTGAACTAAGATGAACTTAGGTACCAAGACCCTTCTAAAAATCTCTCCAAAACTGAGAGGTAATATTAGTACCCCTATCAGAGATGATCGACAAAGGAACACTATGCAATCTGTCTAACTCCCTGATATATAACATAGCATAATCTTCATCTGTGTAAGACGTGTAAACTGGTAAAAAATGCGCTGACTTAGTTAATCTGTCTACTATCACCCAAATCAAATCATGCTGACGACGTGAATAGGGTAAACCAGTCACAAAATCTATATTCACCTCTTCCCACTTCCAAGTGGGGCTACCAATCTCTTGCAACGCACCACCAGGTCCTTGGTTCTCTATCTTAACCTATTAACAAGTTGTGTACTTGGCTACAAACTCTACTATATCTTTCTTTATACCACTCCACCAATAGATTTCTCGCAAGTCACGGTACATCTTGGTAGCACCTGGATGAATAGTATAACACGCACCATATGTTTCTACCTTAATCTGCAGCCTCAAATCATCAACACAAAGCACACATAATCTACTCTGGTATATCAACACACCATCTCCCCCTTGGGAGAAAACCTCTACCTTTTGGTCTTTAACTGACTCCTTCAGTTTGACCAAACTAGAATACTTATGTTGTTTCTCTTTCACTTCTAAAACTACGGAAGATTCAAAACTACTTTGAACCCAAACATTCCCTTCAGTTGAGTCAACCAATGTCACACCCAATTTAGCTAACCGGTGAACCTTTTGAACTAATTCCTTCTTATCTTTCTCCACATGATCAACACTGCCCATAGACAATCTACTAAGGGTGTCTGCACTATATTGTCCTTGCATGGATGATACAGCACTCTCATGTCATAGTCTTTCAATAATTCCAACCACCTTCTTTGACGAAGATTTAACTCCCTCTAAGTAAACACATATTGCAAGCTTTTGTGATCCGTTAACACATTAACATGTACCCCATACAGATAATATCTCCAAATTTTCAAAGTAAATAAAACAGCAGCTAACTCAAGGTCATGGGTTGGGTAATTCTTTTCATGAGGCTTAAGCTATTTAGAGGCATAGGCTATGACCTTACCTCTCTGAATCAAAACACAACCAAACCATCTCTGGAGGCATCATAATACTCCACAAAACCATCTGTACTATCAGGTAACACTAAAATGGGGGCTGAAGTGAGTCGAGACTTCAACTCCTGAAAACTCTTCTCATAAGAATATGACCACTGAAACTTAACTTTTTTTTGAGTCAATCTAGACATAGGAGACACAATAGATGAGAAAACCTCAACAAAGTGTGTAATAACCAGCTAGACCCACGAAACTCCTAATTTTTGACGGAGAGATAGGTCTAGGCCAATTCCTTAATGCTTCTGTCTTTTGGAATTCAAATCTAATAGCCTCACTAGAAACAATATGACCAAGAAAAGCTACTGACCTTAGCCAAAATTTGCACTTGATAAATTTGGTGAACAACTGGTGATCTTTAAGAGCTTGTAACACAATTCTAAGATGGTCTGCATGATCATCCTCACTATGAGAGTAGACAAGGATATCATCGATAAAGGCTATGACAAACATATCCAAATACTGTTTGAACACTCTGTTCATCAATTCCATGAAGACTTCTGGGGATTTTGTTAGTCCAAAGGACATGACTAGAAACTTAAAATGACCATAATAGGTTCTAAAAGTTTTCTTTGGAATATCACATTCCTTTACTTTAAGCTGATGATAGCCGGATATAAGGTCTATCTTTGAGAAATAACTTGCACCTTGGAGTTTCTCAAATAAGTCATCAATTCTAGGAAGAGAATATTTGTTTTTGACTGTGACTTTATTCAACTGGTGATATTCGATGCACATACGTAAAGAACCATCTTTCTTTTGCACGAATAGGATGGGAGCACCCCATAGAGAAATACTGGGCCTTATGAAACCTTTGTCTAAGAGATCTTTGAGTTTCTCTTTCAACTCTTTAAGCTCTGTAGAATCCATACGATATAGAGGGATATAAATAGGCTGAGTATCTGGGAGAAGGTCAATACCGAATTCTATTTCCCTATCGGGAGGTATCCCTGGCAAATTTTTAGGAAAGACATCAGGGAACTCATTAACCACACTGACTAACTGAACTATCAGAGTCTCAGACTTAGTGTCTTTAACTCGAACAAGATGATAGATACACCCTTTGGAAATCAACTTCCTGGCTATAAGATAAGATATGAAATGACTCTTAGGAGACACTAAGTTTCCTTTTCACTCAAAGACTGGATCATCTAGAAAGTTAAATTTCACCACTCTGGTGTGACAATCTATGGATGCATAGCAAGAATAGAGCCAATCCATACCAATAATAAGATCAAAGTCAACCACATCTAACTCTATCAAGTCTACTAACATGATTTTTGAAAGACAGTGATAGGACACTTTCTATAGATCTATTTAGCAATAACTGACTCACCTACTAGAGTAGAAACCAAAAAGGTTTTAGGGGTATTTTCAAAACTTATCTCAAAATTTACTGCAACTAACGGGGTCACATAAGAGAAACTCAACCCAGGGTCTTACACTACATAAACATCAAGGTGAAAGACACGAATTATATCGGTAATAACATCTGGTGAATTCTCCTGCTCCTGACGGAATGGTAAAGCATAAAATCGATTCTGGTGCTGACCACCACTGGTACTGGATGATGCGCCCTGAGGAGGTACTAGGTGACCTAAAAGAGCCGGTGCACTAGTAGTTTGAGACTGGGGTGCTTAGCATACGGGCACTCTTTAATTCCATGACTAGACTTACCACAACCAAAATAACCCTTTTATCCAACCAAGCACTCACGGGATGATTCCTACCACACTTAGCACAAGGAGAATAACGGGGTCTTCCACTTACACTATTTTGAGATTTGGACAGAGAAGACTTACCCCACTGCTTCTGCCTAGATCTGGGAGCGGGAGCACTATCTGAAGATGGTTCTGGCATAGATGAACGATTTTGTAATACCCTATATTTTCTTATCTTAAATTCATCCCTAGAATGTCAAGAATTTTCTTCAAAGTGAATACCATTTATTTCATGCAGAAATTGAATTAGCTTTCCATCGATACCAAATTCACCCAAATCTGACACTTGATTGAGAAGTTAGAGCATTTTTAAGTTGATAGTGTCCCACCTAGACCCTCAGCGTGTCGCGGAGAAGGAAAAAATGGCAATCGCCAATTCCAGTTGACCTCTGTGATATTGGCGCATCGTGGAATGGTCCATTTTCCCATTTTTCAAAATCTAGTAGCCTAACGCGATCTTACTGCGCGCCTTGGTGGTCCAAATGACATTTCAAAAGGGCACCGCGATTCCTTTGCGTCTTGTCAAGCCCTCAGTTCCCAGTTGTCTATTTCCAGCGGCCCAATGCAATCACGGCGCGTCGTTCCAAGTGCCCATTTCGGAAAATTTTGATGGAAATTAAAAGCTTTGTCCAAGGTTAAATTGGCTTTTTCCCATAATTTTATTTTGTCCAGATATAGGATTTAATCCCTAAAATCATTCTCAAGTCATTCTTTATTGAATTTTCCCCAAATCAAATGATTCTCTCTCAAGGAAAAGAAAACCCTAAATAATCAACTTCCTCCCTAAAAAATCCAAATTTCCTCCATTAATTCGCCAAAGAAATTCAAGATTTAGGGATTCTCAATATAAGAACTCAAAGAATTCATCTTCAAAGCATCAATAGAGATCCAAGATTCAAGTTTTAGCATCTAAGATCATCAATTGAGGTATGTGGGATTATGAACAAGGATAATCCTTTCATACTTGTGCCCAAAACTTATTTTAATTACAAATTTACTAAATTTTATGTGGTTTCTCATGAAATTGAAGTTAGGGTTTATACCCAATATTGCTATTTATGAGTTTATGGGATTCCCAATGATTTAGAAGTTAATTTCCATGGTTATGTTCATTTTTTCATGCATATTGCTGAAATTTCAAGATTTTGAGTTGATTTATCAATATTTACATTATCAAGCATGAGCATTTTGGTGTTTTAACATGAGTTTAATGAATGGGTCATGAATCCCCAATTAAGATAGCTATTTTAAGAATATTTATGCTATGAACACCCTCATCTAAGATTATTCTCAGATTTTGATAAAGATTTGACCTTTTTGGTCCTAAGATAAGATAAAGAATCTACTTTGTTCATATGATTTGAGAATTAAAGAAAAGAAAAATCATAATTGGTTTTCTTGTAAACCCTTGTGCTATTTTTGAAGTGAATTTCTTAAGATTTTGAGCATAAGAATGGGAATAGTATTTAGCACTGATATGGGCATGTTACCAAGGTTTCATGACCCAGAACTTCATGCCAATGTAGGATTAAGATTATTATCACTTCTACATGGATGATTAAGATTGTGATCACTTAAGATAAGAAGTTCTATACCGATGGAAAGGGTAGAATAGACCCACCCAACGGGGAAAGACATGGGACTCCATGGTTGCTTACATGGTGTATGTCGGTTATAAGAACCTCCCAAAAGATGTCCCCTACTCTTAAAACATTTTATTGCTTTAAAGCCTTAAGATAATTGTTTTCCCTTACAAAAAGCTTTTTAAAGTATTTTCCCTGCTAGTTAAAGAAAAAGCTTTACAGAAAAGCTTTTAGAAAACTAAGTGTAAAGGCTCACAGGTCTTACTCAGATTAAGCTTTAAAGAAAGATATTAGCTTCAAATATCAGCTTTCAGATTTTAGATTTAAGAGTGAGTCCTTTCTACACTTAGACAGTATGATTTAAAGAAAGAATATAAGTACAGCTTTTAGAACTAAATGTTATGACCCACTAGATTTATAAAGTATGATTTTCTATTCATGATTACAGATTTTAGTATTTCAAATATTACATCTTATGTGAGTCATTTATATTTAGCATGCATTGATTTACAAATTATGATGATGAGATAATGTTGTACTTATGCATTCACCCCCATATACTCCATACATCCTCAACATACTGATCCACATATATGTCTATGTGATACATTATCTCACAATGTAGGTACGAGTTGTAGCACACATACCATATTCTCACAGTTTGCAGATTCCAACCAGCAGATGATGAGTCCTCCTACCTCAGGGACCTTAGTTAGATGTTATTGATGTACTTTATTTTCTTATTCATATGTATTGATTAGTGATAGTTGGAGTCGCGTCCCAGCTATCTATAGTCAGTATAGTAGAGGCTTCACAGATGAAAGTTAGAGTCAGTTATGTAATTTCAGTCCTTCTTTACAGACTTTATCTGAGTGTAAAAATTGTATCAACATTGTATTTTTCCCAGATTCCATCATTATTATATGTCCACACAGTAAACTCAGTCATTTTATACATATTATCCAATTTCTTATGAATTATGCTAGTATAAGGGTTAGCTTGGGATCACTTGTGGTCCTAAGCACAATGTGATGTCTCAGGAAAGATTTTTAGGGCGTTACAGATTCTAAAACAGCGATTGATTTCCTCTTTGAGACCTAGTTTGACTATACTCAAACTGTCTCGTTATAACCTTTTAACTCCCCCTTTCTCTTACCTTCAACTTCTCTGCTTCAATCTACTGGGCATGAATCATCAATTTAGCAAGATCCATGTCTATAACAAGCATGGAATTCCAACACTCCTTGACTACCAAGATAGATACTCCAGTAACAAACTTACTCATACTAGACCTAGGATCAGCCATCGAAATAGGGGCATACTTAGACAACTGATTGAACTTTAGGAAATACTCCTTCACTGTCATCGAGCCCTGCCTCAAATTCACAAACTCTTATATCTTAGCTTCTATCATCCCACGTAGGAAGAACCTATCTAGAAAAGAATCCTGAAATACCTACCAACTCATAGGAGTTGCATTCTCACCTCTACTATTTCTCCATATAACTACCCAATCATACGCTAATCCTTCAACCTATAAAATGCTAACTCTACACTCTCTTCTTTAGAAATATGCATAATATGGGTGATCTTCTTCACCTCATCTAAATAAACCTGTGGGTCCTCACCTGTCTTTATTGCAAAGAACTCTGGCGGATTCATTCTCATGAAGTCTCTGATTCTAGTTACTGCTAAATCCTCATTCTACTGTAGTGGGACTCCAGCCTGATTCTATTGATTTCCCTGAACATTGGTAGTCACAGCTTGGGCTAACACCTGAAAGGCAGCCCTAAACTCAACATGGGATACATTCTCATTCAAAGGATCAATGGGATGGGGTGGCTGGTTACCATTTTCGCAGGTATTAGCTCGACAGGGAGGTATATTCAACTGTTATGTAAAAGCATGAGTAAAAAGAAGATAGAGATACTATAAGCACGATAGATAATCAAAGAAAGAGATGATTTCCTAAGAATGTCCCATAGCCTCTTGTTCATAAATGTGGAGCGCTTCACACCCATGACCAAGACTCTATTTAAAGTCGTTTGTCTGACTCCCTAGGACTCTTAAAAACCTTAGGATCTGATACCAAGTTTGTAACTCCTTGAAATATAATCTAGGGACGTCACACGATCTAAGACTATGAGTAGCCTTAAGCTAACCCGTCCTGCCTATTACTAAATCTGAATCTAATAATAAAATAAATATAGATATAAGAGCCATACAAAATACGGAAAACTGTCTGAAATAACTGAGAATGAAACTGAAATAATGTCTGAAAATCAATATTGTAAGTCTGAATAATATCTAGCATTCCGACAAGCCTCTACTACTAATACTAGAGAGTCACTGGGACAGACCCCCAGCTAACTCGAACTGCCTAAAAAGAATACTAAATCATATAAAACTACTAAGCTGCAGAATCTGAATGAATATGTCCCCAAACAATAAGGACTCACCAACTGTTGGATGTAGATGATGACGCTCGAACTACTCACGCTGCTGATACTGAGCACCTGAACCTACACTATGAGATAATATTTGTGACAACCCAAATCGAGGACCTGGCCGTAACGAGCATCCCGAACCATGAGGGCTCGAACGCCCTTCTACATCTTGTAATCATGCACAATATTCATACAATAAAAGAAGATGTGGAATTGTAAATCATTACAGAAATATGGTTATACTCTGATTTTAATTTAATAATAAGGAAAGAGATCCAACAACATCTAGACCACATATGATTCAGTCTGCGAAATCTCTACTACATCTGAAAACAACAACTATCTAAAACTGGGACAAGGCTCGCAGTGGACCTAAACAAAAATAAATAACATAATCTGAAAGGCATAGGCCTTCTGGAATAAAGAAGGCTCACCAACTGCACACATCACTACTGTCTAAAAACTCTACGGCTTAGCAGGACTCCTGAACTGGGATTTTGACCCTGGGAGGTAGGGGGTCAATACAATTATACTGGTACGCAGAGCAAATCCAAACTAATAATTTATATTCAACATATATCAGAGCAATTTAAAACAGTTCATAAATAATTATCATATGGTAAGAAATCTCATGGGCATTTTCAAAAGACTCTGTAAAATCATCTGAACTCTATGACACTCTTTGTTTTACTTCTGCGCTAGGTGGTATACCCTACAACTGTAAAACTCCATGAGCTATATGGAATCCTTCATTAACTCAGCGGCCAATCCCCCAACCCAAATGTGCCGCAAGGGTTAGAGTCTCTAACCCTGCTATGCCACACGGCTGTCGCCAGTGAAAAATAAATTACCCGGATCGGCAAATCACGATTTAGGCTAAGAGTTACTTGAACTTAAGCCTTCTTCGGGTAACCACCTAACACTCTTTAAGCCTATTTTTAACTCTTTCAAAAACATGCATTCTCTGAAAACATACTCTGAAAACATACTCTGTTATAGCATACATACTTATGGTATCGTCATACCATTGACTTGCAAGTCACATCTCTATGACATTATTAGCATATTACACTCTTTGTTTTCAAAATATAAATTTGGGACAACCATATCAATAAATCATTTCAAAGAACTCTTTTTTTAAAACTCATGTACTCACATATATGCAACTCTCTTTGTCAAACTTTCAATGATGCAAGGTGGCCATGTCAAAGATCTTAATCTCATGCAAATCTTTCTCTTTTAACAAAATATATTTATATCAAGAAACTCCCTCTGTTAAATCATGCATTTCAAATCCTTCACATTAAGATCATAAACATAAAGCCATCACAAGAGAGGGATTTCATAAGTTGTGCTCTCAAACAATTTTCAATCTAACTTTTCATACATATTCATACACATGTAAATCAATTTGAAGGGGAAAGGCCTAAAGACCAAATCAACAATACAATTAAACATTCATAATGCATAATCAAATCATGGGTTCCAAAACCCCATTCTAAATTCATGCTTGATAGCCTTTAAATCATATTTGAAAGTTTTCAACAAGCCCATGTAGTTTAGGATAAGCCCCACATACCTTAAATTAGAAGCTTTTGAATGAACTCTCGCATTAGGGATGCTATGGGTGCTTCTTAGAGCCCTCGCAATGGGGATTCTGATTCTTAAAGAATTAAGGAAAAGCTACGGTTAAATCTTGAGATATGTTGATTTTTGGGGTGAAACCCTAAGGAGTGTTCTTGGTGATTTTGAGAGAAAATAATGTTATTTTGGTGACTGGAAAGTTTAATCATGTGTTATGGCTGAACAGGGGGTGGAAAATACCATTTTTTCCCTTAAAAATACGAAAATAGAACCTGGAAATTGGGTGCGTGCGATAGAGCGTGCGTCGCATGCTAATCGCGCGATGCTACTGTCTCAGTCACGAAAATGACCATAACTTTATGCTCAGGTATTAGATTTTAGCGAAATTGGTATCGTTGGCAAGATAATTCAAAGATCTTTCATTTGATATATAGTAAGCCCTATAATTCATTATATACAAAGAGTTATAGTCGATTGTAGTTGACTCAAGTTTCGACGATCACTCAAACTCGAACAATAGGAAAGCTTTCAACTTGCCCTTGAGTTTGGGGACCTCTATGACCTCAATTCCTGCTCAAATAGGTTTCCACACTACAAAATTGATTAACATGCCAAATTTTTATAGGATTTATGGCTTTTGGATCATCTACGCATAAAAATGAAGGTTTTCATTCTAGCCCGAAATGCGGGGTGTTACATTGTCTTCCCCTTGGGATTATTCGTCCCGAATGATGGGTAGGAATGTCGAAGTCTTGAAGGTATGGAATAACGTGGACATGATATGTCTTCTAAGAAGGGATATAGACGAGCTGAAATATTTAAACTTCTATCAAGAAACTGAATTCTGAATTGACTTGACTTTACTTGCTTTAAGGAGCTGATTCATGCTGAGAGTTTAGGATTCCCTTGAAGTGTTCATGATCCAATCATATATATTGAATTGAGAAGTGATAACTTAGGCAAGTACAAATCATGAGGTAACAATACTTAGACTATACCAGGGTATTACACTGTCTGAGCTAAAATACTTGGAAAAATTTGAGATTATGCGCTGAAATCTTATGAACTGAGTCATGACTAAATAGCTGAATCTCAAACATGATACTTGAACTAAACTGGATTCGCAATTTACATGGATGGAATAGATTATCTTTTCAACACTCTTTCTAAAGAAGATCCAGTAGCATTAGGGAGCAAAGAATCTTAGGCATGATTTACACAAGACATCCAACTAAAGAATCACAACCTTGGCACTACTCTATTGCATGGAATATAGACATTTAACCTATAAGCTAGGATAGAATTTCCAAGCCTTAGTCAATGCAACTTGTTACTTTCAAGCTTAGCACACTTCTAGTATACTCCCTTAACTATACTATCCCCTTCAAATACCATATACATTCGATTCAACTTATAATTCTCATATGGGCATTGATAACTCTTTCTACTAATGTCTAAAGTAGCTTAAATCTCTTCACCGTGATCGAGCCTAACTCTAAATCACAAAATACAACCTGCCACACCGCGATACTAGTCTAAACCATATGATTCAACCTTCTATATCTTTTTAAAGTTCACACCCTAAGCATAACATGACTTACCACTTCAATGACTAACTCTGAACTCTTACTATGGATTCACTAACGCATATTGCGTCCCTCCACTTAAATCCCAACTAGTCATTCAAGCCTATCTTTAAACCACATATGAACTTCAAGGCAAACACCCATAAAGACATACTTCACACATTCTCTAAACCACTATCAATATAACTCCCACACGCTACCCCAAGAACATACACACACAAATTTTCACTAACCATCATATGTATCAAAGACTCAACCCCAAATCTTACTTCACATTTATGGCCTCATCCAAATCAAGCATACAATGATCTTTTATCAACAAGAAATATTTACTCATCACCACTATCTTTACATAAGGAGGAGTCACTAAAAGGTTAGAACATAATACCTTGAAGACTGGAAGGATATTATATGAGGCTTGACACTTAATTGAGTCCTAAGGAATAGCAAATCAACATCAGGGATTCATCAAAGTGATCTAAATTGAGAGTATACATGTCTATAAGCTGAATCTCGCCAATCATTTGGCATGTAACATGAGTTATAGGAACTAAGTACACTATAAAGTGTGAGTACATGAGTCATGAGGTGCATGACCTCAATTTGGAGTTCATAACTTATGGAATGTGATCCCGACTACTGAATGAACTGGAATTCCTCATTTAGGAATTGGAAGAGCACGTGATTCTCTATCATATACATAAACATGAACTATGATCATGGAACTGAAATATAAGGCATGAGTAAGTATTGGGATAACTGAAAAATACTGAGATAAGAATGGGTTGAGCCTCACCCTCACTTCCTGATGTTCTATATCATACTGACATTACTACTAGAATATGAGAGCCTATCTTGGTCACTTATTTTATGATCTCCCCCTTAGCTTTAAGCCATCATCTTACATTTGAGAGATCCCTTACTAGACTCTAAACTGAACTACATTCACTGCACTCTGGGGTCTGAAATACGATAATACACGCAATTAATAGAACTTAACCCAAATAGCTACACCTGGAAGTAGAAAACCCACTGCTAATCCTACCTTCTGAGACACATTTTATATTTCTATAGCCCCAATAGTCAATCACATAATACTTGAACACTTACTAACTTCGAATCCTCATGAGTATCCCTATAGTCGGAGTGCACACCCTATAGCGCTTCAACTCTTATTTTTGTCAGTCCAACCTTCAAAAATTCAAACTTAGATTCTAACACTTAATATGGATATCACCAAGACCTTGATGAATCATACAACTATCCTTTCTCCACCTAGCAACTCAACGGTACTACTATGTCTACTAGCCACATGCAACTTGTAATAGTCTTACAAAATGCCACAACTCCATGTCACTTTGGGCATACTTCTACATCATACATACAACATCATACTTCATTATGAATCAAATAAACTTAAGCTCTTGCATACACCATTCAAGCCTATTAGATCACTTCCATATAACTAGTATCATTAACCAAGAAATTATCACATCCACCTTCATGGACATCAATTGTTCAAACTTAATGTCTAGTGTTAAACATGATTTACAACCCAGCCTTACACACAATTCTCACAAAACATACATCATTAATTTTAAGCCACTATTCTTACAACCACATTCTACATTTAAATTTAAGCCTATAGTCTAGCATCAATCATCTACCACCAATGAAGAATGCATCATAATATACTAGTCCATCAAATTGGGACATTCCACCCAAATACCTCATTTTATCTAGATACTATCCACGACCAAAACACCTTTATGACATTACTACTATACCTCAAAAATCTACCATAAATCTTCTCACAAGTAGTACTAGTTTACAATTACCAATGAAAAGAAGGTCGAGGGGGTAAAGTCACATAATAGACATAGTCAACCTTAATGTTATATTATAACCCCATACAATCTTATCTACTTATACGGATTTCTCACATTGCACTTACTTAGCCAAGCATACATTTAGACTACCTTCAAATTCCACAAACAACCAAGATTTTATAATTATAACTTACTAGCTCATCTAGCCATTTTCATACTTCAAGCAGAAAACATTTCACCCTAACTAATAACTTCTTCTCTACCTTCTACTAAACTAACACACAAGGACTATCACTTCATTACCAACTCAATATCATGCAAAAAGATTTGGTTATACATATATTCAATAAATCTCCCTTACCACTTTTCTTGCCATTACGCCTCTAAACCCCTAGTTCCAACCAACACAAGAACAACAAGATGAACAAGTTGCTAGTGAATCAAAATAGGCCTTACACGGCTTCACTAGACTTTGATTTTAGTATTTTGAACAAGAAAATGAGAGGAATGACAAGGAAACTATGCTAGTGAATCGAAAGAGACCCACACGGCTTCACTAAACTTTGATTTTCAACAACACAATGATAACAAGATTACAAGAGATAGAAACTTGACACACAATAATCAATGATCTAAGAATACATACCTGACTCTGTATGAATAAAAATCTGAGTCAAATACTCCCACCACAGACTACCATACAATCCACACATGCTACTAGCTACCACATTAGTCTATCGCTATAAAAGGGAAAAATCATCCTCAAACATCAGTTATTCAACTAAAATATTTATTTACAAAAAAGTCACCCTCACTCTGACTTCTAACCTTGTGACTTCATATCATCAACTTCTTGGTCCAACATCACTACCAATAGGTCATGACACCGACACTTTAACTTATACTACTACTCGAGTGGAAATACAGTTTTAATATTCTGCTACACACTGCAGGCTGAAAAGCATAATTTTATAAAAATCAAAGTTCACACTAGAATCAATACACCCTGAAGCACTAATGGAGTCTTTACAAGTCCTTGGACAATTTCAAAATCTTATATGGCTCAATCAGAAAGGACCATACCATTTAAATTCTAAACTTCTACACTTGATTCACCTCAACAATGAGACATATATGAGCACATCAAAGTAAACCCAAGTTTTGACACTCACTCAAACTCGAACGAAAGAAAAGCTTTTAACTCGTCCTTGACTTTGGGGACCTCTATGATCTCAATTCATGCTCAAATAGGTTCCCATTCTACAAGATTAATTAACATGACAAATTTGCATAGGATTTATGTCTTTTGGATCATCTACGCATTGAAACGAAGGTTTTCATTCTAGCCCAAAATGCGGGGTGTTAGAATATTATATGGGGTAAAATTCATAAGTAAAACATCATCTCACTATTATAATTTGTAAAACAATGCATGCTAAATGTAAATGACTCACATAAGCTGGAATATCTAAAAACTGAAATCTAAAAGCATGCATAGCAATTTAAACTTTATAAATCTAGTGAGTCATAACATTTAGTTCTAGAAGTTGTACTTGTATTCTCTCTTTAAATCATACTGTCTAAGTGTTGAAAGGACTCACTCTTAATTCTAAAATCTGAAAGATGAAGTCTGTAGCTAATATCTTTCTGTAAATTATAATCTGAGTAAATGTTGTGATCCTTTACACTTAGTTTACTAAAAGCTTTCTATTATTCTTTTCTGAGAAACTATTGTGAAAATCTATACCATTAAGCTATAAGGAAAAACACTTTATCTTAAGGGAGGTTCCCTTAACCGACATAAAACATGCAAGATATATGGAGTCCAGCGTATCATCCTCCTAAGAAAGAAACCTCACGTTGGGGAGAGGTGTCATACTCTTGCCAGGGAGTATAACCTTAGCTTAAGTGATCACTATCTCACCCCACTAAGGGTACTTTAATCTCAATGCTATAGTGGCACGTAGTTCTGGGGTATGAGACCTTGAAATCATATCCAACTAAGTGCTAAATACTACTTCCTTTAATTTGCTACGCTCATCTTATTTGAAATCCACTTTAAAACTAGCATAAGGGTTTATTATGAAACCAGTTATGTACTAATCTGAATGAATCTGTAAATAAAGCTAGTTTGATTTTTATAATCTGTAATAAATCTGTAAAGTGGATTCCAAAACTTATCTTAGGATCAAAAGAACAAAACTCTATTGTAAATCTGAAACAATCAACTCCTAGGATGCTTAATGCATCATCTTTCTTGAAATATCAACATATAAACTTGGGTCTTAATAATCCATGCATCAAACTAATGTCAAAACATCATAATAATTATTTTTTATAATGAAATCAATGATAATTAAACTCAAAATCTGGAAATTTCTTCCATAAGCATGAAAACATAAAAATAAACATGCTATTTATCTTTAAATTCTCTCAAAAACTCATAATCTTGCAAATAGCAATAATGGGTACGAACCCTAATTCAAATCTCATGTATAATCATTCAAAATCATATGAATTTGTAATTAAAACTTGGTTTTGGGTACAAGAATGGAAGAAGATCCTTGTTCATATACCCCACATACCTTGATAGATGATTACATGGAGAAACTTGAATAATTGATTCCTATTTGAGTTCTTGATTATATTGTCTTGGGAATCCTCAATTTAGAACTTTCTTGGAGAAACAATGGAGGATTTTGATTTCTTGGAGAACAAGCTCTTGAGTTCTAGGGTCTTGTTTTGAGACAAAATTGATGAAATAAGCATAAAGTTCTTTGGAATATGCTAATGTTGTGTTTTACACGAATTAGGGCTTTGGGGATTGACTAAAATGCCCCTATTAAACTTCTAAATGGAACTGAAAAAGAAAGCAAAAATCTTGTTTTAATAGGCCACCATGACGTTCCCATATTGAGGTGGCTCATTGGAAAAGTACAAGTGGTAACTGGGCGTTCACCGCGACGCACCACAATCGAGCTGCCCCTTTGGAATACCATTTTGGCCACTGGTGTGGTGCGCCAGTATCGCGTTGAGCTACTGGATTTTGAAAATTGTGAATTTGGACCTCTCCGCGATGCTCCAATATTGTGGAGGTCCACTAGAATTGAAAATTATGAAATTGTGCTTCATTACGACGCGGTGCTTGCTTAGGTGGGACACTATCAACTTAAAAATGCTCTAACTCCTCAACCGAGTATCGAATTTGGGAGAATTTGGTATCAATGGAAATCTTATTCAATTTTACACACAATGTAAGGTCTAAATCTGGAAAAAATCTATTTGAAATAAAATATATTCATTTTTGAAAGTTATTCCTTAACATTCTAGGAACGAATTTAAGCTAGGAAAACTACGGGGTGTTACATCAGTCTATTAATATGATTTCTCATCTTGCGGTTCCTCATTCTCGTCATTCTAGAGATGTGAGTTTTGTTCCAGGTTCATCTTAAATTACTCGGGTCGGCCAGTTCATGAGGATGAACCCACCTATCTTTATGGGAACCAAGGTTGAGGAAGACCCCCAAGGGTTCATCTATGAAATGGAGAAAATATTCACTGAGGGGGTAAAGTTAGCGGACTATTAACTAAAGAACATTGCCAGCCAGTGGTACGAAGAATGGGAAGACTTAAGTGATGGAGGTATTAAAAAGATAAAGTAAATGCATGTATATTTAAATTAATAACATTGAAAAACTCCTTTAGCAAGATCAAGAAGACTCAAACCGGCTTCTTCTTCCTCTTTTGTAAGAAAAACCCTAAATATAGCTAGATTTTTCATATCATGAATCCTCCTAGGTTTGGTATGCACCTTTCGATAGCAGGTTCCTTTGTTCCAACCATTTTTGAAGTGGCCCTTTGTATGACCTACTAGGTCTTGACTAAATGAAAAGAATTGTCCACAACATCTTCATTGATACTTGGACACGCCTATTGTTGATTTTTTTTTCAATTTTGTGACTTTCAAGTTTATCATTTTGGGAAGGGTAGGACAAATATATTTACAAGGAAAAAATAGAAGAGGTTGGGTATGTCAGATGAGGGTTGGGTTCGAAGACAACTCAAGTTTTATTTAAATTTTGGATGTATTAGATAATATCTTTACCATTCTATTTCATTACTTAATTTAGCATAGCTACATTTATTATCTTTATAAGAAGAAATTTTATTGGTAAACCACAAATTCAAATTGTGTAAATAATAATCGTCATCAAGACATATTTTGTTTGACAGAATGCCCTTAAACTAAACGTATTTTATTTAAAAACCCCTAAATTATTTAGTAATATTAATTACCTCAATGAATTTGGTTATTTGATAGTCTTTACTCCAGTATGATCTCATGTTAATAGAGTGAGAAGATTATATTCTTTGCTCACATGATTTTTTAATGACTTATTTTTAAATACAAGAGCTTCACTTTTAAGGCAAAATATATTTGACTAGAAATAATGAGATTTTGACCAATTTTATTTCACAGATTTTGCCTAAAAGTAAACAATCTATAGTAGAAGGAGAAAGTCTTTACATTTATATAAGATACAACAAGAGTCATACAATTGAAGCTCCATTATTCTACAAAAACATTTTATTCTACTAAAATAACGGAGCTCTAACCAAATATTTTTAGTTTTTCTCCCTATTTTTCAAAAAAAAAAAAAGGTCAAATGAAACATCATTAGAGAAGATAATAAATTGACACACTCCTTTATAATAGTGTTTTATTGAAATTATTTTACCTTTTCTACTTCATACACATTTCTCTTTGATAATTAACAAAGAAAGGAATAACTGGATAATTCAGAAATTAAGCATTGCTCTTTTATCAATACAAAGCATAATATCAATAAATTGAGTAATAATCGTACCTACGGGGAAATTATTAACTCCAATGAATTTGCAATAAAAAAGTATCCCAAAAAATGTATATGATTTACGATTTATCAATTCTCTACGTAACTTTTCAAGTAGTCCCCAACCATCATATACGTATAATAATAAGAAGTCATGAAAGGTAGGCTACGATAAATTTTAACTATTTGCATAAGAAGAAGCTATAAATTTTATCATATAACAATCTTGAGCTCTTTTGTTCATTTTCTACCCAAATGCTCAAGCGTTTTCTAAATCAATTTGAATTTACGTCTATTCCCTAGACAAAGAAATTACTATATCATCAACATATGCTAAATGTGTAACAATTGAATACATATATTAATACAACATATGGGATAAAGGGACAACCCAGTACTCCTAGATGATATAAAAAAGCAACTACATCATATTGTCCACATATTTAATAAGACACTTCAAGTAATATTTTATAACATTTTACAAAACCTTAATTAAGAAGAAACAACACAGAAACTACATCATATGCTTTAACAATATGATCAGATAGTAACTACATCATATGCTTTAACAATATGATTAGATAGTTTTGGACTCATCATCCAATTCTTCAATGATGATCACATCAACCTCAATGCTCTTCTTCCTTGATTCTTGTACCTGTAACAAGATAAAAATCCTATCAATCTGTAATACCCCATACTTTTTCTAGCTTGAAATGTTTTCCAAGAATGTTAGAAGCTTTCTTTGAAAGATGAATCTACTTTTGTATATATGGTATTTTTAAGATTTTCACTTTTTATCATGTAGGGAATCGAATAATCTTTCCATCGATACCAAATTCGCCCAAATCCGACAACTGAGTGAAGAGTTAGAGCCTTTTTAGTGAGACAGTGTATCACCTGAGCCTTCAGCACGTCGCGAAGATAACTCAAATGGCAATTGTCAATTTCCAGTGTTACTCAACGATAGTGGAACGTCGCGCCAAACTTCCAGGTGGCAGACAAGGTGGCAACATGATATCTCCACATCGCACCACCGTGCAATTTCCCATTTGTCACTTTCTAGTAATTTGGTGCGATAGTGGCGCGTCGCGCCAAGGATGAAAATGGGAAATTTTCTCAAAAATTAAAGACGCATCCAAGGGTTAAAAGGGTCAATTTTCTACCCCTATTTAAACCCAATAACATGTTATTTAGCCATTCTTCACCCAAAATATACTTGTTTCTCTCAAGAACAAGCTAGGATTTCTATTGGGGATTCAAATTCAAGAAGGTTTCACCATCAATCTTCACGAAATCACAAACTAAGGTATGTGTAGTGTTCATTCATGGACTCCTTTCATCCATGAAGCTCGAGAAGATCTTTTCTAAGTTTAAATTTATGGATTTCTTTATGAACTTCATGTTGAGTTTATTTTGTTTATGTTGAGAATGATCAATTGAATTTAAATCCTTGTTGGGTGATCAATTTTATATGGAATTGATTTGTATAGATATATATTCATGTGAACCTATAAATAAACCCTAGGATGATAAAATTCAAGATGAATCATGATGATTAATTATTGTATAATGTTGTCTATATGTGATATGCCTACCTTGTGTATGATTAAATGCCTAGATGAAGGAACAATGCCCAACTAGTATGATATCATGAAATCCCCATGTATATACAAGCTTATGCATATCACATGTTTGATGAAGTGCTTCAATATATGAATTATCAATTGTGTTGTTGGTCATGTGTTCAAGTAAGCCACGTTATGTCAGTTTCTTCTTATCGAGTCCTGGGGGTACTTGTACCCGAATATTTAGCAGTGTGCCTAGAGCCATGTCATGTTTTCACGATCTCCTCAGTCAAGCTATGATCCATAGAACTCAGTCGGTCATGTGACTCAGGAAATCTCAGTAATTTCAGTAACTCATTAATCTCAGTAACCTCAGTATTCCTAGTCAATCTCAGTAGCTTCAGTATTCTCAGTCAGTCCTCAGAACTCAGTACATTCCATCAGTCAATGGAACTCAGTAAATTCAGTTTAGCTCCACTAGAAAATACCACTAGTATTAGTTCAGTTCTGTTAATCAGTTCTGTTCAGTTAATCAGTTCAGTGTCTTTCAGATGGGAGTAGGATTCAGCACCAAGCGAGCCTAGGGATGGGGACTCACCCGCTAGATAGGACTGAGATACCTAGAAATAATCTCTAAGTTTCAGAACTAAGTAGCCAGCTTAGGAACGAGATGTCACCCGTTAGATAGGACTGGCATACTCAGGGATCACTCGTTAGCATATTTAAATGTATAGGACTGATACCAGGGGTCACCCGCTAGATTAGGACTGACTCCACAACAGTTGTCTTTACCAGTGGCACGGTACTAACACCCTTCCAACTGGGGTTACAAGTTGGACCCCAGTTATCTTAGTATGGGGCATGTCGGTTAGATGAATACATCCCACAGTTTCAATTACAGAATCAGGACTGTCAGATACAGTCAATTCAGCTCAGTATTATAGATTTAGGACTGTCAGATACATTCACTCCTTATCAATATAAATAGACTCCGAGATCACCCACTAGATAGGATTGATTTCAACTATAGTCAATCAGTAACAGTATCATCAGATTTAGAGATCACCCACTAGATAGGACTGATCTCAGATTCAGTTACTCAGATACAGTATGGAACTCAGCTAGTTCCATCAAATTCAGGACTGTCAGATATAGTCACTCATGTTATCAGTTATATCAGTTATCAAAACTTATGTTATTAGAATTCGGCTTCAGGACTGTCAGATATAGTCAACCAGACCAGTTCTTCATAATTAGAACTGTCAGACATAATTATCCATATATCGGTAACATAGTATTAGTCCCTTAGTAGTTAGTAATACAATATTAGTTTTTTACTCATTAGTGACTCAGATGTCAATGTCAGTAGACTCAGTAGTCAGAACTCAGTATCCAGTCCTATAATGATCTCAGTTACAGTTATGTATGAATGCATGTATTCTCACGTTCATGTTAGTCAGTCAGTTAGTATTGTTCATGCATATGAACCTATTACATTCAACCTACCTCACTTGTATACCAGTACATTCAAAGTACTGACACATTTGCGCTATGATGTCTTATACCATAGGTTTAGAAGCACGAGCTCCAGAGAACCAGTAGCATCCCAGTTCAGCGATCAGAGTTAGCAGTGAGTCCTCATCCTTCGAGGATATGATGATCACATTACTATTTCAGTTTTCATTTTATTTTAGTAGTTGGAGCTAGTTGGGGACATATCCCATCGACTCCTTATTCAGACAGTTTAGAGACTTTCAGACTACAGTATGATTAGACAATTATCTCAGTTGTCTTGGTATTATTATACCATATTTTTCAGTTATGTACTAATATTGAACCTTATGGACTTCCAGTTCATGTTTTTGTATTTATGATATTATTACTATTATTCAGTGCTCGGTTTACAGATATCAGTCATGAGTTAGCTTGTGGTCCTACGGGGTCATGGGCACCGTGTAGCATCTCGGGTGCCAGATTTGGGGCATTACACAATCATCAAAGTTGTTGTATATACAAAGATCTCTGGCATCCTAAGGCAAAAAGATATGTGTCCATGAAAGAGGGATTAGGTGGAGACGTGAAACCTTAGAATTTGAGAAAGATTCTACTCCTGAAGCATTACATTTTGTAGTATGTATCAATGAAATTAATATTCCAATCTTTCTTCTTAGAAAGTATTTATTTAACCCCATAAACAGGGACCAAAAATGTTGTCGTTACGGCAGGTTAAAAAGCTAACCACACATTAATTCATTTGAATTCTACATGTAAATATTATTCATGGGGGAAATTATCCAAAATTCATAAAGAGGGTGGAAATTCACTAGAGTAAGATATAAAAATAAATTCTTTAAGGGATCATTTGGTTCAAGGAATTAATTGGGTTTTCCCAGTAAACATTTTGTGATTAAACCTATCTCGTATTTAATTGGAAGATTAGCTAAAATCAATATTATTTTTATTCAAAAATCTTTGTATCACTTATCTCATATAAAAAGTGGGATTGATAAAGTCCCTAGTCCTTTGTATTGCCACAACTTACGAATTTGATCATAGAACATATCCACATAAACAAAAGATTGAAACAAAAGAAGGAGAAAAACATAAATCATTTTAGTCATGAAGTAAAAAGACAAAGAAAGTGCAAGAACTTAATCCATAGCACTAGCAAGAATACGTGAAATAGCTTTTTCCTTTTTTCCGGTAAGACGATCCTTGATCCTAGATAGTACCATCAGATCACGAACCCAAAAATGATGCGAAGGGGTCCAGGGTCATCTGCTGGATGAAGCTTGAGGCAAAGGCAGAGCTTCCAAGATTCCAAAAATCTGCACACACCCTTTTGGAAAATGATGAGCATTTGAGGAGTAATTTTCAGATGTTGTTGTAGAAACTAGCTGTTGATTGGAAATTTATGAGGCATTAGCAGAACCTAGTTGTTGATGATAATTAGAAAGTTTCACAAACTTTCCATTTTGGAGGGTTCCTTTAACCCACCCATCCTTGAAGTAACGCCTGGTGTGGACTGCTATGGCCTGTCTTGAGAAGAAGTTCTTTTTTACAATAGATGCATTCATGCATCCAGATACCCTTATGTCCGTTGTATTCCATTATTTTTGTTACATTCATGTTCAATAATTTAGGCAGAAGGGGATGAGGAATAGAAGATGTAGGGGGAGTTTCATTTAGAGAAAACTCATCTTTTATTCAAATATTTGGATGTACTTTTTTAAAAAAAATGGTAGGGGAAGATGAAATGGCGGAGTAGATTACAAGTAGGGTTGTCAAACCCTCACCAACAAGTTGAAAGTTAGTGGACAACCAACTAAACTACCTAGAATCCCATATAAGATGTATCAAAAACTTTACTCTATTCCCTGATTACAATCTATACCTGAATATGATGAGACATCACCGACATCTTGTTAAATGAAGAGAAGAAGACAATTATAGTAAATATTTGCATATTACAGACAAGGATTGGTGAAGGATAAGATGAAAATGTCCATTTACAATTTCTTAAAGCAGTGATAGAATTATATCAACCTGAGTTATAAGTCAACCCGATAAGGAAAATGTAATACCCCAAACTTTCTTTAAGTCTAATTTAGACTCCAGAAGATTTAGGGATGAACTACTAAGTGAATAATGTTTAATTTATATAGAATTTCCCTAATTTAAAATTTTTACCATGTGGAAAATTGAATTATCTTTCCAACGATACCAATTTCGTCCAAATATGGTATCGGGGTAAGAAGTTATGGTTGTTTTATTAAGAGTTGTCTGAACTGCCCAGGAGCGATGGGCAGCCCTATAGACCGTCGCTCAAGCGATGGACCGTCACTCCAGACATCGAAACTGAGGCATAAAACTCATTCACTAGCCAAGTTCGACGGTCAAGCTAACAGACCATTGAGCTAGCGATGGAACGTCGCCCAAGCTATCACAACTAAGGCAGTAAGTCCCTATTATGGCCCAAGTGTGATGGTCGGGCCGACAGACCGTAACCCAAGCCATCGCAATTGAGGCAGTGAGGCCATTTTCTAGCCAAAGTTCGATGGGCAAGTCGACGGACCATCGCTCAGACCATCGCACACTTTCGTTCAGCGAATCAAAGTCATTTTTAAAGGGACATCTTCTATCTAGGCATTCAGATCATTGGAGTGGCGTGGAGGCATGATAGGTTTTCTTAAATATAAGAGACCATTGATTAGGGGAAATTTAGACTCTACAGCGTGAACTAAATCACAAAGAAGGGAAATATTCCTAAACATCTAGTATCCACCTGCCTATAAGTGTGGCGCGCTACACACTCATAAACAAGACTCTACCCGACGCGATTTCGCAGACACCCTTGGACCAAAAATTGTGATCTAATACCAAGTTTATCGTGACCCAAGTCGAGCCCAGGCCATGACAAGCATCCCAAACCATGGAGCCTCGAACTCCCTTCTACATCTGGTAATCATGCACAATACTCATACAATAAAGAAAAGATGAGGAAATGTAATAAATGGAATCCTGGTCATATTCTGAGTCATTTTCAACAATGCAGAGAGAAATTTATCAACATCTAGAAAACATCTTCTTCAGTCTGCGAAATCTCTACTACATACGATATCAATAAACTATCTAAATTTAGGACAAGGCCCCCAGTGGACCAAAACTAACATAAATCAAATAACTGAAAAGAAGCAGGCCTTTCGGAATAAAGAAGGCTTACTAATAGTACTCTTCTCTTCTGCCAGAAAGACTCTATGGCTTAACAGGACCTCTTGACTGAGCCTCAGACCCTAAAATATAGGGGGTTAATACAATTGTACTAGTACACAGAGCAATCAAAAATAATAAATTTATATTTATAAACATAGGTGAGAGCAAGTCATAAAAATATTATGCATGCATAGCTTAAAATTTCATGGGCCATCTCAAAAGATCTTAAATCAATCCTGTCAATGCAACTCTATACTTTGTATTACTTCTGAGCTAGGTGGTGCACCCTACATGTATGAAATATCCCATGGGCTATATGGGATCCTCCCTTAACTTGGAGGCCATCCCCCAACCCAAGTTTGCCGCAAGGGTTGGAGTATCTGTTTATCTGCTACACCACAAGGTCGTCGCCAGTGTACAATAATAATATACCCGTATCAGCAAAACACGATTTTGGGCAATGAGTTTTATGGCTCATGCCTTCTTTGGGTAACCACTTAATATCTCTTAAGCCCATTTTTAGTTTGTTCTAATCATGCATCTTTCTGAATTCAAGTCCTAAAATTCTAAGAAAAATTTGTATCTTAGGTCTGTTCCAAATCTGCTATGGCATTATCTGAATTTGGTATCGTCATACCAAGACTTGCAAGTCATGTTTCTGAGCCATAAGATATCATATAACAATTATCTCTTTCAAAACATAAATTTTAGACCACCATACTCCAACAATTCAAGAATATTCATTCTTCAGAACATTTATCAAATTATGCAAGGATCATTCTCTTCAATAATTTTAACAAACATGTGGGGGTCGTGTATATTTTGGCAAAGCATGCAATCCTTTTATTATAAATATTCAACATTTATCAACATGTAAAACCCCCTCTCATCAATTTAAAAATCATTCAACAATAGTCAAGAACATTGATACCATGTTTCTATATAGCATTTTTCAACTCATAACATTCTAAAATCAAGAGCTGTAGAAACATGAGAGGGAGCATAAATAGTCATACTCTCAATTCAATTATCAACTCTAAACATGTACATACATATATATAAGATTACAAATCAATTAGAGTGAAAGGCCTCAACACCAAATCAATTATACTATTAAAGAATTCATAAAACAAAGTTGTAATGTAAATTCCAAAACCCCTTCAAGAATTCATGATTTCACAATGTTTAAATGTTGTTGAAACAATTTTCTTATGTTGTTGTTGAAACAATTTTCTTATGCCCATGTAGTTTTAGGAAAACCCCACATACCTTAGATCACTTAGGGGGAAGAGCGGAATTTGAATTACACTTGAGTTCTAGAAATTCTTCAACTAAAAGATGCATCTTTTGATCTTATGGGAAGAGGCTAGGGTTTTCTTTTTAAGTAATAGGAGTAGTTTCTTATGAAATCAAGCCTAATGTGCTTAGATTATCATTTAATCTCATGTTTTGGGTGAATTGGGGTGAAGGAAAAGACCTATTTGCCCTTAAAATCATGGAGAAAATAATACAGAACTAAGATGCCATCGCGTTATGACCCCTACTTAGGTCAACTAGCCCTCGCGACGCGACACCTATTTGGGTTAACTGGCCCTCGCAATGCAGGCCTATCACTAGGCCTCTCTGTTTAGGACATCCAAACCCACCCTTAAGCTAGTCCAAAAGTTCCGAAACATACCCGGGATGTACCCTTGACAGCCCCGATCATGAAACAACTTACAATTTAACTATCCGAGGTCGAGAAAGTCAAAAATAAATACATCCAAGTTTAGGAGTTCAAAAAGTGACTAAGACCCTTTTTACACTTTGAATATTTTCAGATATTTAACCCTCTTAGCATACTACGAAATGAGGTACTCAATCGAGGAAAATTTTCGAGGGGTTACACTTAGACATATTTAACTACTTAAGGTGGGATATCAGATGATTATACGACACATTAGGAACAAAGTGCTTCATATATCAAATGTCTAAATTATGATTAGAGAGTCATTTTGGCATAAACACAACACAACATGCATTCTTAGGATAGACCACAGTGAGAAAACATGAGTGCACATATCAAGAGTTGTATAACATAAGGCCGGAATTCATGAAATCAACGATTGAGACAAGGATTTCTACTTGGAACCATTGCTCCTCATTTAAGAACTGAACATGGCCATGAGTTTGCATAAACTTTATTCAATGGGCTAGACCCGACATAGCATAAATCGGTAATGTATAGAAAGCATAATTTTCTTAGAACCAAGCATATTATAAGACATGGATTTTTTTATGGATCATGAGCATCATATCATAGGGCTTGAATACATGAAAGGATGGATTTACCGAGACATCATTGCTTCTAGTTTGGGGGTCGGAGCATGACATGACTTACATAGAGAACTCAAACCTTAGACATCGGCAAGACTTGAATGCATAAGACATTGGTAGTGAACTCTTAAACTGGAGTAGGAGGAATATGCTTGAATAGGAATAGGTTTATCATCACTCTTCCCTGACTTGCCAAAATGAGAAAATTCGGGAACTACCTAAACTCAACATCTCCCCCTTAGATCAAAGTCACAATCCTATATTTGAGAACTAACCTCTCATCAATCTACAAACACAATTCTCAATACAATAGGGGGTATCGGTATATACATGAATACAAATTTCCCTCAATAATTCAACATAAAGACACTAAATTCTTTCTGGGACATCCCCTTTCATGGATACTAATCATAACTTCCTCTAACACCCAAAGTCATCAATATATGACTAACGTTATCATAGACATGGACATCCATTCTTCTAAATACTTAACACTCCATCTTCAACTCCTTAGGATACTAGCATTACACCTATAATAACATAACTTACAACTTAGCAAAATTTGTAAAACCATACCAAAGGCGCACATTGTCTACCTATTTTACCTCAATTCAACTTTAAAGAACACTATGCAACAACTTCTAAGACATCTCCATAGTACAAGATTCAAGAACACAACTAGGTACGCAAAACATCTATACACATAAAATTATTTCTAACAAAAGGCTACCGGGGGGGTCCAACTTATTCTTATATACCAATGCTCTTATCTGCTTAGTGACTCAACCGCGATTCATCGTCCAAATACTAGTCTCGTGTACATAAATATCATAATTATCCACTCCTTTTTCCACTAGTTGCCAACCTAGGCTATTGCACACATCAAATCAATCCTACTACTTACTCCCACAAAACATGCATCATTAACCTTAAGCTATTATTCTTACCACCACAATCCACATCTAAAGTTCAAGCCTATTATCTAGAACCAACCATGTAACACCGATGAAGAATGCTGCATATTATACTAGCCCATCAAATAGAAATATCAACCTAAGTCTCTTACTTCCCTTAACTATGGCCCATAAGTTCATCCTCTTCGCAAAATTACTACTACGCCTCAAAATCTACGACATACCTTCTCACATATCATACTAGTCTACAACTACTAGAGAAAAGAAAATCAAGGGGGTAAAGTCACATGACAAGGATAGTTGATCTTAATATTATAATATCACCCATTACCATCTATTAACATATCCCACTTTATCACATCATATTCACTTACCTATGAATACATCACAACCACCTTCAAAAATTCCATATACAACAATGAGTCTATACCTATAACTTATTGACTAATCTACCCCTTTCCCTTGATAGCCAATAAATGATTTCTACAACCACCCATTCTGAGATCCTTCCCTATTTTATGTAAATAATAATCGTAGTCAGCCACTTCCTTTACAGACTATCATACAATTTACTATTATTGCTACCACATTACTCTATCACTATAAAATAGCAAACCATCCCTCAATCAATGGTTACACAACTAAACTAACTTCGTTATGCAAAATCACCCTTATTCTGACTTCTAAGCTTATGACTTCATATCACTAACTTCTAAACCATCTTACAGCTCACAAGTTATGACATTTTATCACTCAATCAGAAGGGACCACATTATTTGTTCTAAGCTTTTATGCTTGAATCGACTCGACAATGATACATAGTTAATAAAATCAAAGAAAGAAGGAATTTTGATAATTTCAAAATGGAGAACACAATGGAACGATCTAGAACATGAAGAAAAGTGAAATATTCCTAAACACCTAGTAGCTTCCTACTTATAAGTGTGGCGCGCTACACACCCGTAGAAAAGGAATCTACCCAACGTAATTTTGCAGAAACCCAGGGACCATGAACCGTTCTCTAATACCAAGTTTGTCACGACTCGAGTCGAGGCCCTAGCCGTAACTAGCATCCCCAACCATGAAGGACCAGGCACCCCTTTCTTTCTGGCAATCATGCACAATATTCATTTAATATAAAGAAATTGCAGAAAGACATAACAAAACAAAACCATGGCCAATCTCATAACACTTGAATAATTTGGAAAGAAATTCTTAATATTCAAAACAAATGAAACTAGTCTGCGAAATCTCTAACACTACAATATCCAACATATGTCTAAAAAAAATTGAGACAAGGCCGTTAGTCAGACCATAAATAAAACAAATGACAATGTTTATATAAGTTCGGACTTCTAGAATAGAGAAGGCTCACCAACAGCGAATCTCAAAAACATCAATCTACTGCTTAGCTGGACCCCAGGACTGTGCCTCAGATTCTGAAATATAAGGGTCAATACGGATGTACTGGTACGCAGAGCAATCCAAAATAATGTACTTTTATATATAACATATATTATAGCATTTCATAAAACATTATGCATGAAATAATTTAAAACACATGGAAAACTTCAATTGATCTTCAAAAAAATTCTATCAATGCAATACCATTCTTTATTTTACTTCTGATCTAGGTGGTACACCATAGAATTCTATAGTCCACGGGCTATATGGAATCTGCCCTTGACTTGGCGGCCAAGCCCCAACCCAAATTTGCTGCAAAGGTTAGAGTTTTTGTTATGATAAGCCACAGGGCACTTGTCCAGCGTATAATCCCTCTTTAGGAATATAATAAACTTGTATCGGCTAAACACGGTTTGGGGCAATGAGTTTTCTAAACTTTTTCCTTCATCAGGTAACCACCTAACTCTCTTTAAGACTAATTTTAACCTTTTCTAAACATGCATCATTAAAAGCTCAAAATCTAAAAATCTGAATGAAAATCTACATATTATTCTGTTCTGTGTTACTATGGCATTATCTATATTGGTATCATTATACCAAGACTTGAAAGTCATATTTCTCAGCCATAAATTATCAAGTTACAACTCTTTTCAAGAAAAACAATGTTTAGACCACCAAATCAGTAAAACAATGCAAGAGAGTTCTTATTTTGAAAACGTATTTCAAACTATGTAGAGATTCTCTCTTTTGAACATTTCATCAAACATGTGGTGGTCAAGTATTTTGTGAAAAACCATGCAACTCTTTAAAAACATCACTTCTCCTTTATATAAACTAGAAACACCCTCTCTTCAATTAATAATATAAAATCAAGTCTTAACCAACAGTAAAGACATTTGTAACATGCTTCTTAGTATGCAATTGAATAATTCATAACATATAAAAATAAGGAGATTTATAACAAGAGAGGGATTATAATTCTTCTTTCTCTCAATTTAAATTTCTAACATCAAACCACATGCATACATATATATAAACAAAATTGAGTTTAAGGGGTAAGGCCTCAAGACCAAAACATTATTGATAAGAAGGATTAACAATACATAATTGTAATTGTAAATTCAAGAACCTTTTGTAAATTCATGATTTCTCAACATTTAAACATAATTAAAATAACTTTACCATGACCATGTAGTTTAGAAAAATCCCACGTAGCTTATGTTTTTTAGTTTGAAGATTAGAACTCTAGTCTTGACCTTTTTCTTGAAATCTTGAACTTAGAGGAAAACCCTAGTTTGATCTTATTTTTGAGAGTGGAGAGAATTTTAGAAGTTTTAAAACTAATAAAAGTTGATTAATATCGCTTAAGGGGGAACTTAATTCGTGGGAAAGGTTTTTGGAGGGAGTAAAAGACAAAAATGCCCCTAAGAAAACCAAAGAAGTCACAGAATTTCATTAGTTGACGACCACGGTTGATGGCCCGTCACTCAGGTGATAACTCGTCACCTAGGTCATCACTTTTGGGATGGATTTTACCACTTAGTATAAGATAATTATGATATTTTAAAATCCTATTTTTTTAACAAATTAATATCACAATAAGTAAAAAAAAAAATTCTTCTTCAAAATTAGTACAACAATAAGATAATTTTACAAAAAAATCAAATTATAAAATAATTTATTTGAATTTTTTTTTGTAAAATAAATTTATTTATCAATAATAAGAAAAAAAAATTTAATCTTTGTGTATTTTTATTTGTATCCTTATTAGAAAGGAAAAAGAAAAGAAGATAAAAACATAAGAAAAGTAATTACAAAGGAAAAAATAAAGACTCTTATTTGATAAAATAGTAAAATACACATTTTTTGAAGAAAAAAAAAAGAAGATAAACTATCTTCCTGATTTTTTGCAATAAAATACACTTTTTTTTTCTCTTTTTGACTTCATTTGAAAGTTAGTTGTTTGATTGTGAGTGCTCTTCCATAATTGTTTCTTTTTTTATCTATTATTTTGTTATCCAACTTTAAATAAGCTTAAAATTTTCAAAACAAAATTATTAGATGTCTATTCTATTAATTTTCAGGATATATTATTGCCATAAAATGAAGATTGGTGGAGTTTTCAAATTCAAAAATACATTTAGAAAAAGACTTGTTATTTTGATCAGACATAAAAATAAAAATAATAATTAAAATATAAGGATTTAAAATATAAATTTAAAATAATAACCATAAAATCAATAATAATAATAACAATTTTAATAATAATAGAGAATAATTATATCTATCTTTCTTACAGATATATCTACCATGAATAGAAAAATTATACGTAATTCTCATCAGATTCTTTTATTTAACTATAAATATATATTGTTCATGTTTAATTTATTTTAAATTTATTTTATCTTTGATTAATATTATATTTAACTTTTGAAATAGATGTACCTACTGTGAATGAAAAAATCATATATAATGCTCATCAGATTTCTCTGAATAATTACAAAGGTATGTTCTCATACTTGATTTAATTTTATAGTTATTTTATTATTTTTTGTGATTAATATTATATTTATCTTTTGTCACAGCTTTACCTAAGGAAAATAAAGTTTCCACAAATCTTATGCAGATAAATTTCTCCAAAATGCGAAATGAATATTTAAGAAATTAACAAGTAAAATCGAGAATAGAAATATACAAAGAAAATTATCAGACCATTTGTATAAAGAATGAATCGAAACATATTTGTATATGCAAAAATATTATCATTTTTATTTGTCTTAATATATTTCTCTGTCACATTTACATATCTATTCTCCACTAAGAAAGTTATAAAATAGATTTATATGCATCTAATTATTGCAATTGATTTATCCCTCTCACGATTTTACTTGCAAATATACATTTATATAAAAAAAATATTTACTGATTCTATTTGTCATTTAAATTTTTTTAAATCAAACAACTAAAATCTCGATAAACAACAAGTCAAATGAATAATAAAAGTCAATATTAACAATCGAATGATTTTAGATAGTGAACAATACAATAAAAAAATTATAGGTCAATCTTTTGATAATTATATGATTTTTTTCATATGATACGATTATTGGGATTGTGTGGAAAAAGAAGTTGAGAGGATTGAAGAGAGGGGACGGTGGGTGGGTGGGTGGGGGGGGAGATGGCGCACTGACGGCGAAGGGAGAGTATATTGTTCAACTAATTAATTGAACTATGTAATTTTTTAAATTATTTATTACAAATTATAATTATTAATTCTTAATTAATTTAAAATATATTATGTGCTACAACAAAAAATAATTTATTCTTTTAAATTAATAAATAATATTTCTAATAATTTACTTTTTAAAATATCCCGTGCATCGCACGGTTACTTATACTAGTTAATTTAAGACCAAAAGATTCAAAAGTATTTTTTATTTTTTTAAAAACCGTGTCAAGTCACAATAGGTCAAAAAGAACCAAAACCTAAAACTTTTTACTCTGGGCAAGCTGCCCTAGCACTACTGTTTGATACGCGGGATAGGATAGGATATCTATGATTAAGTACTATATTTATATCATATCTGGTTGATGATATAAATTTAGGGTAATTTTCATAAACCCCACTAGTTTCCTTCTTAATTACTCTCTCTCCCGATTTTTTTAAGTAAATTTTCTCTCTCTCAGATTTTAGTTGTTCATATACATAACTGAATGTTATAATACATAAGTATCTTATGTATCATATCTAACTTCCTTAACGATATTTAAGAAAATAAATCAAGTCTAGTAATTATTCAAAATTGTACCTTATTAATGTGTGATTAATGAATCTCTTAATTATGTAAATTTTTAAAAAAATACACTCCTAAAAAGAAATTTACCACATGAATCATCTAGAAAATTTTAGAACCAACAGAAAAAGACACTTATAAAATAAAGAGACATGGAAAATTTTAAAACGAAAAGAAAAAAAACTCGTATAATTTATTTTTTTACTATGTATATCTACAAAAAGTTTTACTACCTAGTCTACATATAAAGAAAATTTTAATACGTAAGTATGAAAAAATTTGAAACAAAAAAAAATGGACTCCTATAAAATTTAAAGAACATGACCACAATAAACTCAACCCTTAGACATAACTATGCTATGTATCATATTAGATTGAATAAATTCATATACTTTACATAATGATGTATAAGGGTGAAATAACAACAAATGATAAAAACATGGCAACAGTGAACCCCAATTCTTATACATAACTGTGGTATGGATCATATTATAAGAAATCAGTCTATATACATTATTAAACATTACTATGTAGTGTATAAGGATGTGAAATAATAACAATTCTTAAAAAGGCGTCTCCAACCACATACATAACTAAGTTATATATATGGTTGAAATAACAACAACTCACACTTATATAACAATGTATAAAAATACATAAATTACCAAAAAAATATAGATTCAGCAATAAAAGTATATACTATACCTTTAGAAGACACGATCGTGATGTATCTTCACTGTTTTCTTACTTGAAGATTTAGCAACGTGCTTAATTTTTAGAGCTTGTACGAGCAACTTCTCTCAACCTCTTCATCTTGGAGGGATCGTTTCGGTGTTTTGATTTATTTTTGTACGGAGAACTTCCCACAACATAGTAACTCGTCGATTTTTTATTTAGTAAACTTGAAAAAATTGAGAAATTAAACTAAACTTCAAAAGAAATTGAAGAAGATCGATGATGATGTTGAGCAATTTGATAAGATAATATTTGTAAATTCAAATCTTGAAACCGTTTGATTATGATTGCTTTATTTTAGACACAAATTGTGGAGCATTAGCCGTAATAAAAGAAAAGTTGTGATATATATATATATATGGAGTTTGGAAAGAGAAAGTAAAAAATGAAATATTTGTAATTACTTTTGATGGTTGAGATTTGATGTAATAATAGAAACTTAGTGTGTATATTTATGTAAATTTTTTAAATTTACTCTTGGACTAATTTATACCATCAATCTGTTGGGCTTAAAATCGAGAGGGCGTCATGCGAAAGTTATTAATTGCAAATCATTGTGGCGATAATTCAGACGACAAACAAAAAAAATACTAAAAAATATATTATTGATAGGACTTGGTCAAGTGACCTACATATTGAAAAACTAATTAAAACATATTGGGGAAAAATCTCCTCCTAAACAAGACTCATAGCGACTACATTGTGGACGCTATAGTGTTATGGTATGAGAAGAGGGTCTTCTATTTATAGAGTTTCAAAACCTGTCCTCTAAGAAAGAGGTTTGCCAAATATGAAAAAGCATTATATTTTTCCTTTCAGAAAAGTAAAAATCATTATGGTATTACTTATTTTTCTTTCAAGAAAGTAAAACTTAAACTTGGTAAGAAAATCAGGACAAAAATTCTAACAAATCTCCCCCTTTTGGCTTGATTTTCTTAACTTGATCCGCCTTCTTCATGTTATATGCATACTTTTCATTTTTCACTTAATCATCATCATTGCTGTTTGTCATGGTTAAAAAATTGATATTGGTTAAAAAATTGAAACCCTATGCGTTAAAAATAAAAGCACGGGTTGATATTATTAAAGTCATGTGTTATAAGTAAACGGGGTTAAAAACGGAGCCTTGTGCATTGAAAGTGAACACAGTTTAAGAGTGAAGCTCATGCGTTAAAAATAAATGCATGAGTTGAAAGGAGCCCAAGCGTTGAAAATAAGCAGGATTGTTGAAAATTTGCTTAAAACTTTTCTCCACATGTAGCTAGACGAAATCGTCATTATCGTCAAATTGGTTGCAACTTTGGTTTTAAACTGTCCTCAGTCTGAACCATCGGATCATTGAACCATAGCCTCTGATACCACTTGTTGGGTTCGAAATCGAGAGGGCATCATGTGGAAGCTATTAGTTGCAAACCATCGTGGTGATAATTCAAACGACAAAGAAAAACATACTAAAAAATATATTATTGATAGAATTTGGTCAAGCGACCTACATATTGAAAATAATATTGAAAAAACTTAAAACATATTGGGAGAAAATCTCCTTCTAAATAAGACTCATAACGACTACATTGTAGATGTTATTGTGTTATGGTATGAGAAGGGGGTCTTCTATTTATAGAATTCCAAAACCTTTCCTTCAAGAAAGAGGTTCGCTAAATATGAAAAAGTTTTATATTTTCCTTTCAGAAAAGTAAAAGTAATTATGGTATTACTTTTATTTTTCTTTCAAGAAAAGTAAAACTCAATCAAATAGAGAAAAATTTAATGGCAAACTTAGTTTGAGATATTTCACTTTATCTTATCCATTATGAAATTATTTTATACCACTTCTCATATAATATATATTGTTGGTGCATTTTAATATTAAAATTAAATTGCATGATATATAATTGATGGACATAAAGTGAAGAAAGTTATGTCATTATATTCGATAACTCTTGTAATTTTTAATATTTTATTTGTCCTTATCTACCACATTATTTTGTGTCTTTAGTCTTATGAGTTAGTGGTAAGAGTGAGAAAAAAAATTATAGGACCACCCTTGACGTATTTCACCTATTTGAGTGTGGGGGTAGGCCGCTTCTTATGAGAATTGGGCTTCTCAAAAATGCTCATGAAAATTTGGGATAGCACATGACCGTAACGTGCTGGATATTAAATCTTATATCAACACCTTGATTATTGTGTGCAGACAGTGATACTTTATTTCCCTTAAGCGAACATAGTTCAAGTTTGAGACTACTACTAATTCTAAAGTAAAGGTTATTGTTTTACTAAGTGGAGGATCAATGCAGAGTACACCTTCATTATGCATAATAGTTTTCCTTCAACTAAATTGGTGAACTCCTTTATTTGAAAATTAAAATGAGTGGAGGATTGTTGGTGCATTTTAATATTAAAACTAAATTGCATGATATATAATTGATGAGCATAAAGTGAAGAAAGTGGTGTTATTATATTTTGACAACTCTTGTAACTTCTAACACTTTATTTGTCCATTATCTACCATATTATTTTGTATCCTTAATCTTATGAGTTAGTATGTGGCCATAAATTTCTTGTAACTTCTACCATAATTCTACCTTTTTATGTATTGTAATTCATATAAAATATGAAACTCCTAAAACATTCATCTTCCTCACTTAATATCTACTACTCCCTCATTTACTAGATGGAAGAATACTACACCTATATAAATGATGTTTTCTTCCTTGTGTTAAAGAATATATCAATAGAGAGATGAGTGGTAATATATTGTGAGTGACAAGAAAAAGATGATAAGAGTAAATGTAGCAGTGAAAGAGAGAGTTGAGATATAGAAAAAATTCTCTGTCTTCAACTATATTCACTGTACAAAGAGAGTAATTATATCAGTGAAAGAGAGAGTTGAGACAAAGAAAATATTCTAAGTCTTTAACTATATTCACTATAAAAAAAAGAGTTTCATATTTTGAAGGAAGGTGTTCTTATGGTGGAGCTTTAGACTCTTCAACTAACCCGGAGTTGCTCAAGTTGTACATCGTTGATGGGCTGTTATATCCTTGAAGGGACAGGTCAAGAGATATATTGTTGGATCGGTGTAGATTATGCCACAGTAGACTCGAATCTCCTTAAAGAGAGCGAGATATCCACACCTAAGACAAGAAGAAGATTATTTTACCTTTTTCACTTTTATTCAATTTATTTTCAACTGCAATTATTATTATTTGTGGCGTTGTTCAGAAATTATAATCCTAGTAGTTTAGGAAATTTAGTCTAGTGTATCAAAGGGCGCTGTTCTTCTACACCTTTAACATGCGGAAGTCTAATTCACGTGAAGCAGTGATCAGTTCACTAATTTAATTATATTTCCATAATATAATATCACTCCAATTTTCAAATCACTCACTTTATCTAATTGTTTATCCGATAAGCATGTTGATGCATTTAATGACATTAAAGAAACATTTTTTTTTTTTATACATAGAGTTTAATTTTAAGTTAGTTGTGTTGGTGTAACAAGTGATATTTCATAAAAAAAAATTGAAGATGCATTCTTATTGTCAACATCTTTTCAATTGAGTTTGTTATATAAAATTTACTTAATATAATTAACATCTCGTATGTAATTTGCAAGCAATACACAAAAACGAATTTATAAATACACAATTCTCGAGAAAATACCCAAAAATACATAGCTAATTAAAAGATGAACTAATAGTATCACAAAGAAAAATCGGATTGGATTCGATTTCTAAGTCAATTTTCTTAATTAAAGATGCACAATATGCATGTTAAATTAAATATGCAGTTTAATCAAATAATTAAATGAAGATAAGAGGCATTGACCCTTCTATTAAGGGCCACAGGCATATGCAGTGCACATCCCTCTGATTTTTTAGTCACATGGGGATTTAAAAATTTATGTGGATCAATAAATGCGAACCTACGTACGATGGAGGGTTCAAATAATCGCTTATTGAGAGTCAGTTTGATTAATTTTTAAAATTAAATTACAATAATAATAATATATCATTGTAATCCCACAAAATGGGTTCTAGTGAGTGTAAAGTTTACGCAGTTCATATCTCTACCTTAGATGTAGTAAAAAAGTTGTTTTCGATAGATTTCCAACTCAGGAAACATAATAGTATAGAAATAAACGACAAAATGGTATAACACACCGCTAGATAATAAAAGAAACAAGACACCGGCAAGACACCGGAGGAATAACACTATAAACTATCTTATTCAAGATCACAAACATCAGAACACTACGGACAAGAAACTACAGGCATAAATAAAGACAAAACCTTCCTCGCTACTATTACGTACGGATGCACTCCTACCCACTAGACCTAATTTAATTTCTAAGGTTAAATTACATTAAATTAATTCAAATATCAAAGTTTGAATATTCAAAAATGATAGGAAAAGTATTATAAAATTGCAACTTTCTCATATCAAATACAATATGATAAAAAAACATGTCTTAAAATATTAGTCTAAATTTATATTGTTTGTTTCACAAAAAAAAAAATTACTGTCACAAGTAAAAAATAACTAATGGAGTAATATTTTGGTTAATTTGGTTAGCGGAGGGACCCTGAACTCTATATATACCTTTGAGATTCCACCATTTCCACACCACAATTTGAAATCTCTCCAAAAACGAAGCTAAGATGGCCATAACTCTCAAGTCTTTAGTAACTCCTTTGCTTTTGTGTGCTTTCTTTATCCTTATTCTACAGGTTTGTTTCTTCATTCTTTGAATACCTGTCTATAGTATTTTATGGGAAGTTCTTGAATATGAATTACCTACATACTTTTGTCCAAAAAAAAGGATGATTCATTAGGCTAAGAGTATTGTAATATGTTGTTTTCTTGTTGAAAGCAGGTTGCTGCAGAGGATCCAATATCTGAAGCTGAAGATGAATCTGCACCAATCCTTCAAGTACATGCTCTTCTGTCGATAATGATGATGATATTCTGTCATTGTTTTCGGCTCAAATTTTAAAACTGAGACTCCTTATTTTTTGGGTGATATTAATGTAGGAATCGATCGTCAAATATGTCAATGAGAATGCGGAAGCTGGATGGGAAGCTGCATTCAACCCTAAATTATCGAATTTCACGGTGAGACCGTCATATAGCTAAAGGATTTAACTTCTAAACGCTGCTAGTGTAGAAAAAGAAGATGACTTCCTAAAAGAAGTGGGGTTAACAACCTTGAAAATATGATTAACCAATGACAGTTGCATTTTCTTTTAGTACTTTCCCATTCAATTTTGCAGCTATACACCAAAAACATGCTTTTATAATTATGTCTATATTATGTTTGGTTGTCACAGGTTTCCCAATTTAAGGGCCTTCTTGGAGTTTTGCCTGAAACAGAAGATGATTTGGAGGGAATTCCTATTCTAACTCATCCAAAACGTATGCCATTGCCAAAAGAGTTTGATGCACGAAAGGCTTGGCCTCAATGCAGCACAATTAGAGATATTCGGGGTCAGTTATTTCACTTCCTTGCTCCATCTTTTCGAGCTAAAATTCCATAATACATATTCTAATGTTTTCCATCTTTGCACATGAATCACCGGGACAAATTTGAATCACAGATCAGGTGATTTTCTGTTAATGGTCTTGTTTCTTTCCATTAAATGAAACATTTAAGGTTATCTACAGTGGTCACCTAATCCTATATATATATATATATATATATATATATATATATATATATATATTTCAGGGACGTTGCGGTTCTTGTTGGGCTTTTGGTACTGTTGAGGCGCTGTCTGATCGTTTCTGTATCCATTATAACTTGGTAAATTTTTGTTGAACTGTGTGACTGCCTAACTTAAACAGTTAGAAATGAAACATTTTTGTTCACTTACTCATATCTTCAGCCCCCCTCTCATGTGTGAGCCTAATTCTTTTTCACGAGTCAAGCACGTAACCACCACCTTTAACAAAGAAACTAGGGAATTAATAATATAGAAAAATTCTAATAGAAAAAAAAAACTGCAATGATGTCAAAGGGAATTGTTTTATTAATAACCTAGAGACATACATTTATAGATGCAATTCCTAACTAAAAAGTAGAAAAACATGTTAGTGACTTATATGCAAAATCAAATCACAAAAAAAGGTAGGAACTCTCTATTCTAATTTTTGCAAATCTTTTAGAGATAATGCAACTTTGTTTTCTATTTTTGCAATATCCTGAGACATTTTCAACGTAAGGCGCTAACTTGTGAAGTTCGATTGTAGTTATGGTCACTGATTTTAACTTTTAATGTGTAATGCAGAATGTCTCTCTATCTACACATAATGTTTTAGCGTGCTGTGGCTCTTTTTGCGGAAACGGTTGTAAGGGTGGAAAACCTATAAGAGCATGGCGATACTTTCAACGTTGGGGAGTGGTCACAGAAGAGGTAAATGGTGACTTAATTATTTTGTCACCTCAGGGAAATTACAGGTTTCCGTAAACCATCTAGAGTAGTCAGTAGTGTGTCACCTCAGGGAAATTACAGGTTTCCGTAAACCATCTAGAGTAGTCAGTAGTGTGTCTCTTTATGATCGATCGATAACAAATTGAGTTTATACTGGCAGTGTGATCCTTACTGTGACCAGATCGGACCTGAAGGTTGCAAGCCTATATATCGCACCCCAAGGTGTAATAGGAAGTGTGTCGACGAGGACCAGTCATGGGCGAAATCAAAGCATTATAGTGTCAATGCATACAGGATCAGCCGTAATACCCACAGTATCATGGCAGAAATTTACAAAAACGGACCAGTTACTGTCTCTTATACTGTGTTCCAGGTAACAATAGAAGTATTAAAATAGAGCAAAAGTTTTGATATTGTAAATTATGTCATACAGTTTTCAAATAAGGCACCTATGTTTCTTTTTATTAGCAACACTTTCACGTACTCAATGCTTGAAACTTCTTGTCAATAACAGGATTTTGCTCACTACAAGTCAGGAGTTTACAGGCATGTAACAGGGAGAAGAGTGGGAGGCCATGCCGTTAAGCTTATCGGATGGGGAACTAGTGAGCAGGGAGTGAACTACTGGGTATGTAGATGTGTACAAGTTAATGGCTTCTATTTTGTATTTAAAATCATACATCATTTTGTCAAAATTTAATCACCTTCTTTATATCTTCTTGCAGCTCGTTGCTAATTCTTGGAATAGAGGCTGGGGTGATGTATGTCTTTGATTTTCTCACCACTTCATATGAACAAAAAAACACCTTAAACATTGATGACAGCTAACACATCTATATGGCTTTAACTTACATGTACTGACAACGTAAATAGGATTGCAACCGAAAACAAGTTATTTACTACATTATATTTTAAAGTGAGTAAATTAAGATTACTATCGACATGAAGTTACTTGTTGTATGTCATTTTTAAACCTAATTGCTTAAACGAATATCGTATACCGTCAGTGCATGTAAGGTAAACTCCATTGTATAATAAGGTTGTTGTCCAAATGATGAATGTATATATCTCCATGATGACAGGATGGATTCTTCAAGATCAGAAGAGGAACAAATGAGTGTGGCATTGAAAATAATATGGTGGCTGGATTGCCTTCACGAAGAAATTTGAATGTGGAACTTGATGATGCTTTACTTGATGCCTCAATTTAAAATGCTACTATTTCTTCAACATAATAGTAGCAATGTAATATGACTTGTGAACTTGCATGTTTCATCTTGTCGATTTAATCTGTATACTTCATAATTAATACCAATTGTTGGTAGGTCGAGGGTCTTCGGAGATAACCTCTCTACCTCCAAAAGGTAGAGGTAAGATCAACGTACACTCTACCCTCCTCAGACCCTTCTTTTGGGATTTCGTTGTTGTTGTATTGTTGTTGTTGTTCCAATAATCACTTTTTTTTTTGGTTACGTTATTATTTCCAGTTTGCAGTTTTATGACTTGAGAAATAATTCTACTCCCTCATTCACTTTTACTTGTCATTTTTTATTTTATTTCAAACATCTATAAATTGATCTATGATTTTCATATTTAATACTAATTCTAAGTAAAATTTTATATTCAATTCTTACATAATAAATTTTATCTTGAGAATCACATTTTTAAAAATTTAGATTCCTTATACACACTCAGCTTTTAAATTAAGAAAAAATGATCATTTTTTTTGTTTTGAATTTTATGTCACACATTGTTCAAATATCCAAAATTTATCTCACACATTCTTCAAATATTTATATAAAAATTAATCAAGTTTGGTTGACTTATTATCTAAAGCGAAATATAATAGAATAAGAGTGAGATATTCAAGTCAAATATCTAACTTACTTGAATTTATCAAAAACATTTTTGAATTGAGAAATTAAAGTTCAGATATACATTATAAGTCATTTGATTTAGAAATAGTTGAAAAAAAAATTTGATTTAGAAATAAAAATAAGATAATAATACTAAAAAAGAGTAACAAAATTAAGTAGTAGTAATAATAAACTAATAATGGTTGTAGTAACAATAATAATCTATAGTAATAATAATAATATAATATAATAATATAATATAATAATAATAATATATTAAAAGTGTAAAGATCCTTAGAAAAGTGATTTGAACTTTTTGTCCTTCATTAAAAAATTTTCTTTAGACAAAATTGTCTTTTTACTATTTTATTTAATTATTTTTATTATAGAAAAATACTCCTAAAATGGAATAGAAAAATATTCCTAAAATATGACTCTATTAAGAAAATACTTCTATAAATATTAAGATGTAGATTTATAATATTATTCTTACTACTCGTTGTAGGAGTAGAGGGATTTACTGTTTTTTGCCTCCAAAGCTTAGCTAGACTATTGCAGATAAAGCATTAACCTAATATCCTTTGTGTTCATCTCTTTTTGTCACGAGGACTTGCAAATATTCTTATTCTCTAATTAGTTCAAGAATGAATTCTTTTATTATTTGCCATAGTAGATGGAGAAGCATTATGTTATACTTTTTTTTTTTCAAAACCTCTTACTTCTTAAGATTTTAAACCATGTGGGAGTTAATTTACTTAATTGGAAAAATATGATAAGTGAGTGAATGCTTAATTTTTTAATCCTTAACTTCTTTACTGTTTTTGTCAACATAATGGAATTCAACTTGTGTGTATATACATATATTTCTTTGTTTTCATTCAAGTCATTTTTTATAGTTAAAATTTTCGCTCAGACAAGAATTATTTTCATCAAAATTGAAGTGTTGTGATCACTATTATATTATTTTATTGTAGTTCACAGGCCGTAGATGAATTTACAGGTGGTAGATCAAAGTGGGTCGGCTTTGAGTGATTTTTTTTAGCTAAAGGTTAGATTTAATTGTATTGTTTTTATATCTCTGTTTTGAGAATTTTTTTTGTGTAGAGGTAAAGTTTAGTTGTACTACTTTAATATCTCTATCATCATATTATTTTGTTATAGTTTACAGGTGGAAGATGAGTGTCGATCGGCTTTGAGAAATGTTTTTGGTAGAGGTTAGGTTTAATTAAATAAATTCTCCAAAAATGTTAATTTAATTATTGTATACATCTTTATTATTTAGACAAATATCCTATCTAGGGTAACATTTGAACTCAATACAGTAAGGTACACGCATGAGACGCGTACTCTAAACTAGTATTATTAATAACAACAACGTCATTAATCACATTATCATAGTAAATTACAATAATTTGATGTATACACCGAACGGGGTAAGTTTTTACCCAAAACAATAGTATCAGTTGTAGCAATAATAATAATAAAATAAAATAATACAAAATTCATAAAAAAGGTAAAATAACAATGATAAGAAATAGTAACAAACTGGTTTTCTTTTATTCCGTTATTAATTGCAATAAAAAATAATTGAATTGATCTTAGTAATTTCAAATATTTATTTCGATCCAACTATATCAATTGTCAGAAATACTATATACATTAACCCCGCCCCCCCCCCCCACCCACCCAAAAAAAAAAAAAAGGATAAGGAAGAGTGATATTCTTTTAACAACTTGATATGATATTTAAATTTGAATTTCAAATTCAAAAAAAAATAATTGAGTTGGAGTGGAATTCTAACTTTCAGACATCTCTATATATACTTGTGCAATGATATTTATTTCCTGTATTCTTCATATTATTTATTTTTTTGAAATATTTTTCGATTTAAAATCTTTATTTTTTATATGCAGATGAGTGATGGTCATATTATAGATTTTTTTATTTTATTTTTTATATAAATGAGCCTGAATTCAAGTAAGTAATTTATCATTCTAATTTTGTTCATTTGATTTTTGATAAAGGTAAATAAATTTGATTGTGTAAATGAAAAATAAAATCACTTTTTGTTATGATTTTGGGTCATGTATTTAGCTTTTTAAATGCTAACTTTGTTAGGATTTTTGCCCTGATTTTCTTACCAAAATTAAGTTTTATTTTTCTTAGAAGGAAAATAAAAGTAATACCATAATTACTTTTATTTTTCTAAAAGAAAAATATAAATCTTTTCCATATTTGGCAAACCTCTTTCTTGGAGGAATGATTTTGAATCTCTATAAATAAAACCCCCCTCTTCTCATACAACAACATAATAGCATCCACAATGTAGTCGTTAAAAGAGTCTAGTTTAGGGGGAGATTTCTCCCATAGATTTATGATTTTTCATAGGTTTTATGTCTTTCTAATATTAGTTCATTTTGGCCAAACTATATCAATAATATGTTTCTTTTTAGTATGTTTTTCTTTGTTATCTGAGTTATCGTTCGATGGTTTGCAAACTAATAGTTTCTGCATGACGCCCTCTCGATTTTGAACCCAACAAGTGGTATCAAAGCCCATGGTTCAATGGTTCAAATTGAGGACATGTTGAGATCAAAGTTGCAACCAATCTGATGATAATGAAGATATATGTTCAAGATACTACATGTGGATAAAAAGTTTCAAACAAATTTTCAATAATCCTGCTGCTTCATCATTAAAAAAAATCAACTTTTAACCCATGTTTATGGGTTTCAACTTTCAATCCCTGCTTACTTTTATGCTAGGGCTCCTTTCAACTCGTGCATTTATTTTTAACGTATGAGCTCCACTCTTAACCTATACTCACTTTTAATGCACAAGGCTCCACTTTCAACCCTGTTTACTTATAACACAGGGCTCCAATAATATCAATCTGTGCTTTTAATTTTAATGCATAAGGCTCAATTTTAACCCATATCAACTTTTAATCATGATAAACAATAGTGATTTATGAAGATCGTGTGAAGAAGGAGGATCAAGAATATGTCGTCAAGAAAATCAAGCCAAAAAGGGGAGATTTGTTAGGGGTTTGCCCTGATTTTCTTACCAAAATTAAGTTTTATTTTTTTTAGAAGGAAAATAAAAGTAATACCATAATTACTTTTATTTTTCTAAAAGGAAAATATAAAACTTTTTCATATCTGGCAAACCTCTTTCTTGGAGGAAAGATTTTGAATCTTTATAAATAGAAAACCCCTCTTCTCATACAACAACACAATAGCATCCACAATGTAGTCGTTAAAAGAGTCTGGTTTAGGAGGGAATTTCTCCCATAGATTTATGGTTTTTCATAGGTTTTATGTTTTTCTAATATTAGTTTTTTAATATGTAGGCCAATTGGTCAAACTATATCAATAATATGTTTCTTTTTAGTATGTTTTTCTTTGTTATCTGAGTTATCGTTCGATGGTTTGCAAACTAATAGCTTCCGCATGACGCCCTCTTGATTTCGAACCTAACAAACTTTTGTTATCATTTTTGTACTATTATTTTATTAAAATAAATGTTTGTTATTTTATTTTTTATTATATATAATACTAGAATGTTAAATATCACGTAACATTTTATCAAGTCATGTTTAAAAAAAATATAATAACATTATAATTGAAAGATAAAGTTTAATTGATGTTTTAGCACAGGTTTTTCTTTATTGCAATGTTTTTGAACTTGACGAACAATAAAGGAAGGCAAAAAAACACAAAATTTTAGTTCATACCATAAAAATATATAAGCCTAAATTCAATAAAATTTAGCTTTATTTGTCTATCCATTAGATAAAATATATTAATTTTCAAATTCAAAATTTCAACATAACTTATAAACTTAAAGTTCAATCAATTTGTTATCTTATTATTTAAACTCTTTAATTTGAAAACAAAAAAGGAAATTAACCTTATAAAGAAATTAAAGTAAGAAATATAGCATATTATCGAGGACTATTATAATTTTGAAATAAAGTAAAAAGGTATTGTCTATTTGATTATCCCAACATTTAAACAACAACAAAAAAAGGATTATCCCAACATTAAATGATATTTTTTTGACATTGCTAATTCAGTTTAGTAAAATTAAGTTGACTTTTTGAAAATTTTAAACTAAAAGTTTATTTTGAATTTTAACATAAAAGGTATAATAATTTTATATTTATTTATAGTATGTTAATGTTTGATAATTGAGTATTAATTAATTGATAAAAAAGATTGTTTTGTGATTCATGTCTCAACATCTACAATTTTTTGATCATATTTTGAGAAGGTATTTTTAAATAATAACGAGCAAAATCTTAAATAGTGTATACCAAGTAATTATAATCCTAACAAAAGACGAAATTAATGAACATTAGAATATCAAATCTAAATAATTTAAATTTAAAATTCAACTTTTTATATTTTGAAAAGGCGTCAGGCCCCTCAACTTGACGTCATCTTTCATTTTGGCACATCAAGTGGACGTTGTTCACTTTTGGCACCTCAAGTAGCATACGATTGTGTCATTTTATCACCTTTTGCATAATCCGTCAAAATATATATTATGCGTGTATTACACGCGCTGTGACGTATAAAGTAACTAATATATGTGTAAAGTGACCAATAATAATAGGACGTTAGTCATTTTTTTATACAAATAATTTCTAAATAAATAATTTAAATAAAAAAAATCAACACCCAAACCCCCCGCCAACCCTCTTCTCCAAACACCCCTCCCCCCATGAATGATCTTCTCAAAATGCTTGCCTCAGTCCCCTCCCCCTCCCCCCACCCCAGTCCCACCCACCCAGCCAAATCTTCTCCAAATGCTACCCTTGGTACCATCACGATCACCACCACAATCATGTTCTCCAAATGAATTATCAGAGTGTAATTGATAGGTGAAATTTTAATTGCATTGATATAATAACATGTTGGAATAAAATCTTGAAAAAAATGGAGTTTCGTAGAACTTTTTTTTCCTATTGATTTTGTTTATGGACTTAAAATTCATTTTTGATTTTGATTTTACGCAAAAAATAAATCACATGTTCTAAGAGAATGGTGGTGGCTTATTATTTCTAGTGCGTAAGATAATAATGGTGGAAGATTTGTTAATGGTAGAATCTTAAATGGGTAAGAAAGAGAAAAGAAGAAAGATGATGAAGAAGAAGGAATTTTATCAGTGCTTGGTTTTCAGTTATTTTTTTTACATGGATTTAGCTTCATTTTTCAAATTTTCTTCATCAATTTTGCTTCAATTTTCAGTTTTTCTTCATCAATTTTGCATGGTTTTCAGTTTTTCTTCATGGATTTCAAATTTTCTTCGTCGATTTTTCTTGATTTTAGTTTTTCTTCATTAAATAAGCTTAAGAAAATGATGGATAAAAACGAGGAAGAAAGTATAAATTAATGGAGATGAGCTAATATATTTTTTGTAGGCCAACTTGTATGTCACATCAGCCAAAAAAGCGCTTTCACGCATCTGTAGGTGTAATACACATACCATGCCAACTCTGCAAAAGGTGCCAAAGTGCACACTTGATGACTACTTGATACGAATTAACCCACGAGGACTCGAATCGAAGATGCGAAAAGTAAAGATAGATAGAAAAATGAGGATAGAAAGATAGACACAAAATTGATACCGGAAGGGCAATCGAAGGATGTATCAAATCATAAAACCCCTCTTAATGACTATCCATAAGCACCTAACTCTTACGGTGACCGCAAAGGGGATTAGATCGTCATTACAACCAACATTTCCAAACAAGGTTCAACAAATGTTTTTTCAAGCACTAAAATGCTCCCATAGAGTTCTCATGAATACATCATGTAAGAATCATCATCAAAAACTAGTTAATGAAATGTCTAAGGCACCTATTTATATTAGTTGCCTTTGCGAAACTAGCCTATTACAAAAATAGCCCCAAAGTGGCTATTTTGGAAATAACCCACAAGGGCTCTTTATTCCTCGTGCCATGTCTTTCCTCGGCTCCAAGCTATCTTCCAAACACGACATATATTGCTTTCTTAGGAGCTCAAAGTAGGTCCTCCAAGTGCATTCTTGAGCTCGTTGCTTGACCATGGCTTGGATCTCTTTATATTGGCCTCAAATGATGTCATCAAAAGTTATGATGACCATTTCACTTGTATCATCCTCCCTTTCTTGAAAGGGATTCGACCTCAAATCCAAATCTTGAAAAACCAAAGAAAGGACAAACTAACACAAACTCCTCATGGAATGAGGGTTAGGGTTAGCACAACAAATCTTCTTAACGTGACAAGGTTGCACATACTTAAAATATAACCAAGGATCCTCCATGTTAAATATTATAAACTCATTAAAATATGCACAAAGGATTTTGTTATTGAAATCAACAAGAGACACGGAAACTACAAAGGCCCTAATGACATCAAATAATCCAAAAAGTGGAACAACCTTCATCTTACGAGCCATAAGACACAATTGTTTCATTACCTCTTCAAGAGACCACACCAAGGGTGGTTCCTCAATTGGTTCTAAAGTCCACAAGATCCATATATCATTGTCATTCAAACAAGTGGACCAACCAACAAGTCCCCTACCTCTATATAGAATAATCCAAGACTAGCCTGGATGTCATCATAAGCAAAGAGGTGGTATAGAAAGTAATCAAGTGTAAAAGCATCATCCAAGGTGCTATTATCTATGGGACTGCCAATTGGCTCAAAGGACTTAGCACGTAATGTACACAAGGGTGAAATCAAAACATTTAAGCACATACAAATTCTTCCTTTCTCACAAATAGACAACTTAGCATCCACAAGTTGGGATTCACTCAATTTAAGCATAAGTGTGTCAAGCAAGGATGCAAATTTATAAGCAACACCCAAAGGAGACAATGACACTTTTGCCTTTAGGTTTTCAAGAATGATACTACCATCGATAAGGAGGTCATCAATTCTACTCAAGTATTGAAGAAGGGTATCACAAGAATAGAATTCATCCAAAGTAGTTTCAAGAGAAGGCTCTTTTCTTGACCTACAAGTAGTGAAACTTTGGTCAAGAGTGGAAACACATGATGGATAACCCTCTTGGAGATTTTCATTACTCCCCTTCTCAAAGATCTCTCATTTTTCTTGGTGATATTTCCCTTACACAATGTTGGTCTCTCAAGTGGATTATGAATTCCCGAGAAAAACTTTCCATCATAGGGAAGGATACCAACATTATCAATCAAACTTTGCTTGTCATGTAGACCAAACAACAAATTGGGTTTACCAAGATTACCATTTCCAAATTTGGCACCGGGGTTAAACGAAAAGAGTGGCCATAGACATGGGTCTAGACAACACTCATTTTCCCCATAGGTTTTACCCAAATATAAAGACATACTCTCTATAATAGCATAAGTATCATCAAAAGAAAGTAGAGAGTAGAGAAAGATATCACTCAAGTCCACTTTAACAAAGGTTTCACCTTGTATATACTCAATATTAGATTCAAGATTATTATCATGAGTATTCTCAACAGTAGGAGCACACAAAGTACAAGAGGAAACAATTTCCAAACAATGGATACTTTTCTTTCAATGGAAGAATCCTCAAGTAAAAACACACCACCACTAACATCAAAGGGATTATTACTTAAGTCTTCACAAGAAGCAACCAATTCATACTCGTAATTATCAAACAAAGGTGGGGTGTCATACAAAGGATCACATCAGTAATCATTTTTTCAAGGAACAATTACCTATTGGGTTTCTTAAATATTCAATCAAATCAAAGCTATCACCACCCAATTGATTATTCCTTTCTAAGACTTCACATTCTTTTCCCTTAAGAGTACTCTCATATTTCAAGAAGAGATTTACATCTTTAGGAGGAATATTGTCACATCATAGTGGGTTTTCATATGGAATATAGCCCTCAAGATGATCTATATCAACCATGATATCCACACAACTAGGTAATTCATTAGGAGTGAGTTCATCATCTTCAAACAAGATATTATTCTTAAAGAGAGAAGGATCGATCCATGTAGAGGATGTACAAAATGCAAGTCCATTCTCTAAAAGACCACTATCAAGTGTCAAAGATGTTTCAAGCACATGATCATCCCTATGAGCCAAGCAAGAATTAGAATCTTCACAAAAAAACAAGCTCAAAGGGTCACTCCAATTTTCTTGACCAATATTCTCAATTTCATAACTCACTTGAGGTTCTCTAATCACATTACACACATCTTCAAGTGATGGACTAGTTTCACACACAAGTTGTTCGCACACAAGTTGATCAACACAATTTTCACAAGATGATGTACTATCATCCAACACAATGACTTCAACACTAGGTGAACACAAATTAATCTTACAAGAAGAGTCAATTCGGTCATCAATAGGATCAACTAGTGTATACACACTCACAATATGTACATCATCATCAAGAGGTAAAGAATTATTAGAATCACATATAGGTAAGCTACTTATCACACTCAATGGGCTACTAGCTACACAATCATCATTTTCACACATAAGAGTGTAAGAGTTAGCTATTTTACCTTGAAGTTCTTGAGCACATTCTTCTTTACCTTAGTGTGAAGGTCCTCCACAAGATTTGGATTTAATTAATATTTCCCTCGTCAAGTCTTCAAAGTGAATCTTCTCTTTTAACACATGTTCTTTTCCACTTTCCATGTTGGTACCTACACACATGTCCTTATTAAAAGAAGGACAAAAAATATTAGCTCCGATTGGTGGCAACCCCCTCACTTCACTCCTCACAACCTCGCCTTTTTTGTTTCTTAGGTTGCCACCTTGCACTTCCTTACTCCTCTCAATGTTTTATCTCTTAATTTCTTTTGTCTTGGAGTAAGTGACCACATTGCCATGAGATTTGGGAAGGGTAGGTGGAAAAAGATGGTTTCCCCATTGGTCTAATACAATTTGAGGCTAATTTTAGATATTTGGGATCTTATGTTGTACAAACCAATTGGCACCTAAGAATAAGTGTCCACGTTCTAAGGGAATTATGTCACACCATACCTCGTCAAAGTACCCCATCTCCAGTGAAGGAAACCTTTATGCTCTCGAAGACTCTACAGCTTTCCAAGACGTATGGGAAATGCTTAGACACTCGAGGTATCCCTAGATAATCAACCATAAGAGGAGTTATATAGTTTGCGTGAAACCAATCATCAAGTATAAGAATACATCTCGGAACTCCACAAATTTCTACCCATCTTGAACATGATTGTCTTCTTAGATCACTATTATAAAGCTTCATGTAACCCTTCGGCACATAGATTGGCCTCAAAAACTCTTTCAAGGCATCCCAAGTTTGGGTAGGAGTCCTTGCAAGTTTACACCATGCTAAGGTCGGACCTTGAATGTACTTAAGGGCATATGTAGCTTGTTTGACTTCACTCATAGCATAATCCTTTAAGACTCTTTCGCATTGCCATTCCTAATCAAGGTAAACTTCGGGATCCCGTTCTCCTTTGAAGATAGACAGAGTAGGAAGACATTGACTCCTACTATACCCTCCATTCATGCATTGGTTCTCTCTTCCACATATTTGATCATGGTTATATTCATAGCCCCCATAATCCACATCTTCTTCATAGCCATAATATTATTCACCACAATCATAGTCTCTTATGTCGTACTCACAATTCTCCGAGGCTATCAAAGATATGTTCCTCTTATACCACCTTGTACCTACAAAAATGAACAAACAAGATTAGTTGTAAACAACCTCACCAAGACTCGTATGAATGCATTTTGTGATCCTCACAATTGGAGTGGCGAATGTTGAAAGTTGCTTATACTCCAATGGACAATAAGGTATCAATCTCTACTTTGTGGTCGGAGTGGATTCTTGTTCGATCGACTCAAAGAAATAAAAAATCTACTTACGGACTTGAATAAAAAAGATACAATGTGATAAAAAATAGAAAAATTCAAAAGAAATAGGACTATGAAAGAATTCGGACTCAAGAACTAATCGATCAACTTAGTAGACGAATTACTAGTTGATGAGTAGTTTAAGAATCAAAAGTGGAGATTAGGAATCAAGAAATTGGAACTACTAATCAAACCTTGATAAATGGAGTTTTTAGAGTGTTGAGATGTGTTTTAGAAGTTTAATTAATATTGGAAAGTGTTGATAAACTTGGATTGGGGTTGTTGGAGTTGATTCACGCCAAAAGGAGGTGATTTGCGATGGGTTTTGGTGGTCTGCGTTGGGGCAGCCATCTCTAGTAGTTGGAACGCAGGTGTAAGGCACCTTAGATGCAGTTTGTCCCTCCCTTACTGCCTTGAGTTGCATTTGGGGTGTGGCCATAGCCTGGGCGCAGATGGGGAGCAAGTGGCCCACCCCTCCATGGATATAAGGGAAGCTAAGGTGAAGGAGTTTATAAATTTGAGGCAGGGAAACATGAGTGTGAAAGAGTACTCTCTTAGGTTTACTCGGCTATCCAGGTATGCTCCTAATATGGTGTCTGATGACAGATCTAGGATGAGTAAGTTTGTCTCTGTTATAGCTGATAGTGTGGTCAAAGAGTGCAAGACCGCTATGTTGATTAAGGAGATGAACATGTCGTTGTTGATGGTCCATGATCAACAGATTGAGGAGCATAAGTGTAAGGAAAGAGAGAGGGCCAATAAGAGGTCCTGAACAGGTAGCTTCAGTTTTGCTCAGCCGAAGTCGGAAGAGGGTAACCGTCCTCAAATCAGTCATAAATCTTCATCCTCAGCTCCATATTCAGCTAGTGATCCATTTTCGATGTTTAGAAATGATAATCAGGATAGGGCGCTAGGCCCTAAACCTGAGGGAAGTGTGAATAGTGGTCGGACAAATCCCCTTTGCTAGAGATGCGGTAAGAATCATCAGGGTATGTGTAGAGCTGGAAATAATATATGTTTTGGGTATGGAAATCCAGGCCATAGAGTTAATGATTGACCACAGAGTGGTCAGCAGTGTCAGTCCAGTCGTCTTCCAGTTCCATCCGGTTGCCCGACTAAGCAGGATGACGTTTCTAGTGCCACTAGTGGTCTGAGCCTAAACAAATTATATGAACTTTAGTCCCGAAATAATTAGGAAAATTCTCTTGATGTGGTTACTGGTACATTACAGGTCTTTCATTTATATGTTTATGCTTTGTTAGATCCCGGAGCTTCTCTTTCTTTTGTAACCCCCTATATAGTAGTTAATTTTGGTGTCAGTCCTAATACTTTAGCAGAACCCTTCTTAGTGTCTACCACAGTAGGTGTCTCTATTGTAGCCAGGAAAGTATATAGGAACTTTTCGGTCACAATATCCTAGAAATTCACCTCAGCTAATCTTGTGGAGTTAGAGATGACTGATTTTGATGTCATTCTTGACATAGATTGGTTCCACTCATGTTATACTTCAGTTGATTGTAGAAACAGAGTTGTTCATTTTCAATTCCTGAATGAACCAGTTCTTGAATGGAGGGGTAGTACTTTAGCACTTAGGGGTCAACTTGTTTCGTACCTTAGAGAGAGAAAAATGATATCCAAGGGGTGTGTTTACCATCTTGTTTAAGTCAAGGATTCTAGTTCTGCGACTTCTAGTCTTGATTCAGTTTTAGTGGTGAGGGAATTTCTAGATGTATTTCCCAAAGTTCCACCTGAAAGGGAGATTGACTTCAGAATAGACCTTCTTCTAGTTACCTAACCTATTTCTATTCCTCCCTATAGAATAGCTTCATCTGAGCTTAGGGAGTTAACAGAATAGTTAAAAGATCTCTTAGATAAAGGATTCATTAGGCTCAGTGTTTCCCCATAGGGCACTCCAGTCCTCTTCGTGCAAAAGAAATACGATTCTCTCTAAATGTGCATCGATTACCATCTGTTGAACAAAGTCATAATTAAGAATAAGTATCCACTCCCCATAATTGATGACTTTCTTGACAAACTTTAGGGTGCCAGTTACTTTTCTAAGATAGACCTCATATCCAATATCATCAGCTCAGAGTTAGAGAATGTGACATTCCAAAAATAGCTTTCAGAACCTAATTTGGTCACTTCAAATTTCTAGTAATGTTTTTCGATCATACAAATGCCCCAGCAGCTTTCCTAGACCTGATGAACAGAGTGTTCAAATAGTACATGGACATATTTATCATAGTCTTCATAGATGATATCCTTATTTATTCTCGTAGTGAAAATGATCATGCAGACTACCTCAGAATAGTATTACAAACTCTTAGAGCCCATCAGTTATTCGCCAAATTCAGTAAGTGAAAATTTTCGCTAAGATTAGTAGCTTTCCTTGGCAATATTATTTTTGGTGACGACATTAGCACTGACCCTCAAAAGACCGAAGCAGTGAGAAACTTGCCCAGACCCATTTATCTATCAGATATATGGAGTTTCTTGGATTTAGATGGATATTATTGATGGTTTGTTAAGGGTTCTCATTTTTGCATCCCCCATGTCCAAATTGACTCAGAAGAAAGTCAAGTTTTAGTGGTCAGATTCTTGCGAGAAGAGTTTTCAGGAGTTGAAGACTCGACTTACCTCGCCCCAGTTTTGACCGTGCCAGATGGTTTAGATGGGTTTTTTATTTACTATGAGGCTTACAGGGTTAGATTGGGTTGTGTTTTGATGTAGAGAGGTAAGGTCATAGCCTATGCCTCTAGACATCTTAAACCCCATGTGAAGAATTATCCTACCCATGACCTTGAGTTTGCAGTGGTTGTGTTTGCCTTGAAAATATGGAGGAACTATTTGTATGGAGTGCATGTTGACGTGTTCACTGATCACAAAAGTTTAAAGTATGTATTTTCACAGAGGGAGTTAAATATTCATCAAAGAAGGTAGTTAGAATTGTTGAAAGATTATGATATGAGTGTTTTATATCATCCAGGCAAGGCCAATGTAGTGGCAGATGCCCTTTTCTCATCAAACTCTGATTCAGTTAAAGGTAACAGTTTTCCCTTAGCTTATCTCTTATCCATTGTCAATTCCAGCGATAAGATCCTATTCATGTCATTGCATATATTTACGAATCAGTTTAGTCATGTATAATGCTTTAGACTCAGTCATGTTGCTATGTTTCAGTTATGCATGATCAGCATATGATCTCAGTCCCCTCAGTATTCTCACCTTAATCAGTGCCATTAGAGTACGAATGTCCCTAACAGGGAGATATTGTAATACCCCGTATTAATCTTAGCTCAGTTCAGCCAATAGAGCATGTACAAGATGCTTAAAACTTGAAAATTTGCCTAAGTGTTGCGGACTTAGTCTCATTTTGGCCTCTTAACTTTGATGGATTTTATTTTGACCTTCCCGGACATAGAATGTCGATTTTTAAGTTTATTCATGATTGGGGTGGCAATAGTACATCTCCGATGAGTTCTAGAAATTTTGGACCAGCATAAGGATGAGTTTGGAAGTCCAAAACAGAGACAGTGCGCGATTAGCCCACGACGCGCCCTTTATTTTCCCCTGGGAAGAGCCCGCGATAGAGACCGTGGCACACCATCTAGTTCGGAGGACTAGATCCCACAGTGCGCACTCCATCGCGCCTCGTGAATTTCCAATTTTTATTCATATTTTTCCAAGTGCATTTAGGTCCTTTTCCTTCGCCCAATTGATTCTAAACACAGGATTAAGGCCCTAAAAGAGCAAAATTACTCATCTTTTCACAAATTCTCTCAAGAACAAAAACCTAACTCTATAAACATTCAAGATCAATTTTCAAGAAATTCACCAAGACTCTCACGAATTCTTCAAACAAAGTATGTTAGATGTTCATCCATGGGCCCGTTTCACCTATGGAGTCCAAGAACCCAAATTTAAAGTTTAAAAGTATGGTCTTTACATATTTTTATGAATTATATCCATGAACTTTTATGAATTTCAAATTTTAAATCATGTTTACACGAAATTATTGTTGTTATTAAACCCTACATGTTTGAATGGTGTTATTCTCTGATTTAAGACTTAATTGGTGATTTAGTATCAAAATCATGCTATTAGTACATGTTTAAAATTATTCCCATGCTTAAGTCTTCAATTTCAAGTGTTTGATGAAATGCATCAAAGAATGAGTTTTGAATATTGACTACATGACATGTCCTCAAAGTTTTAGTATGATCTTATTGTTATTTCTTTTGAGTCCTGGGGGTTATAAATACCCAAAAACTTAGTTGATTACTTAGTTTCAATACTTTCAGAATGGTTTCATATATATATATATATATATATATATATATATATATATATATATATATATATATATATTAGAGTACTTTTAGTTCAATGAGTTTATCATGTCAATAAGCTCTGTTCAGTTCAGTAATTAGAGTCAGTTTAGTTGGGAGTAAAATTTAGCATCAAGTGAACCCAGGGATAGGTGCTCACCTGCCAGTTGAGGGTGTGACCTTTAGTAGCAGTCCCTGCGTTCCAGAACTATGTAGTCAGCATAGGTTAGAGATGTTAACCTTCTAGTTGAGGCTTGACACATATCTCTTTAGGCACCTGCCAGTTGAGGTTGACCCTTAGTCCTTTGGGACAACACTTTAGTGGATCCACACAGCCAGTGTTAGTATCCGTAACACGGTACTAACACCCTTCTAACTAGGTTACAGTTTGGACCCCAATTAGCTCATTTTGGGGTACGTCTATTAGATTATAGCTCCCACAGTCTCAGTCCAGTATTCAGGTTCAGAGTTTAGTTTTTAGGTTTGCTTAAACATAGCCTACAAATATCAGTTACCCAGTTATCTGTATTTCAGTGTCCCAGTTTTCAAACTTTACCATCATCATATGTTATGATTGGTCAGGCATTCTCAGTCCATACAGTATTCACACATTCTTACTCTGTACCTCATGCTATTCATTCAGTCCTTTATTTCTCATGCATATGAACCCATACATAACAACCTAACCTCATTTAGCATATCAGTACATTTAAAGTACTGACCGCATACTCGTTTCGTGCACTATGATGTCTCATATTATTGGTTCGGATGCTCAGGTTTTCGACCGCACCTAGATATCCCAGCCTACGTCAACAGCAGCAGTTGTGAGTCCTCATATTCCAAGGACCATTTATGTTATTTGAGTGTGTTCAATTCAGTAGCCAGTTGGGGTTAGTTGGGGACTTGTCCCATCAACTCCACAGTCAGTTAGTAGAGGCTTTTGGACATTGCCAGCCAGTTATTCAGTAATCAATTGTTATTGACAGTCTTTATATCATTATTTTCAGACAGTTTATTTCAGACTTATGATTCACAAATATTTGATATGTTTAAAACCTTATGGCATATTCAACTTTGTATTTTCGCACATGTGTATCCTTTATTATCAGTTTGATCAGTGCTCACAACAGGTACCAGCTCATGGGTTAGCTTGTGGTCTCTCGGAGACTGTAAGCACCGTGTGGCATCCAAGGTGTACTCCTGAGGCATTACAAAAAAATAAATTACTTTTAATGAAATAAAGTAGATAAACATGTTGTGAAATTAGACAGATTATAAAAAAATTGATTTTTACAAGGAAAATTTATTTTTATGTTTAAAATTTTTTTGTTTAACTTAATAAACTAATTTAACACATTGATAAAATAAAATATCGTATTGATTCTTAAAAGTTCATTTTAAGAGGAAATATAAAGAAAATATATTTTTTATTAACTTCGAACATTACACTATGTGATAACATTAATTGAAGGAAAATTTGAGGAATAACAAAAAATAACAATTCAAAGAGAATTTATTAAGATTCGAACCAAATTTAAGATTTAATTACAAATGAAAATTCAAGATGAATTACAAGTAAATAAATAAATAAAAGGAGAATTTAAGAAAAATGTATTTTGAACCCGTTTGGACCTACCTGACTTTAGTCCTCAATTTTCATGAATTTTTTATTCCACTTTTCATTTTTCATCTTTATTTTCAACCAATGCTGCAAATTTCTTTGATCAATTTATCACCCATTTTTGGGCATTGAAACACGACTCGATGATATGGGGCCTTCTTGGCCCATGAGGATACGTTTATGGGAGGAGGAGTCCATTTGGACTCGAGAGAGCATCACATGGGCAAATAAAAGATAAAGATTAGTAAAATATCATCATTCCAAATACAAGAGCATATTTTCCGGATATAAAACTTTAACAATACATTTCAAGGCAACAAAAGAAATTATTTCAAAGAATAAAAAGGCTTGAAAACAAATGAACTTATTCATGAACGCACATGGAATCAATCTATCATAAACATAAAGGGAAACATAGTGATATATATGGGCAGCTCCGATAATCAACTTTTAAATTCTAACAAATTGAAAACAAACAAAACCAGCTTACTATCTTATAGAAGTTAATTAGAAAATTGCTCCAGGTTACACAATCAAAAAAAGTCTATTTGAGAACTATTAAATTGTGAGGAAAAAAAGGTAAAGAACTAGTATCATCTGGATCAGAAGATCAATTATGGAACAAAGTATGAGGTTTTCTTATCTTACTCGTGAAATCTCGATGGATAAAATAAGAAAATCAGAGAAATCTAACCTCCAAATTCAACTAAAAAACTTAGATCATATTACTCCAAAATTTAGAGGGACGAAAACTAGTAGACATTAATTTTCAGTGAACAGTCAATAAAATTATTTTTCAGCGCACAATCAATACATACATGAGGGAAATAAAAAAAGATTGAAATAGAGAATCTTCTTCAACACTATTTAATTTCAGCTAGCATGAAGAGAACTGAAATAGTTATGAGAAAAAGTACTTTAATGAGCTCATGCTTATAGAGGGTAAAGACAACTTATTAACAAGTTATTGCATCTCTCTACCAAATATATAAGGCTTAAGTCATCGCTAACCACTTAAACTTGTCCCGAAATTTAACTTAAACTCCTCAACTCAGGCCTGTAACTAATCCAAAATTTGATCCACCCAGACATTTTTTTGTCATGCCTCATTAAATCTGCTCCGCGTGTTATCTAACTCAACTGGCGTGGAAAGTTACTCCATTCAACAATTTCGATGTGGATTAAATATATTCATATTTTTTTAATAATGTTAAACCAACTTTCTTTTTCAACATTTTCCACCCCTTCCCCGACCATTAACACCCAACCCTTCTCTTTCCCTGCAAAAGCACCATTGCCCACATCAATGGCTTTTCTCTATTTTTTTATTTGAAAAATAATAATTTATTTTTTTCAATCTTGTTTTCTGATTCTTGCTGACTATTCTTCTCCCATATTCTCAATCAAATCTAAGATTTCATTTTTATTAATCTTTTATTAGATCTTTTTTTGTATTGGGCTGCTTTGAATTGTATTCTTGATTGAAATTATTTTACCCGTCTGTCTATCCCTAATAGTTAATTCTCGTTGATCAGGTTTATAGATCATTAAATCAATAACAACGTCCTATAGATCATCGAATCAAAAACAATAATCTTCAAGAGGTTCATATGATAATGGGGTTTGAGACAGAAGGGCTTGAAGAGGGGGCTCCTATGACAATGGGGTTTAAGACAAACGAAACAAGTTCATCATCTGATGCTCTAAAAATCCCTGGAGAGGATGATCCATTTTTTGGGCAAAAACAGTAACAACTTTCTTCTCCTTTAAAGACTTTTGCTAATGTTTTCATGTCTCTAGTTGGTGCAAGAGTTCTTGGACTTCCATATACATTCAAGAAAATAGGATGGGTAATGGTCTATCTCTTGATCATCTCAGTAGCCACTCTTGATTATTATTGTATGATGTTTCTTGTTTATTCAAAGCGTAAGCTTGAATCTCAATCTGAAGATGTCAAAATCTCATCTTTTGGTGATTTGAGATTTGCTGTGTGTGGATTTGTCAGTCGCATTGTTGTTGATGCTATGGCTATTAAGGATGGATGTTTAAATTGGTCGATTGAGGAAGACAAGGAAAAAAAGAATGGTTGTTTAATTTGGTCAGTTGAGGAAGACAAGTCAAGACTTTTTATTTATTTTATATTTAAATATTAGCTTTTCTTTTTGTTTACATGGCAATTTTTGATTGGTTTATCAGAAAAGTTTTTTGGCTTCATGCGCGCACGGTAAGTGAATAACACTCGAGGTGTCATGTAGGCAAAAAAAGCCTGATTGGATCAAATTCAAGTGGGTTAGGGACCTGATAGGTACAGGACTTAGTTTAGGGGTCTAAGTGAATTTTTGGGATAACTTTAAGCGTTTGTCGATGACTTAAGCCAATATATAAAGAACAAAGTTCCCAACACGAGCTAGGAATATGCATAAAATCAAAGCAATAAAAAAAACGGGGATCAAACAATTTTTTTCACATAATTCACATGATTAACAATAGAACAAGAATCTAGTTGATTTTAAAGAGAATAAAATAGATCAAAACCAGTTAGTATTATCAATTTGAAGGGAAAAACTAATCAAGCCTAAACCAAACATCCTATCAATCGACAAATTATGTCAAAAACTACAACAAGTCAATTCCCTTTTCTTTTTTCATAAACTCATGTACTCTATGTTTTAAACCAACCAATCATCAAACAAAAATCCTATCGCCTTGAAGGTGTTTACAATAAATGACCCCAGCATTTATGATTAAGAGAAAAGTCTACTAGTTTGAAGAAAAAGATGAAAGAGAAGAACAACTAATTAAATAGTTAAAGAAAAAATAAGGAACTGTTCACCTTTTTAGGGGCAACAAACTCGAACTACAAGTTACGTTGGAATCACCACTGGAAAGCAAAATTGATTCCTTCGCCAAAGTCCTAAGCTTATAAGTATGTTAGCGCAAGAAATCAAGCAAAGCCCTTGCTTTGGGGTTCTTGCTCTTATATGAGCTTCCAACCTCTTTTATCTCTATTCCACAATGAGATATTTATAGAAAGGAATTGGGGTCAATTATTTGAAGCCCTTCGATATGGGACCAAAGAATTCAGGGGGAAAATTCAGGATTTTCAACCTTGAATCAAGGGATAAGTCATGGTGAAGTGGATTCATATGAAAATCATACAAGTATTTGAATTTGTAAAGGAGTTTTTGATTGACACAACCCGACCCGGGGACTTACCGTAATGAGCATCCCAAGTACGACCGGGACCAGAGACCACCCTCGTTACCCAACCCAACCTCCAGCCAGTTGCCCTGAGTTGGCTGAATTTTGAACATATAACAAGATAGTGTAATTATCCAGATTACAGACTCTAGGATAGGTCTATTACCGAGACCGACCCAACCGAGTCCGACCATTTCTACAAACCGTACAATCATACCAAGCCAAATCAAACCATAGATCCAACTATTACCAAATAAGTTCCAAAACATAATACGATTAATCCTAAAATAAAATACGATAGAACAGTGAGAAATTATGTCTAATGATGTCAGCCCCAATACCAATACCAATACCAATACCAATACCAATGTTAAGGCTGACACCAATATTGAGCCCGCCCATACCAACCCATAGCAGTACCATAAAACCTCTAACCAAAAGAGTAAGAATATTTGGTTGAGACATACCCCCAACCATAGCCAAAACCAATATCCAAAAATAAATTAAAATGTCTAAAAATATCCATAATATGAAATGGAGCCTACCAAAAAGATGGAAGCTCACCACTTCAATCCAACAATTATCCCCAAATCAATCACTATGTAGATAGATTAGAATGGTCGGGTCCTTCATAGCATGGGTATATAGTCGTTCGAAGATGGGTTAGCGGGTGAACGTTTGCATAAACTCAGGATAAGGATAAAATGTCATTTATAAAACCAACTAAAAACAATCCATATGCACACAACCTTACTTATAAATATATATACATAAATATATATATATATATATATATAAACATGCTAGGAAAGGGAACCGGGTTTAGCATGTCATTAAAACCTTTATCTGGGTGGTGTAGCTTTGTCTTCCTAAACCACCCACATGTTATATGGGTTCAGCTCCCACTACTGAAAGGGCCCCAATATGTCAAGACATACAACCAGGGAAGAAAACCTAGGATGACTAGTACATACTCCAAATATAAAGTGTGACATCATGCAAACGGTCACTTAGATCAAACCTCACATCATCATATATGAGTTTCCAGTTTTGGTCCACCGGGACCTCTACCTTCCACAGCTTTGCTACATACCCCGCCATTATTGCCCAATTAAAACCATTACCAAGCAACCAACTAATCCATTAACAATTTTTTTAATTAAAGCCATTAGTAGTGGTATCGCCATATCGACTATACTTGAAAGTTTTGTCCATAGCCAATCATGTATAGGTTTAAATGATTCCATGTACCCTTCTATTAACCATATTAAACCACTAGAGAGATTCCTATGTACCCCACAAGCATAAACATTTGGCCTTTTTACCTTTCCAAACCATTTAAACCATGCATAATTCCTTTACCAAGTTTAAAACAAGCAAAAGTTCCATTAAAAATAGTAAATGCTATGAAAACATCCTCATAGACATTTTGTCAAACACATTGGGGGGATAATATAACCAAAACCAATTCCAATTACCATCTAACTATTTCCATGCAATACAATTATCCAAAACCACCAATTAAGCATGTAAATACATAATTAAAACCATGGGAAACCATAACCAATCATTTAAAATCAAAACCCCCAAATCATAGTTAAAAACCCAAAATCATACAACAGTGAAATCATGAAACCCCATTCATAAAAAACATACCTTTTGCTGAAACTAACAGTGGGGGAAGAGAACATGCCTTAATTGACAAAGTAGACGGAGAAAAAACACCAACAAGATCCTCAAATTAGTCCTCAAGTTGAAACCCTAACTTCTTTGCCCAAAATCTCTTGAGAGAATAATAGAGTGTTTAGGAAAAGTTTCTAAGTGTTAATGAGTAGAATAATATGGTAAATAACCTCCCAAGTGAGTTAGAAGTCGTGGGACCTTATTAGGGTAAGTGGGAAAATATCCAGATTACCTCCACTTAAATTGCACAAAAATCCCGTCACAGGGGTATGACTAACCCTCACGAGTCATACCCTTTGATACAAGTGGTACCCATAATTCGTATCCAAAACCTCAACCCTTGGACCCAACATTGTCCAGTGTACGACTCAAGCTACCCAAGTCGTATTGACAGCATACGATCCATACCCTTCACCCGTATCCCAGGCAGAATTGAATCCACAGAAGGTTTGAACACTGACCACCATGTGAGTCCTGGGTATGACTCGTACCGTGGCTTACGGCTCATGATGAGCCACTCGTACTTAGATATAACTTAAGTTACCAAGTCTAAGATTAAGATAAGGACAACCCAAATCAAACAATCTGTATCCAACCACATGACTCGTACCATTCAAGTCGTATCCATTCCAGTGACAAAAATCCATCCCACCAACCAACACTGGTCAACATACAACTGAACCTTACCATTTGTACCCCAATATATGGCTTGTACCCATGAGACGTATTGGGTTCAGGGATCAGAATAGCAGTAAATTTTCTAAGGTCCAGAAACCAGGGTGTTTCAGCCTCCCCACTAGGAACATTCATCCCCAAATGATGGACAAGGTAGGGGTAACCACATGCACGGGTCATTTGCATTATCAAATATATTTCCAATCTTTAATAAAGTTTGAAAAAAAAGAGGCAAAGATATTAATATTTCCTTTAACAAACTCAGAAAATAAAGATGTGTTGAAGACACATACCTTCCACACGAATCCCAGAAGCAGAAAATAAATGCAGATATTTTGACTTCATGTCCTCTCCCACTTCCCGTGTAGCTTCTTTCACCTTATGGTTCTGCCACAGAACCTTAACCGAAGCCACATCTTTGGTTTGCAACCGACAAACCTTCCTATCTAAGATCTGAACCGGGATCTCTTTATAAGATAGAGAGTTTGAGATACCCAACCCCTCCAAAGGAACAATCAAAAAAGGATCACCAAGACACTTCCTCAATATGGACACATGAAATACTGGATGAATGGAGTTAAAACTAGAAGGCAACTCCAATTCATAAGAACCATTTCTAACCCTCCACAAAACCACATATGGACTAATATACCAGGGACTGAGCTTCCCTTTTTTGCCAAACTACATTACTACCTTCATGAGAGATATCTTGAGGAACACCTTATCCTTACCTCAAACTCCAAGTCTCTACACCTTACATCCGCATAGGACTTTGGTAACTTTAGGAATCCTTAAGCTTATCCAGAATCACCTTCACCTTTTTCATAGACTGATAGACTAAATTCGAACAGAACATATCCGCCTCACCAAGCATGAACCAACAAATAGGAGTTCTACACCTCCTACTATACAATGCCTCAAAAAGGGGTCATACCAATAATTGAATGATAGCTATTGTTGCAAGCAAACTCTACCAAAGGTAGATGCTCAACCCAACCTCCACCATAATCAACCACAAATGCTCGAAGCATATCCTCCAATGTCTAAATAGTTCTTTATGCTTGCCCATCCATCTTAGGATGAAAAGCAGTACTCAGATTCACCTTAGTAACCAATCAATTCTAAAAAAAATCACTAGAAATGAGATAAAAAATGCATACCACGATCAAAGATAATCAAAATAGGTACCCTATGCAGCTTTATAATCTCCTAAAGATATAACTTCATATAATCCTCTACCGAAAAGGTAGTCCTTACTAGAAAGAAGTGAGCAGACTTTATCATCCTATCCACAATGACCCAAATTGAATTATATTAATTCCAAGATCAAGGAATACCGATAACGAAATCCATATTGATTAGCTCCCATTTCCATTCTTGCAAAATAATCTCCTGATATAACCTACCAGGTCTCATATGTTTAACTTTAACTTGTAAACACACCAAGCACTTGGCCACAAAATTATCTACGTCCCTCTTCATACCATTCTACCAATACATCTCCTTGAGATCATCATACATTTTCATAGAACTGGAATGTACAACGTAGTGCAATTCATGCGCCTCAGCAAAGATCCTTTACTGTAGACCGTCGACATTAGGAACACAAAACCTTTCTTGCTACCATAAAGTACCATTACTACTGATCTCAAACACCACTACCTTCTGCATACTCATATTACTCTTGATTTTAATCAAGATAGGATCTAGCACTTGCTTCTCCTTAACCTCTACACCAAGAGACGACCGAACCATTTCTTGTACTATTACACCTCCATCATTGGAGTCCAATAGGTGAACTCTAAGATTAGTCAAACGGTGAATATCTTTCGCTAATTCCTGTTTTCCTTCCTCCACATAAGCTAAACTCCCCATGGATAACCTGCTAAGAGCATCAACAACCAAATTTGTCTTACTGGGTGAGAGTGAAGACTTAAGTCGTAGTCTTTGAGAAACTTCAACCTTCTCCTCTACCTGAGATTGGGCTCCTTCTAAGTGAACACATACTGTAGACTCTTATGATCAAAAAATATGTCTACATGTACACCATACAAATAATGTCGCCAGATTTTAAAAGAAAAAAACACCTCCAATAGCTCCAAATCATGAGTAAGGTAATTCCTCTCATGCACCTTCCTATGATGCATCAAGACATAACTAGGTCCCATCTTAGATGCATCACAATAGACCACGAACCCATCATTGCCTTCCGACAGGGTCAAAATCGGAGTCAAAGTTAGCTTATCTTTCAACTTCTCAAAACTCCCCTCATAAGCATCTGACTAAGAAAACTTCACCTTTTTCTGAGTTAACTTAGTAAAAGGAGAAACTATCGTCGAAAAGATCTCCATAAACCGCTAATAATACCCAGCCAAACTCAAGAAGCTACAAATGTTGGTTGGAGTCATGGATCTAGGCCACCTTTAAACCACATCTAACTTTTATGGATCCACCATGATCCCTTTTCTAGATATAATATGACCAAGAAAAGTCACAACATCCAACCAAAACTCATATTTGGAGAACTTGGCATACAACTGTTGTTCCTTTAAGGTCTGTAATACGATTAGCATGATCCACCTTACTTTTTGAATAAACTAGAATGTCATCAATAAACACAATGACAAAGAGATCCAAGAACTGCATGAAAACCTTGTTCATCAAGTCCATAAATGTTGTTGGGGCATTAGTCAAACCAAATGACATCACCAAAAATTCAAAGTGGCCATACCGAGTATGAAAATTCATCTTAGGGATATCCTCCTCCCTAATCTTAAGATGATGATACCCGAACCAAAGATCTATCTTAGAAAATAACTTGACACCTTGAAACTAATCAAATGGATCATCTATCCTTGGAAGAGGATACTTGTTCTTCACTGTTACCTTATTCAACTGTCGATAATCAATGCACGTCCAAAGGAAACCATCCTTATTGCGTACGAACAACACCAGTGCACCCCACGGAGATACACTAGGACGAATAAAACCCTTATCCAGAAGATCCTTAAGTTGCTCTTTGAGTTTTCTCAACTCAGATGGAGCCATTTTATAAGGAGAAATAGATATTGGAAAAGTGTCCAAAACCAAATCAATACCAAACTCTATTCCCTAGCCGGAGGAACACCGGGAAGATCAATCAAAATGACCTCAAGAAACTTATTTACCACCGGGAATGATTGTAAAGAAGGACTTTCCAAGTTAGAATCTTTAACTCAGACCAAGTGATAAGACAAACTTTAGCTATTAACCTTCGAGCTCTAAGATAAGAAATAAACCTCTCCTAGGAGCTAGGGAATCACCCTTCCACTCTATAACCGGTTCACCAGGGAATCTAAAGGCAACCTTATGGGTTCAAAAATACAAGGACGTATAACAAGAATGTAACCAATCCATCCAAAGAATAACATCAAAATTCACCATATCAAGTTCAAACAAATCCATCATTGTTTTCCTACCACCAATAAATACCACGCCCACTATAGACTCTCTCAGCAATAACTGGACTACCTACCAAGGTAGAAAAATAAAAAAAATCTAAAACAACCTCAGGATCAAAACCAATACAAACAACCACAAATGGCGACACATAAGAAAAAGTACACCCCATATCAAGCAGACAATACACGTCACGAGAAAAGAGTTGTAACATACCAGTAATGACATTAGGTGATGAATTAGATTCCTGCCGAGATGTAAGAGCATACAACCTATTCCAGCCAGTTCCAATACCAGAAGAAGGAGTAGATACCAAAGTCGTACCACTAGGCGCAGGAGAAGAAGATGAAGCAATTGGAGCTTTGAACTCTCCCAAAGCTCCATTATCAAATGGACAATTCCTGAGCATATGGCCTGGCTGGTCACATTTAAAAAACATATCCCTTCCTTTGTCATTATAATCCCAATAAAGATAACCACAAAATCGGCAAGAAGGGCATAAAGAAACTGATTGACCCCCACTCTCCTGAGATTGGTCACCCTATACCCAAAAAATATCACCACCCTAATAATGCCTATCACCCGACTGCCTCGGGTGAGGAGTGCTAGTAGTAAAGAAGGAACCAAAACTCCCCCACTTTTTTGTACTATTTGTTGCTATCTCAACCACCCTAAGACTGCGTACCTCTCTAATAGAAAAAATGTTCCTCTTACCCTGCCTATCTCCAAACTCTGTCTGTTTTCTCTTCTCATCCTCCACCTGTTGTATAAGAGCGGTCAACCTAGAAATATCCATATCATTAATAAGAAAAGCAGTCTTGCTTTCAAAGATCAAATCCCGATTCAACCCAAAAGAAAACATTCTCATCCTCTCTATCATGTCAGACACCAAATCAAGAGCATACCATGGAAACTAATGAAATTTCAAGGCATATTCCTTGACAGACATCTTACCTTTCTTAAGATTCACAAACTCCTCCATCTTCACTTTTCTCAGCTCTTGAGAAAAGAAATGATCCAAAAAACCACCAGAAAAAATATCTCATTAAGATGACTCCTCCACATCACCTCTATCTCGATCCCACTCTGTGTACCATTGGTACGCAATATCTTTGAGCTGATAAGCTACAAAGTTTACACCTTCCATATTTGTATCCTGCATTACTTTGAATATCTTCTCTATTTTATCCAAGAAATCCATAGGATCCTCCTCCACCTTCACACCAGTAAAAGTAGGAGGATTCAATTTCATAAACTGACCAACCCATGTGGCCTCAGCAGACAAACCACTAGATACATCCTGCTCAGCCTGAGAAGCAACCAATTGAGCAATAATATGAATAGACTTAAGAAATTCCATATTAGTCACCTCACCCTGAGGAGGACTAGCAGAAATTGGAAAAACTCCAGAACTATCAGGGATAGGACCCTGAGATTGAAGACAAACTCCAGACGTAGGACGTACCCCATCAGCATTGTCCCCCAATAGGACTGAAGAGTATTTATGTTCCAAATCATTGAGGCATGATCTAAAAAGTGAACAACCAAAGATTAGAGATGAATTCCTGGACTAAGACTCCAAACTCAAAAATAAAATACCAAGAAAGTGAAACATTCCTAAATGCCTTATAGCCTCTCTTTTATGAGTGTGGTGTGCTACACACCCTTAAAAGAAACTCTACTAGACATGGATTTTTGAACTCTCAATTGACCATGAACCTAAAGCTCTGATACCAACTTGACCCGACCCAGGGCCATATCGTAATGGGCATCCCAAATCTAACTGGGACCGGAGACCTCCCCAGTTACCCAACCCAACCTCCAGCCGCCTGCCTTGAGTTGGATGAATTTCAAACATATAATAAGATAGTGTAACTATCTAGATTACAGACTCTAGGATAGGTCTATTACCAAAACCGACCCAACTGAGTCCGACCGTTCCCTGCCAACCATACAACCATACCAAGACAAACCAAACCATAGATCCAACCATAAAAAATTAGCTCTAAAACATAATATGATTAATCCTAAAATAAAATACGATGGAATAATGAGAAATTATGTCTAATGATGTCAACCATAATACCAATACCAATGTTAAGGCTGATACCAATACCGATCCTGCTTATACCAACCTATAGCAGTACCATAAAGCCTCTAACCAAAAGAGTAAAAATATCCAGTTGGGACATGCCCCCAACTATAGACAAAACCAATATCCAAAAATAAATCAAAATGTCTAAAAATATCCATAATATAAAATAGAGCATTCCAGAAAGATGGAAGCTCACCACTTTAATCCAATAGCTATCCCCGAATCAATCACTATGTAGGAGAAGTAGAATGGCCGGTTCCTATATTACATGTGGATATAGCCACCCGAAGATGGGTTAGCGGGCAAACTTTAGCATGAAATTAGGATAAGGATAAAACAATGTCATTTATAAAACCCTTCATAATGCATACAACCATACATATATATATAACAATGTAGGGATAGGGAACCGAGTTTAGCATGTATTTGAAATTAATAACCTGGCATTTGAAACTTAACCATCATAAAACCACTCACAGGCTATATTAGTCTAGTGTAACCCCCGGAATAGGCCTTGATGCATGTAGCTACATAAACCAGAGATATCATAAGAGTAGGGGATTCTCTTGTGTCCGTTGATCTATATGATACATATATACATGTGTTTGGGTATTACCATGTACCCCTTAAATATATGGACATCAAGGACATTCCTCATGTCAGCAAACATGAGTTTCTGGTGTCTGTCCTTTGGACTCACGCCTTCATGGTTAGCTATCACACCCCCGCCATTATTGCGCAACTAATACCATTACCAAACAACCAAACCATTGACCATTTATTAACCAAGGCTATTATATAGTGGTATCATCATATAGACTAAAACTTGCAAGTGTTTTCCTTAGCCAAAACCTTTTATTGATCAAGGGATTCTCATGTACCCATATATCATATTATCTGATTTACTTTGGGGATTCCCATATACCCCGCAAGTAGGTTTATTAAGCCAAACCATTCCTTTAAACCATTCCAAACCCATTAAAGCCATTTAGGGTTCCATTACCAAGTTTAAACCATACATATGTTCCATTAAAAATCTAATAATATAGTGAAAACATTGTTATAAGTATTTTATTAAACACATTGGGGGCATAGTATTTCCAAAACCAATTCCAATTATCAATAACCATTCTCATGCAATCCAGTTTTCCAAAACCACCATTAAAGCACATCAAAGCATAATTAAAGCATAGGGAAACCATAACCAAGTATTTATAAATAAAACCCACAAATCATATTTGAAAACCTAAACCATACAATATTCAAACCATGCAAACATTGTATAAAAATATGCCTTTAGTTGGAACTAACAATGAGGGAAGAGAACATGCCTTAAACCAAGATGATGATAAAGACAAATCACCAAGACAAGCCCCAAATCAATCCCTAAGATGAAACCCTAGCTTTCTTTGCCCATGAACTCTAGAGAGAATTTAAGAGTGTTTTCTAAGTATTTAAGAATAGAATAACAGGGAAAATAACCTCCTAATAAAAATATAATTCGTGGAGACTTATTAGGATAAGTGGGAAATGTCCAAATTGCCCTCACTTAAACTATATTAAATTCCTTTCATACGATATGACTGACACGAGTCGTACCCATCCTATATGAGTGGTACCCTCATCTCGTACCCTGGACCCAACACTGTCCAAGGTACTAAATACCCAAACCCATGTCGTATTCAAGTGTATGACTGGTACCCATAAACTGTACCCCTAGTAGAATAGAATCCCAAGAGGATTTAACACTGTCCCTCGTACGAGTACATGGTATGACTCATACCCTGGCTTATGGATCATAGTGAGACACTCGTACTCAGATCCAACCTAAGTCACTAAGTCTAAGGTTAAGTGAATGAACCAAATAACACGTATCCACCAATACGACTCATACCACATAGTCGTACTCATTCCAGTAGTTAAAATCCATCCCACCAACCAACACTGGTAAGCATTCGAATGGACCATACCAACTATGCCCTAGTGTATGAATCATACCCCATAGTCATATCATGACCAGAAGCCAGAAATCCAAGAAATTTTCTAAGGGTCAAAACCCAAGGTGTTATAGAAATAAAAGCTAAATACTCGTTATTATTCACATCTTTGGACGAGGTTGCTTGAGGTGAATATATTACTTTTCTCTATGTATTTCTAAATTCTTGGATTATACTCTTCCACGTTCTTCACTACATCATGCTTAAAGTGCCCTATTTTATCATTCGGGGATGAATGATCCCAAGAGGGATAATGTCAGACCTAGGATTTTTGATGATTTTATTTTGGTACCTCCTTTATGTTTAGCAGTGATTTCTTACTTAAATAACAATAAGGGATGGTAACGAGACCATTAGGGAGAGTTTTGAATTTTTGGAAAGCCTTTAGGGTCACTTTAGGAGCCCAAACTAGTGAGGGTCCATAATAGCAACATGCCACACCCTGGGAATGCCGCAATAAAGGCGTATCATGCCCTTAGTGTGGAGTGTGCCATGCCCAAGGGCATAGAAACAAAACTTTTTATTTTTTAGATTGGGGTGAGGGTTTTTTGTCTTTTACCTATTAAATGACCTTTTAAGTATATTAAAAATAGCTCCTTCCCCCATAACCCAGAAATAACAACATATTTCTCCTCCCAAACCCTCAAGAGATTAGGAATGTCTCTTTAAGAATTAAGGCCCAAACTCAATCTCTCCTTATTAAATTGGACTATTGGAAGCTCCTTTATCTCAATTATTCTTAAATCATGATATTTATTTGATATTTTGGTTGTAATAAACTTATAATTATTTATCCCTATCTTAATAGTTGTTCATACTTAATGAATGACGTGTAAACTAAAGTATGGTTTAGAAAACAAAAGGGGAGGTAACTTGGTTTCATAATGAATATGGCTTTTGCATGATAAAAATATAAACCTCAACCCACTTCATAATATTTTTTAAATGGAAATTCTTATAGTGTTTAACTCATCCTTTGAAACTGTAATGACCCGGGAGTTCACCCTATATGCCACACAGTGCTTACGGTCTCATGAGACCACAAGATAACCCATGAGATGGTACCTGCTGTGAGCACTAAATAAATTGATGAACAACATATGCAGAATTTCAACTAAAATGCCATAAGGTCTTAATAACTAAAAATAATACTGAAGCAGTTGTCTGATGTGTAATAATAATTGAAAAGAAACTAGTTGACTGACAGTGTCTGAAAGCCTCTAACAACTAAAATAAAAGAGTTGATGGGACAAGCCCCAACTAACTTTAAAACTGTCTGGCAATAAAGAAAAATATGAAATACTATAATAGCTGAATAAATCTCATATCCTTGATAGATGAGGACTCAACACAATAGCAGATACTGATAAACTGAGTTGTCTAAGTACGATTGGGAATCTGAGCGTCTGAAACCTATGATATAAGACATCATAGCGCAAGAAAAGAATATCAAGTCAGTACGTATGAATGTACTGGTATGTTAAATGAGGTAGGTTGATATGCACGGGTTCATGTTCATGAGTAATAACTAGCTAAATGTATAGCATGTGGTACTGAGTAAGAATGCATGAGAACCGTAAAGACTAAAGACGCATGACCACGGATAAGAATATGTACTAAAGTAATCTATAAAATGCAATAAAAAAATATGATAGTCGAGTATTGTAATACCCTGGAAAATTTTTCGTTGAAATTATGTGCGTAAACGTGTTGGGTTCTATCTTCTAGAATGAATTATAAAATTTCCGTGCTGAATGTCTTAGATTATGACCCACCATTGCGTAGAGTATCGAATAAGCTTTCCAATGATATGTGGATCATCCAAAATGGACACCCGAGCGACGAGTTATGAACATTCTGATCGCACCATGAATAGTAGTGAACAGTAAAACGTGCAGGGAAAAAAAAGTACTGAGGCCTGGCGTATTTTTTCACCAACTTTAAACGATTATAACTCCTTGTACATAATGATCTGGGTGATCTACTATATATCAATGGAAATCTCTGTAATTCTTCTTTCCGATGAAATTGGTTTCATCCAATTTGTCTATCGAAGCAAAAGGTTATGGTCGATCTACTTCAGCCTAACAAAAGTAAATTTTTGGGTGAACTTCAAACAATCATAAATCCTCGTACACAATGATATGGGTGAGATACTATATATCAATGGAAAGATATGAGAGTCTTCTTTCTAATGAAATTGGTTTCATCCAATTTGGATATCAGAGTAAAACATTATGGTTGATCTACTTCAGACTATCAAAATAGTCCACCAAAGGACAGATGCGAGAATTATTTGATTTTTAGGGGCATTTTGGTCATTCTCCCTCTACAAAAAATTCATCCAAACCCTATATTAAAGCCTATTAGAAGCATTATATATTATATTTCATCAAATTACCTCAAAAAGAAAACCCTAAGCTCCTACATCCAACTTCAAGAACCTCCAAAGTTCACCATTAATTCTGCAAATTTATTTAAGATTCCAAGTTCATAGTTCAAGAACTCCAAGAACCATCATTCAAAGGCACGAATAACATCTCAAAAATGAGTATCGATCTAAAGTTCATCATTCAAGGTATGTGGGGTTTTTCAATAAGAACTCTCTTTCAGTCTTGTGCCCAAAAGTAATTTTTCTTACAAAGGCATGATTTTTATTTGATTTTTTTTATGAATTTGAAGCATGAACCCATATCTTATGATAATTATTATGAAATCTTTATGTATATGATTTTGAAAGATGAATTTACATGTATGGTGATATAAATCATGAATCTTGAACGATATTTATCATGATTTTGATATTTGGGTCGTGAACCCCATTTGAAATTGTGTTTTTGAGAAAATATGTGTTATAAGCACGTTGATGTTGAATATTTGAGATGTTTTGAATGATTTGACATTTTGATCGTGAATGAGTTATTTTGAACTCGACTGTGAACGAAATTCACATTTTTATTGATTATGATAAAGGGGTAGCAAATTGGCTCCCAATGAAAATTGTTGAAGTGTTTATTGTGGATTTTCTTTAATGTGAGCCTGAGGCTGATTTAAATTTCTGAGCTAAGTCCAAGAGTAGTCTTTAGCACCGAGTGAGAGGTATAAAGTGACCGTACTTCCCTAGAACTATGTGCCCCCGTAGGATATGAGCTGAGGCTGATTTATATAGTGATCACTAGTGTTTTTGAATTGATACTGGAAGTCCTACTCTGATGGCAAGGATAGGACGGTTCTCCCCAACGTGGGTTGTAGTCGGACTCCATGTAGCTCACATGGTTTATGTCGGTTATAGGATCTCCCAATGTGTGTGTGTACTCTTCTATCTGAGATGAAAACATATTTTCTTAAAAGGCTGAGTTTGAGAAAGTCACTATTCTTAAAAGATTTAAGGAATATATTTTAATGAGAATTGACATGAGATTTGATTGTTTTGATGATTTGAAATTGAGATGAAAGTGAATTGAGAATGTATTATAATGACTCACTTGTTTTACTTTACATGTATTATTCATCCATGATTTTGATGATTTAATTCGAGCTAAGTGAGTCATCTATATCAGCATGCATAATTTTATAAACTGTCATGATAATAAGATATTATTTTATATATGTATTGCACCCCCATATGCTCGGTATTTTTCCACAGTGCTGACCCACATATTCGTATGTGGGCTACATTTTCTCGAAATGTAGGTACAAGGTATAGTTGCACCTTCGGATCCAGTCAGTTCGTGGTATCCAGTCAGCATGTGATGAGTCATTTTGATTCAAGGGCTTGGGTTAGTTATGCAGAGTTATAGTGTTGTATTTTCTTTATTCAGTCGTATTGAGTTGGGGTAGTCGGGAGTCATAACCCGGCTACCTACAATCAGTACTAGTAGAGGCTTCATAGATAGTCAGTAGAAGTTGATGTATTTTGTTTCAATTTTTGTTGTAAAGGCAGAATTGTAATCCTATAAAATTCTATTTTTGTATCGATCAGATTCAGAAAGGAGTTAATTTCTGTTGATTTGTATGGAATGTTATTTTTATTCAATTGCTTATGAGTTATGCCAGTAGAAGGGTTAGTTTGGCATCACTTGTGACCCTAAGCACCGTGTGACGTGTTGAGACCCGATTTCGGGGCGTTACAAACTTGGTATCATAGCACAGAGTTCAAGTGTCCTAGGGTGTCTATGAAGTCGTGTCTAGTAGATTCTTGCGGAACGGTACGGAGAAGTCTGTAATTTTCTTCGAGAGGCTATAGGGCATTTAGGAAATGTTTCCCTTCTTTCAAGTTTAAGATCGTGCTATAAAAAGGTTCTCCAAGAAGCTTATATTGATTCTCATATTACTCTATTTTGGCCAACTCTGCCTCATTTTCAAGGTATCAGAATTAGTTAAGCTTAATTCTCCGTAGATAGTTATGGGATTGTAAGAGAGCTAGAAAGTATCCTGTCAGTGCTTTTGAGTTCCAAAGATTGAAGTACTTTATTCATGTTCATAAAAGTCGTGAACTAAGCCTTGGTTAGGTGTGCTTTCAGATTCCTCCTCAGAATCTACAATGTTAATCTATACTTCTCCCTCTATGTATTATTTTTGAGATTACATGATTCACAAGCTCCAGTTCTTCCCCAGGTAATGCTTCTATATTTTCTAGAAAAAATTTCAAAAGTTACACAAAAGGGCTTGAGAGGAGGTCTCTAGTGTGTTAAGTTCCTTAAGTTGAAAGTTATGCCCTCATTCTTATGAGTTATTTAATTAAGACAGAGTAAGGTGTATTCTTAGATCGTTGAATATTGTGTGTCAAGTTTCTATCTCTTGTATTATGTAATCTTGTTATCATTATGTTTGTGAAAAATCAAAGTCTAGTGAAGCCGTGTGGGGCTCTTTCGATTCACTAGCATAGCTTCTTTGTTATTCATCTCATTTTCTTGATCAAAACACAAAACCAAAGTCTAGTGAAGCCGTGTGAGGCCTATTTCGATCCACTAGCAACTTGTAATTTATCTTGTTGTTCCTGTGTTAGTTGAAAGTGTGGGTTTAGAAGTGTAGTGACAAGAAAGGTGGTAAGGGCGATTTATTGAATATGTATATCTGAATTTTTGCTTATGATTGAATTAGTAATGAAGTGATATACCCTTGTTTGTTAGTTTAGTGAAAGTTAGAGGAGGAGTTATTAGTTATGGTGGATTATTGTTTGCTTAGGGTAAGGAAAGAGTTATTGATGGTATTTGTGGTGTTAGAAAAGTATAGGTTATTGATGAAAGTACTTGGTGGATGAGTGTTGTTAATCTAGGCGCTCTCCAAATTGCAAGAGGAAGTTAAGTTAAGACGTAGAGAGCTATGAACTATGTTAACTTGTGTATGAAGGATAGATAGTAGTGACGGGTGTAATTAAGTTTAATATTATATTATGATGAGAAAGTTCACCCAAGATATTATGGGACTGCTTTAATTTTGAAGATTAGTGTATGTGGTGTAGTGAGTCGTGCCATGGGATTGTTAGATGGATAAATACTAGTTAGACGATGGATGATGTTTTGATGGCTAAGTTAAGGCGAGGCGTATGATTGGAAATATTGAGCCTCGTAAGTGTGATTTTGATTCTTATGGGTTAGAAACATAAGTTCATAGGCATGGTATTAGAGGGAGAAGACAGAAGTAGCATGGTCTATCAAAAGGTTAGAAAGTATTCAAGTTGAGCTAATAGAAATAAGAGTTGAAGTACTAGATGGTGTATATTCCGGCGATAGAGATGTTCGTGGAGATTTGAAATTAGTAAGCATTTGAGAATTTGAGTGGTGGCTTAAAGCTAATGGGGAGATGATAGAACAAGTAGTCAAGTCAAGCTTTTACATTTTAGTAGAAGTACCGGTAAGTTGTAAATTTGTTGTGAGAAAGATCAGTGCTTGACCCAATGTTATTTCAGTATTTTCAGCTGTCCCAAAACCTACTCATGCTTTACATTTCAGTTCCATGATCTTAATTCATGTTCATACACGTGATGGAAAATTACATACTCTTCTAGTTTCCGAAAATGAGAAATTCCAGTTCTTCTAGCAGTTGGAATCACATTCCATAAGTTATGAGCTCTAAATTCAGGGCATGCCGCCCATGACTCATATAGTCAAGTTTTACAGTATGTTCAGTTCCAGTACTCAGGCAATACTCTTATTGATCAGTGAGATTCAATTTCCGTTATGGGTGTCTTCAGTTTTGATACCTTAATGAACCCATTGTATTTGATATTTTATTCCTAAGGCCTCAATAGAGAGAGTCAAGTTATTTACATTATCCCTTCATGTTTCAGGTCTTCATGTTTTAAAATTTTGTGACCTTTTCGTTAAGTCGAGCTAATGGTGTTGAGCAGTTGTATAGAAGGGAGAGAAGATACTTTCTTATCTATGATAGAAGGTGGTGTGCTCACGGAGGTGAAGTGAAGTTAGATTGAGGCTAAGTCCTTGATACATGTCGTGGTTAGTTGAATTTTTAAATGTTTATTTGGAAAGATTGTTGTGCGTTGGTTTTATGCACTTCTATGAGGTTGTAGGAATAGTAATACAAAGTTTTTATGTATAGTTCAATTGGTTGAGAAAATGTTATGTGTGTCGTTTAAAGAATTGACCAGTATGTGTGAATGGTGTAGTTGATGAAATCTTAGAGAAAGCGAGGAAGATGATTTATGAGTGTTGGTTTAGAGGTGCATATGCGAAATGCGTATGTGGTTATGAGTATAGGCTTGAATGTTATGGATGTATATCTAAAAGAATGCACCGCAAGTTAGCGGATCCCTAGTATAAGATTGTATGTGGTTTTTGGAGTAGCAATAAGAGTTATATTTGAAGTGAGGAGTTGTGAGGCTCAGTGTGTATTGAGGTTTATGATATAGATTAATATTAGTGTTATGTGGCGTATCTCATGAGTACCCTGAGTTAGGCTTGAACATGGTCGAGGGAGTAGTTGGAAAGTGTTGCTAAGTTTGGAAGCAAGGAGTTATGTTTCCCAAGACCTAGAAATTCCTATCTTAATTTATGCCATATGGGTCCTTGTTCCCATACGATAGGATTGTATCAAATTATGGTTCATTTTCTCCCCGAACAATGTCATTTGAATCTTTTGGAGGGAGTGTTGAGGGACGTTTCATTTGGGCGCAAGTGGTCCTTCTTTTGATGAGATCCCCTTCGAGACCTTTGATTCTCAGTCTCTGAATAAACAAAAGTTATTGATTCCTTAAAATCAATCTCCTTTGTTGAAGATCCAACTATGTGACCATTCTCATTATGAATCGCATGTATTATGAAGTATTCGAAAGCTTGGAGTGAAGTAAGTGGATTGACTTCGTTATCCCAGCCTTTTGTCCTCATTTCCATGGTATTCTGTACTTATTCATCGACATTCGAGGAAGAATGTTTCCAAGGGGGAGATGATGTAATACCTCGAGAAATTTTTTGTTGAAATTTTGTGCGTAAACGTGTTAGATTCTATCTTCTAGAATAGATTATAAATTTTCCGTGAGGAATGTCTTAGATTATGACCCACCATTACGTAGAGTATCGAATAAGATTTCCAACGGTATGTGGATCATCCAAAACGGACACCCGAGCGACGAGTTATGAACATTCCGATCGAACCGTGAATAGTAGTGAACAGTAAAACGTGCAGGAAAAAAAAGTACTGAGGCCTGGCGTATTTTTTCTAAAACTTTAAACGATCATAACTCCTTTTACATAATAATTTGAGTGATCTACTATATATCAACGGAAATCTCTGTGAGTCCTCTTTCTGATGAAATTAGTTTCATCCAATTTGTCTATCGGAGCAAAAAGTTATGGTCGATCTACTTCAGCCTATCAAAAGTGAATTTTTAGGTCAACTTCAAACGATCATAACTCCTCATACACAATGATCTGGGTGAGATACTATATACCAACAGAAATATATGAGAGTCCTCTTTCTAATGAAATTGGATTCATCCAATTTGGATATCGGAGTAAAACGTTATGGTTGATCTACTTCAGACTTTCAAAACAGTCTACCAAAGGACAGATGCGAGAATTATTTGATTTTTAGGGGCGTTTTGGTCATTCCCTCTCACCCAAAAATCCATCCAAACCCTATATTAAAGACTATTAGAAGCATTATATGTTATATTTCATCAAATTCCCTCAAAAAGAAAACCCTAAGATCCTACATCCAACTTCAAGAACCTCCAAAGTTCACCATTAATTCTGCAAATTTATTCAAGATTCCAAGTTCATAGTTCAAGAACTCCAAGAACCATCATTCAAAGGCACGATTAACATCTCAAAAATGGGTATCGATCTAAAGTTCATCATTCAAGGTATGTTGGATTTTTCAACAAGAACTCTCTTTTGTTCTTGTGCCCAAAAGTAATTTTCCTTACAAAGGCATGATTTTTATTTGATTTTTTTTATGAATTTGAAGCATGAACCCATATCTTATGATGATTATTATGAAATCTTGATGTTTATGATTTTGAAAGATGAATTTACATGTGTGGTGATATAAAGCATGAATCTTGAACGATATTTATCATGATTTTGATATTTGGGTCGCGAACCCCATTTGAAATTGTGTTTTTGAGAAAATGTGTTTTATAAGCACGTTGATGTTGAATATTTGAGATGTTTTGAATGATTTGACCTTTTGATCGTGAATGAGTTATTTTAAACTTGACTGTGAAATAAATCCACGTTTTTATTAATTATAATAAAGGGGTAGCAAATTGGTTCACGATGAAAATTGTTGAAGTGTTTATTGTGGATTTTCTTTAATGTGAGCCTGAGGCTGATTTAAATTTCTGAGCTAAGTCCGGGAGTAATCTTTAGCACCGAGTGGGAGGTATAAAGTGACCTTACTTCCCTAGAACTACGTGCCCCCGTAGGATGTGAGCCTGAGGCTGATTTATATGGTGATCACAAGTGTTTTTGAATTGATACTGGAAGTCCTACTCCGATGGCAAGGATAGGAAGGCTCTCCCCAACGTGGGTTGTACGTTGGACTCCATGTAGCTCACATGGTTTATGTCGGTTATAGGATCTCCCAATGTGTTTGTGTACTCTTCTATCTGAGATGAAAACATATTTGTTTAAAAGGCTGAGTTTGAGAAAGTCATTATTCTTAAAAGATTTAAGGAATATATTTTAATGAGAATTGACATGAGATTTGATTGTTTTGATGATTTGAAATTGAGATGAAAGTGAATTGAGAACGTATTGTAATGACTCACTTGTTTTACTTTACATGTATTATTCATCCATGATTTTGATGATTTAATTCGAGCTAAGTGAGTCATCTCTATCAGCATGCATAATTTTATAAACTGTGATGATATTAAGATATTATTTTATATATGCATTGCACCCCCATATGCTCGGTATTTTTCCACGGTGCTGACCCACATATTTGTATATGGGTTACATTTTCTCGGAATGTAGGTACAATGTATAGTTGCACCTTTGGATCCAGTAAATTCGTGGTATCCAGTTAGCAGGTGATGAGTCATTTTGATTCAAGGGCTTGGGTTAGTTATGCAGAGTTATAGTGTTGTATTTTCTTTATTCAGTCATATTAAGTTGGGGTAGTCGGGAGTCATGACCTGGCTACCTACAGTCAGTACTAGTAGAGTCTTCATAGACAGTCTGTAGAAGTTGATGTATTTTGTTTCAATTTTGGTTGTAAAGGCATAATTGTAATCCTGTAAAATTCCATTTTTATATCGATCAGATTCAGAAAGGAGTTAATTTCTGCTGATTTGTATGGATTTGTATTTTTATTCAGTTGCTTATGAGTTATGCCAGTGGAAGGTTAGCTTGGGGTCACTTGTGACCCTATGCACCGTGTGACGTCTCGGGACCCGATTTTGGGCGTTACAAATAGCTGGTAATTATATGCTATGGTTAAGTAAGACTGAACTGAGTTCTAAACTGAGTACTGAAACTGTAATTATGGGATTTTTTATCTAACTGACATGCCCCAACATATACTGATTGGGGTCCAACCTGTAACCCATTTGGAAGGGTGTTAGTACCGTACCACGGGTTACTAACAATGGCTGGGTGAACCCTAATCTGGCTAGAAGACTTATGAGCTATAAATATATATGTCAACCCTAAACTGGCAGGATGACATATTAACCTACACTGGCTACATAGTTCTGTAACTCAAGGATTGCTACTAAGGGTCGAACCCTAAACTAGCAGGAATGCCCCCATCCCTGAGTTCACCCAGTACAGAATCCTACTCCCAACTGAATCGACACTGATCACTATACTGGACTGAGATTGACTAAATTCATAATAAACATATTAACTGGCTGAGTACTACTAATCATGGTACAATTAGGATACTTCTATAGCTACTGACAACTAAGTAAACAACCAAATTTTGGTTATCATAACCCCCAGAACTCGATAACATTGACAATAGAACCATACTAGATCTTTAGGATCAAAACAAGTAGTCTTTATTCAAAACTCATTCATCTAGACATTTTGTCAAACACATATAGGCATAATATTGTACATGAGAATGGTTAACATGCTAACATATCATGACTTCATTGTTTCATTCACAATTTAAAGGATTCAACGTGATACTTACAACAACCAACATACACCTTAGTTTAATTCACATGAAATTCATATATTTATTACTTGGCACTCATATTACAATACATACATGGACATAATATGATTTAAATGCACAAAATCATAACTTAAGATTTAAAAAGAGATTCTTGGACTCCAAGGGTGGAAGAAACCAAAGGATGAACACTTAACATACCTTGGTTGATGAATTCATGAGAGTTGTTGGCAATTTATTGAAGCTTGGACTTGAATTTGATAAACCTAGGGTTTTGTTCTTGAGTGAATTTGAGTAAATGATTGCCAATTATGGTATTTGGGGCTTTAATCGTGTGTTATATACCTATTAGGTAAAGGGAAAATGACCCATTTGCCTTTAAAAATGCGGAACAAAATCAAAGAAAATACATGAACCAGACTGGGCAGGGTGCCACGGGCTCCATCATGGGCTCCCCCTGCACCAGACTGGGCAGGGCACCGTAGGCTAATTGCCTTGAGCTGCTGTTTTGGAAGTTCAAACACGCCCTTACACTTATCCAAAAATTTCAAAACTCACCCAAGATGAACTATTGACTTCCACAATCGTGAATCAACTTAAAAACTAACTTTATGATGTTGAGAAGGTTGAGAATAAATTCATCAAAATTTAAGGGCTTTAGAAATAACTATGTCCTAACACTTGGTGAAGATTTTCTAAGTCTTCGACCCCTTTAACATGCAAAGGTGAACAAAAATGAGCTAGGATCTTATGGGGTCTTACAATATCTCCCCATTGGGAACATTCATCCTCGAATTAGACTGTAACGCCCCAAATATGGTACCCAGAATGCTACACGGTGCTCATGATCCCGGAGGACCAGAAGCTAACCCATGACTTATATCTATACCTGAACACTGTATAATATACTATATAATGCAGAAATAAAGGTTGTAAGGCCGTAAGGTTCAAAACTGATTAAACAAATATAGCATCTGGATGGGGTATGAATACCCAAAATAACTGAAATAAACTATCTGAAACATGATAGTCTGAAAAGCCTCTAACTGTCTTAATAAGGAGTTGATGGGACATGTTCCCAACTAACTCTAACTACTATAATAAACTATGTACTGAAATGATAGAATAATGCTCATGTCCTCGAAGAAGAAGGACTGCTGAGTATTGGGATGCTACTTATGCCCTGGAGCTCGTGCTTCTGAACCTATGGTATAAAACACCATAGAACAAATGCGTCAGTACGTTTGAATTTACTGGTATGCATGTGAGGTAGTCTAAATGCAAAGGGTTCACATGCATGAACTATACTAACTGACTGGATAACAGGAATGTGACAATGCATGCATGATTACATAATAACTATAACTGAGTTCGTGATAACATGATTTCTGAGACTGAGTACTGATAACATGAGATACTGATAACTGTATGACTGATACTAAGCGACTGTATCTGACAGTCTAGGTTCTGATGGAACTAGCTGAGTTCCATACTATTCTGAGTTGACTGTATCTGACAGTCCTAAATTTTGTAGAACTATCTGAGTTCTATTATTGAGACTGAGACTGTGGGAAGTATTCATCTGATCGACATTCCCCTAATACGCCATTATTTCTGAGTTAGGGTCCAATATGTAACCCCAATTGGAAGGGTTTCAATACCGCGCCACTGATAAGGACAAACTGTGAGTGACCCTCATATAACAGGTTACTCTAATGAGAACTGTGGGACCCTCATATAACAGGTTAAGCCACCTCATTTTCCCGCATATAATAGGTTATGATGTCTCAACCTGCGCTGGCTATGTAGTTATGGAGTATAAAGATTGTTTCTAAGAATCACACCCTCTAAATAACAGGTGAGTTCCCATCCTTATGCTCACTCGGTTCTAACTCCTACTCCCATCTGAAGAGATACTGAACATGATTAACTAAACTGAACTGGACTGAGTTCATGGAGTTCCGATAACTGATGGAATACTACTGAGATTACTGAATTATTGAGCTTTTTGAGATTTACTGGGATTATTGAGTTTACTGAATTGTTCCTGAGTCACATGACTAGCTGAATTCTACTGAACATGGATTAACTGAGGATATCATGAAAATATGACACTGGCTCTAGGCACACAGCTAAATTGTCAGGTATTAAAATACCCTAGGACTCGATATCATAAAAGTAATTCATGGCATAAATTCTAAAGCACAACAATGGCTACACACATATCCATAATCCATTGACTATGACATTTCATCAAACACTTGGCATGCATGAACTTGTATATGAATGGGGATTTCATATTATCATACTAGTATGGCACTTTTCCTTCCCATAGGCATTTAATCAAACACATAGTGAGCATAGAATATGTAAGCTACATTGCACAACTAGTAAACATCATGATTCAATTCTAGATTCACAATTCAAGGGTTTAAAACATGGGTTCACATGAATCTACACATATAATAACTAATTCCACATAAAATTTATCACCAAACATGGATTAGAATTCAATTGATCATTATCAACATGAACAAAAACAAACCCAACATAGAATTCATAAAAATCCATATACTTGAACTTTAAAAATAGATTCTTGGGCTTCATGGATGAAAAGAGTCCATGATGAACACTATGCATACCTGAGTTAATGAATTTGAAAGGACTGATGGAGAGTTCTTGTGATTTAGCACTTGAATTTGAGAGCTAGGGTTCCTTGGCTTGAGAGAGAGCAACTCAATTTGGGAAAAATAGAGTGAATAATGATATCCTTAGGTTATGTAGGGTTAAATTTCATGTTTAAGGCTAAACTAAAATCATGGGAAAAGACCCATTTAACCCTGGATGCGTCTTTTAATTTTTGTGAAAATTTTCCCGACCTGGACCCCTAGCGAGACATGGCACTATCGCTCCGTGTCACTAGATTTGACAACTGGGAAATTGGATGATGGCGCGATGCGGGGATATCACGGAGCTTCACTGGATGGGACCTGGAAGTTTGGCACAACGCGAAGACATCGCGCTGAGACACTGGAAAAAGAACAATTCTGGATTTGAGCCCTGGCATGACGCACCATAATCTCAGAGGCTCACTGTATTGTGACGATTGCCATTTTGGCCTGCTCTACGATGTGTTGATGGCTCAGGTGATAAACTTTCACACTAAAAAGTCTCTAACTCTTTGCTTGACTGTCGGATTTGGGAAAGTTTGATATCTATAGAAAGCTTATTCAATTTCCCAGAAGATAAAAAGTGAAAATATTAAAAATACCATATGTATAAAAGTGGATTCATCTTTTAAAGGAAGTCTTTAACATTTTTGGGATGAATTTAAGCTGGATAGAATTATGGGGTATTACAGAGAGTGACTAAGATGAGAGGTAATGAGGTATTAGGATTACATATTGAAGATGCATGAATGAAACATGACCACATGACAGCCTAAAATGTGGTGACTAGATGAACTGATTCGTGAATGCATGAATAACATAAGAATGTTTTGCAGGTGGAACTGAATATGAAGCTGAATTAATCTATGGAATATTGTTACCTTAGGCTGAGTCTTAGTTTGTGGAGAAGAGATGAGGGTACTTGGTTCACGTGTCTACTTATGCTTCCCAAGTGGCACCCTTAACAAACTAGTTTCTCCAAAGAACCTTGACCAAGGGAAATTCTTTATTCCTTAGTCTGCAAATCTGAAGGTCAAGAATTTCAACTGGAACTTCTTTGTAAGAGAGACTATCCCGAACATCTATACTCTCTAAAGGGACTTCAATTATTGGGTCACCAATAAACTTCTTCAATAAGAAAATATGGAATACTGGGTGCACTGATACTAAGTCTGCTGGTAACTCAAGTTCATAGGCCACCTTTCTGAAACAACTCGAAATTCTATAGGGCAAACATGATGGGGGCTAAGCTTCTCCTTCTTACCAAACCTCTTCACCCCATTCATCGGAGAGATTTTTAATTAGACTAAGTTACCGATCTCGAACTCAAGTTCTCTCCTCCTCATATCAACATAGGATTTTTATCGGCTTTAGGTTGTCTTAAGTCTCTCCCTGATTAACTGGACTTTCTCTAAAGCATCAAACACCAAATTGGGCCAAGTCAATGCAACCTCTCCTACCTCAAACCAACCAACTAGAGACCTACATCTCCTCCCATAAAGATTCTCAAATAAAGTATCTAAATACTGAAATGATAGTTGTTATTATATGCGAACTCTATCAAAGGTAAGTGATCATCCCAACTATCTCTAAAGTCAAGGACACACACTCTCAATATGTCTTCTAGGGTATGAATGGTCCTCTCTGCTTGACCATCTTTCTAAGGGTGAAAGGTCATACTGAGGTGAACTTTGGTACCAAGACCCTTCTAAAACGCCTTCCAAAAGTGAGAGGGAAACTGAGTACCTCTATCTGAAATAATGGACAATGGAACACCATGCAACATATGATAAGTCATTAATTTGATGACTTGCTAGCACCTTTTAAGCCTAAATTATTATGTTTTTCCATTGATTTGATGGTACTCTCTTACTTAATGCTCATTTATGTAGTTAAAAGTAAAAAAGTGGAAGATGGGCAAGTCATTCAAGTCATGAAAAGGCCAAATGTGAAGGAAAAGAATCATCTTCTTCACATCTGCTTTGGAGCTGCTATCCATCTACTTTCTATCTGCTCTCCATCCACTTTGGATCTAGTAAAGCAGATCAAGAGCAAGGTGGAAGTTTTGTAATTTTCATAAAATATTTAGTGGGAGTTTAAAAAGAGGGTTTTAGCTCATTTTTCAAGACATAGCTTTTATTTTCCCAACTAGGCATCTCTCTTAGCATCTTAGCTTTTTTCTTTTCAACTTAGCATCTATATTTTCATCTTAGAAGAATTTTATACTAAACTTGAATGAAAAATATATGTGAGTGATTTTCCATTGAAGAATTATTGAAACTTCAACTTTGGAACTACATTCTCTCTATTTCTCATGGATGAAGTCAATAATAACTTTGGTATATTTTTACCCTTTTTATCTATGAGTAGCTAATTCTAAATCTTGGGGTTATGCTTGATTAGGTTGTGGTAGCGCATGGGTTTTAGATAATTATTCTCCTAATTAATTATTTGTGATGGGTGTTACATTTATATCATAATTTAACTAAGAGTTGGGGTTCGCAAACCCTAACCACCCTGAACCCATGTCATTCTTGAAAGAAGGGACATGGGTGAGGACTAAATGCAACCAATGCCTTGATTCATTTCATTTAATGATATCTCTTAAACATAAGGATGACAATTGAGGCAATAGATGTGGAAAATTGTCACACTTGTGAGGTGTTTGAAAGAACCTATTTATGAAATTTGGTGTTGTAATTGAAAGATTGGAATCAATACATTGACATCTAGCCTACCCATGACTTTTAGCTAAAATATTGGATGATTGTCAAGTACCCATGCATGAACCCACACCTATAATTGCATAACCCCAAGGCTTATTCTCAATTGAATTCACTCTTAGCATTTTTCAACATCAAGATAGTGCACTAAAATTGAAGTAGTTGTCATTTATAAACACGTTCAAACTAAATCCCCCATATTACATTTATGTTTGTTTTATTCACACTACGAGTCATCTTTTAGTAGACTATCAATACTCCTGAGTTTTGAATTCCATGCTTTCACTCCTTGTGGGTTCGACCCCAACCTAAGTTGGGTTATTATATTGACAACAATCGCTTACACCTATACAAGAATTTAATTTAAGCATTATATAAAATGGTGCCATTGTGGGGGAGTGAAACATAGTTTTCACTCTTATAGTGTTTTTAGTTATGTTGAGTTAGCCGTAGTGTTTTATTTTGTATCAATTGGTGTTTTTGTTCTTTCTCAAGTGTGCATAATAGTATACACGATACTTTGAGTTAGCACGGTAGTCATATCGTAGTCATATCGTGACTATTGATGGGTATCTTGAGGATGAGGATTACCTCAGTGATGCGGGACGAGCTAGTGCTATTCGTATTCCACCGACAGAAGGAAATTTAGTATTTCACATTACTAGTGTGATGATTCACTTATTTCAAATGAAAGGTTTATTTGGAGGCCAAGCACATGAGGCTGCTAATCTACACTTGATGAATTTTACTAAGGTGTGTTCTCCATTTGATATGCCCCGCATATCTCAAGAGTTAATTCGGTTGCATCTTTTCCCATTTTCTTTAATGGAAAAAGCGGTCTTATGGTTACGGTCTTTGCCCTTGGGGTCTATTACTTCATGGGTTGGGTTCACGGAGGCATTCTTGGAAAAATACTTTACCCTTCTCGGATGTTGCAACTAAGGGATGAAATCATCAACTTTCGCAAACTTAATGGTGAACCATTATATGAGGTTTGTCAATGATTCAACAACAAGTTAATGCAATTCCCAAATCATGTAATTCTGGATAAAATGATCCTTCAAATTTTCTATAGGGCATTGGATCAATTGAACAAGACGGTAGCCGACAATGCGGTCGGGGGTTCTCTTGTTAGACTATCATATGGTACTGCATCAACATTATTAGATTAGGTGCCTAAGAAAAGTAGAAGGTAGCATACAAGAGATACCGAGATGGCCGTGGGGGTTCCCTCTGTATCTTTTGTGAGCCAAGAGAAAAAGACAAAAGATGAAGAAAGAGATGTAAATATGGCTAAAGTGATGATGCAACTTAATCTTCTCAGCAAGCGTATAATGGGAGACCCTCCTAAGGTGGTTAACACTATTTCTTCTAAGAGTGATAAAGCTTATGATGATGAAGAAATAGAGTCCCTTGATGAAGAAATTCAGTTCTTATCAAATAAATTATGGGGTTCCTTCCCTACCTATCAAAGGCAAGGTGGGAATCAAGGTTGGAAGAAAAGAGATCGTGATAGAGATTGGCGTGATAGAGATCTTTATTAGAGAGAAAAGGAGAGAGATTATGATCAGTATGTACCTCCACATTATCGGTCTAAGGGCAAAGGGCAAAGAGTCATGTTCCATTGACCTGAATAAGCTCAAAAATAAAGATGTCCTTGCTCAGATTTTAATGGGTGCTGAGGGGACCGACAAGATGGTGAGAGAAATAAAAGGCGACTTCTCACAACTAAATCAAATGGCAACATCTCACTCGGCCTCTATCAAGCAACTTGAAACTCAATTGGGCCAAATCTCGGCACAACTTAATGCAAGACCAAAGGGTGGATTACCTAGTGACACAGTTGTCAATCCTAAAAATAATGCTCACATCATGGCTATTGTCACTATGAGTGGTCAAACTCTTAGTACAGATGTTTTTGATCTTGGTGGAGTCCTCAATGAAAATGTAAATGAAGAACAGGCCAATGAAAAGAGAAAATGGCTAGAAGATCTAAATAGTAATGATCCAAAGCCTAATTAGACAAGTGTTGAATGGCAGAAGGTAGTTGAAGAAAAGTTTGGAAGTGAGAAAGCTCCTAAGGTGGTTGATGATGATATTCCAAAAGTGAATGAAACTCCAATTGTTCCATTGCCACAAATCAAAAGTCCACCCCCATTCCCATAAAGTCTCAAGAAGAAGGATGATGATACCAAATTCAAGAAGTTTCTTGTGAAGTTTAGCAATTTATCGGTGAATATTCCTTTGCTATAAGCCTTACAAGAAATACCCGGGTATGCTAAATTTATGAAGGGCTTGGTTACAATTAAGTGAGTCATGGATTTTGAAACAATTAAGGTAACCCACAATTGTAGTCCTATAATATCCAGCACAATGGTGGTGAAGAAATAATACCTGGGTGCATTTACTATTCCTTGCACTATCGAGGACTACAAGTTCGGAAAAGTATTGTGTGATCTTGGGAAAAGTATTAATTTGATACCATTTGTCGTGTTTCAAAAGTTAGGATTGGGTGATCCTAAGCCTACCACTATGAGGCTTATAATGGAGATCGTTCAATCCAAAAGCTCGTTGGTGTGTTGTATGATGTTTTGGTGAAAGTTGACTGGTTTATATTTTTGGCAGACTTTGTTATTCTTGATTGTGAGATTGATCATAAGGTCCCAATCATTCTTGGTAGACCATTCTTAGCTACCGGAAGGGCCTTAGTGGATGTGAAATTTAGGGAGATGAAATTTTGGGTGAACAATAAAGAAGTATCCTTCAATGTGTGTAAGTCTATGAAGCAACCTATGGACTTGAAAGTTATTTCGGTGATTAATGTGGCTGATGATAAGGAAGCTAACACCTTTGAAATATAACTTATGAATGACCATTTTGTGGGTGTATTGTGGAACCTTGTAAGTGAGGTGGTTGAAGAATATGATGGGTGGTAGCTTCATTAACGGTTCTTGGATCTCACACCAAGAACCCGGTCAAATTGGATCTTGATTTAAAAATCATGAGAGTCGACCCGCTAATCCATCTATTATTGAACCACCTCAACTCGAACTTAAGTCGTTACCATCCCATCTCTAATATATCTTCTTGGGTGAGGATAATACATTGCCAGTCATTGTAGCGGGTGAACTTGAACCTTGTCAGGTGGATGCCTTAAAATCAATTGTGAAAAAGTTTATTCGTGCTATCGGATGGACTATCGCGTGTATTATAGGCATTCCTTCTGGAATTTGTTCTCATAAAATCATGTTCCTAAAGTGGAACACCAAAGGAAACTAAATCAACTGATGCAAGAGGTGGTAAAGAAGGAAATCATTAAGTGGCTTGATGCGGGAGTTGTCTACCCAATTTCAAATAGCACGTAGGTGAGTCCGGTCTAATGTGTTCCTAAGAAGGGCAGCATGACGGTGGTCCCAAATGAGAATAATAATTTTGTACCTATTCGCCTGGTCACAGGTTGGGGAGTGTGCATGGATTATCGCAAATTGAACTTGTGGACCAAGAAGGACCACTTCCCCATGCCATTTATGGATCAAATGTTGGATAGACTAGATGGTTGAGGTTGGTATTGCTTCCTTGATGGTTACTCAGGATACAATCAAATTTGCATCACCTCGGGAGACCAAGAAAAGACAACTTTCATTTGTCCCTATGGCACATTTTCTTTCAAGTGCATTCCTTTTGGGTTATGCAATGTGCCGGCCACATTCCAATGATGCATGTTGTCCATTTTTGCTGAATGGTAGAGTATACAATTAAGGTTTTCATGGATGACTTCTCTGTGGTTGGGGATTCATTTAATTCTTGCCTTTCTCACTTAAATACATTTCTTGAACGGTGTGAGGAGACTAATCTTGTTTTGAATTAAGAAAAATGTCACTTCATGGTCAAGGAAGGCATTGTTCTAGGCCACAAAATTTTGGGAAAGGGCATCCAAGTGGATCAAGAAAAATTTGAGGTAATTGCTAAGTTACCCCCACCGATCTCTGTAAAGGGGGTTAGAAATTTTCTTGGTCATGCCAGGTTCTATCGGTGTTTCATTAAGGATTTCTCAAAGATTTCTCACCCTTTGTGCAATATCCTTGAAAAGGAGGCAAAATTTTAGTTTGATGATGATTGTGTAAAGGCTTTCAATTGTCTCAAGGAACTCTTTGTGTTGGCTCCTATCATGGTAGCTCCAGATTGGTCATTGCCCTTTGAATTAATGTGTTATGCAAGTGTTGTTGCTCTAGGTGCAGTTTTGGTACAACTAAAATAGAAGTTGTTCCACCCAATTTACTATGCAAGTAAGACGTTGAATGATGCTCAACTTAATTATACGGTTACAGAACAAAAGTTGTTAGTGGTGGTGTATGCTTTTAAAAAGTTTTGGGACTATTTGTTGGGAACAAAAGTGGTTGTGCACATGGACCATGCCACTCTTAGATATCTTATGGCAAAGAAAGAGGCAAAACCTCGATTGATTAGGTGGATATTGCTCTTGCAAGAGTTCAATTTTGAAGTGAAAGATCGAAAGGGGTGTGAAAATCAAGTAGCCAACCACCTTTCCCGCCTTGAATCCAATCATGAGAAGTTGGGTGAGATTGATATTGATGACATCTTCCCGATGATCTAGTCATGTCACTTTCGGGGAGCATTACACCTTGGTATGTGGATAATACTAACTATATTGTGAGTGGTGTGCTTCCCAATGAGATAAATCATTATCAAAAGAAGCAGTTCCTATTTGATGTGAAAAAGTATTTTTGGGATAAACTATTCTTATTTAGGGAGTGTACGGATGGTGTGACCCAGCGGTGTGTCATGGAGAAGTAAATGAGAGATATTCTTAAAGATTGTCACTCCTCCCCGTTCGGTGGTCATCATGGTGGGATCCGAATGGATGCTAAGATTCTTCAAAGTGGATACTATTAGCCTACCCTTCATAGAAATGCTTATGAGTTAGTCAAAACATGCCCTCAATGCCAAATGCAAGGTGGTGTTTTGAGAAGGCATTAGATGCCTCTTAAAATCTCGAGGTTGAACTATTTGTGTATGGGGGATCGACTTCATGGGTCCCTTTGTGAGCTCATATGGTAATAAATATATCTTGGTAGCCATTGATTATGTCTCAAAGTGGGTGGAAGCCATTGCTTTACCGAACAATGAAGGCAAGAGTGTCACTACTTTCTTGAAGAAGTACATCTTTACAAGGTTTGGGACTCCAAGGGCAATCATTAGTGATGGTGGCTCGCATTTTTGTAATTGGGTTTTCGGAGATTTACTTGATAAGTATAGAGTGAAGCATAAAGTTTCTACTCCTTATCATCCCCAAACTAGTGGCCAAGTTGAAGTTTCGAACCGTGAAATCAAGTCCATCCTTGAGAAAATCGTGAATGTTGGCCATATGAATTGGGCAAGACAACTTGATGATGCTCTTTAGGCATATAGAATGGCTTATAAAACTCCTATTGTATGTCCCCCTACCAATTAGTGTTTGGGAAGGCTTGTCACTTACCCGTTGAGTTGGAACATAAGGCTTTATGGGCTTTGAGAAAGTTGAATATGGATTGGGAGGACGCTTCAAAATTGAGGGTGAATCAACTTCATGAGTTGGAAGAGTTTTTGATCAAGGCATATGAAAGATCTGTGTTGTACAAAGAGAAGATGAAGAGGTGGCATGATGCCAAAATCTTAAAGCGGGAGTTTTATATGGGTCATAATGTCCTTCTCTTCAATTTAAGATTGAAACTCTTCATGGGGAAGCTTAGATAGAAGTGGTTGGGCCCATTCGTGATCTCAGATTTTTACTCAAGTGGAGCTATTGAGTTGGAAGATCATGAGAAAAAGAAATTTGTGGTGAATGGGCAAAGGTTAAAGCACTACTATATGGGTGGACCCGGAGCGGCTAAGGTTGAATCGTTTCTCTTCAAAGATCCAAAATAATGACCAAGTGTTGTCGCGCCACAATTATAACTACGGCGCTTCTTGGGAGGCAACCCAAGATTTATTTTTGATGTTTTTAATATTTTTTATATTAATTTTAGCTTAGATTTGATTGATGCAAGTAATATCATAAAATTGGGATGCGAGAAGGTAGGTTCAGAGTCTCGAAAGTGAGCCCCAAACTAAGAATTTTGATCAAAAAACTTGCACCAAACTGGAACAACCTGTGTTGCCCAGCTTAAGCAGGTCAGCCATAGGTGCAAGGTATCTGGGAATTCAAAGCAAGCTAGTTTCAATGGAGTAAACTGCCTGGACCTGCGCTGGACTTGCTGCAGTAGTCCAGTCGCACCATGGATGCAGGTGGCATGAATTTGATACTAAGGAACTGTTATTTACTATCCCAACCTGCATTGGAAATGCTCAAGCAGTCCAGGCACAGGTTCATCGAATATTGGGCGTACATCAGGCTGCTACATTCTGCCGCAACCTGCGCTAGACCTGCTTAAGTAGGCCAGACGAAGGTGCAAAATACTTTGCACGCAGGTCACTTTAAAAATGTTGGGTGTCTTTAAAATGGGTGGGATTTAAGGGGCTGACCTAACCCGGTAAGCCCAAAATCTTTTTAAATAATTAAACAGCACCAAAAGTAGTCCAAACTCAACCTTTTCTCATTGCAATTCTATTTTAACGGTTCTTTTATCTCACACTCAACATTATTTCTTTCTTTACCAATAATTGAGCTAAAAAGAAGTGAGATAATTCCTTTGGACTTGTGCTTAAATTTTTCTTATCCTCTCTTACATCAAGAAAGGTATGCTCTCTCTTGATTTAATTTTTGAATTTTCTTAAGAATAGACATAATGCCTCATACCTCATAATAATTGGTCATTTAAAGTGGGTTTTTGTGAGCTTATTGGGATGACTAAAACTTGTTGGAATAATTATGTTGTCGTTGGTGCCTTGTTTCACTAATTTGATTCATGATACTCTCTTAAATGAAGCTAGTGCACCATGTGTTTGACAAAATGTCCATTAAACATTTCTTGCTTATTTTGTGTGGTGGGTGGATCAAGTATGATAATATGGGAATCTTGAATATGTTTGGAGATGATTTGGTGAGATGAGCTTGTTCTCTTATGCTACTATTCTCTTTTGTCAAGTTCTTAGTTAGCATGCCCACCATGTGTTTGTTGAAATAACAATAAGAGAGAAATGTCTTGTATGCTTGTAATGGTCAATGTGATTCTCCTTAGGGCATAATGTGGTCATTTCTTATGAATCATTATGAGTCCAATTGATCTTAAAAATAAAATATTCAATAGTCATTGGTAGAGGAGTTTGTTGAGAAATATGGCATCCATGGTTCTTGTTGGTCACTATGCCTAACCGGGAGACATGAATGCTTGCCTTTCCCAATGATAGATTAGATGACATCATTCTTAAGGGTATTGGTCATTCTTGTTTCCATTGGAGGTTTTTGATATCCTATGAACTAGTTTTGCGAAATGTGAAGAATGTGAGATAATTTAGAGCCCAAATGATTACGTGTTGTAATGAATGAATCCCATGGAATCTAATGATGAAGTTACCTTGCATCTATCAAACAAACATTTTCTTTTCTTATTTTTAATTTTCTTTCTTAAAATACAAAATTCCAAAAACATGTTTTACCTTTTCTCTTTTGTTTTGGTTTTATTTTGTTTCTTTCTCATAGGTATGTCTCCAAGGAAGAACTTTCCATGAGAAGCTAGAAATGGTAATGCCCCGAATAAAGGCAAAGCAAAGGCTACTTCCGCAAAGGGAAAAGAACCGGTCTCTAAAAATATCTCAAAAGTCCTAGATGTCCAAGCTACCATTGATCGCACACGCAAGGTTAGAAAGGAAGCGGATCAAATCCGGTTTAGTGTGGATGGTGTGAAGGAGTTATATGATGATTGGGTAACTACTAAAGGCTTCAATCCCAAGAAAGTATTTAGAATGAGGGGAGTTAACACCCATTTCCCCGAAATAATCGTCGAGGTTAAAGAACGGGTATGGGAACTCTTCACGGATATGACACCTTCCACTCATCGACTATGCTACTTCCTGGTAATTTTTCAAGAATTCTATGCTTCCTACATTGTTCGGCACAACAAACAAAAATATAGAATGCCAATTGTCGAACAACTGTGACATGAAAGTGTATTAGTTTGAGGAGTGGAAGTCCCTTGAACGGCCTCGGAGATCAATACGCTCTATTTTACTTGTGACTTAGATTCTGCGGTGAAGTGAAAGAAGATAATATTTGGCGGACGTCAAAGTTTTTCGTGGCTTGCTAGAGTGATTGCTAAGGACCTTCCTCTATAGGCTAAAGGTGAAGGTTAAATCAATAGGAGAGATCTTTCGGTTCAAGCCAAACATTGGCTTGGATTTATGGGTAATTTTCTACTCCCCTCAATAAATGACCAAGATATCGTGATTGATAGGATATCATTGTCAGATGCATCATGGATAAAATTGCAATCAATTCGGGAGAGTTGATATCGGAGACGATAAAGTTCAGGACAAAGTAACCAGGCACTTTATTGCCCTTTCCGACACTCATATATATGCTTTGCCTTATGTTCAAAGTTCCACTACTATCTACAATTGATATACGATTTATATGCACCAGAGTCATTGACATCACACATTGCAAGGATGAGGATAACCCTACAGGCATAAAGAGAAAAGCTTTGGTTTTGATAGAATTGGGTACAGAAGGGTTGTCGAGCTCAGAGGGAATGGAGATCCCTCTGAATTCTAAACTTGATAATGAGACTCATTATGATTCCATCGATACTCCTCTATCATCAATAACTGCACCACCATATTAGCCCACACAATCAGCATGGTCTTCTATGGTGACGTTTGCCAAGGTTGCTTCCATGAATTTGGCAAACAATGCTACTCTTACCCGATTGGTGGCGGATACTCCCCAGTTTATTCAGTCTACTATAACACCTCTACATAACCGTGTATCACAGTTAGAGCATAGAGTGTCCACGCTTGAGGTTAGGGGAGATTGTGAGGGGGTGGCATCTGTGAGGGCAGACCTTGATAGTTTACGGGCGAAGTTTCACTCCGGACAGCCCTCCTTCGGTCTTGATGAGGTAGAGATTTCTTTTCCGTCGGAGACTTCTAGCCCAGTTTTTCTATTTGATGATTTGTTTGGAGAGGGTCATGAGGACATTGATGATGAGGCCAAAGTTGATCTTATAGAGGGGCTACCAGAGGCCCGATAGGTTGAGTTTGCCTTGTAATTATCCAGGGATGAGGAGCATGAACGGAAGGTTGGGGCTAGTTCTAGCGCTTGACATGGTGATGAGTCACCCTTCATAGCAGAGTTGATGAGAGAAGCCAGTCTGATGAGTTTTCTATTGAGACAGTGCGATCATTCACCAACAGGGATCCGAGCTCGTAGTGCACCATAGGGAGTCTCTACCCTGCTCTACTCTCTTTCACTTTCGCATTGGGGACAATGTAATATCTTTAGTGGGGGTGGGGAATTTATGATTCGATTTATGATTAGTACCTATTGTTTCACTTTATGGCATTTGGTTGGAAAGATTGTATGGACATACTCTATGTTATTACTTTGATGTTTGTGTGTACACGCTACATTTTGTTATGTTTATTTACTTTAGCCCTTGTAGGGATGGTTTTGTGTTTTTTTATTTTATTATTATTATTACTGACATTGCTTTGGATGAGTCCTTGTCGGGCATTTTGATAATGATGTCAAATATTGTCGTTTTGTTGTTGAATTTATGTCATGTGCTTAATTTAAATATGGTATCTGATTGTGCGCATTGATCTTGTATCCTTTTGTATATACGTGTCTAATAAACTCCAAGGGTTTTCTTCGAAACTCGGTTCTTTCCTAAGGAGCAAATTTTTATTTTCTCTTTCTTTTGATCTTTTATTTTTATTTTAGTTTAGTTTCTTTATCGAACCGAGTGATAATTCACCCATCAGGGATGACGAGGCCACATCCTTAGTGAAGTATATAGTCCTTTTGGTTAACTAGGAAGAAGCAAAAATTTGAAAATACTTCCAAATTGTCATTGGCAAGGAATAAAATGTTTTTGAGAAAAACTGAAAATATAGTTGTAAGATCAAGGATGTCTTGAGTTTTCCTTTGAGTGAGACCATTAAACTCAATTTTTGGATCTCTATTTACAAGGATGATTCGTTGACTCGAAGTAACTTATGAACCTCAAATTGCTCAAGTTGGTTGGGATACTAACTTTTTGCTCTATGAGTATGATGCCATGAGTGGTGAGATTTTTGAATAATTCTTGTACATATGTGTAGTCTAGAACTTTCCCTGAGTGTATTCAAAGCGAAATTATAGGCAAACTTGGTTTGGAGGATTATCCGAGGCCCTTTTTAACCCGTCACAGCCAAATTCCCACCTTACCATTGTTCCCTAGTTAACCCATTTAAACCTTTTTGCCCTTCTTTCTTTCTTATTGTAATGATAACCATACTAAAACACCTAAACCCTTTTGAAAATATCTCTTTTGGTACTTAACCTCCTTTAACGTGTTGCATGATTCTAAATAATGGATTATAGTCAAAAGCCTAAGTTTGGGGGGTTGTGTATGTGGGAGAAGATGGTCAAAGAAAAGATAAGAAAGGTGTATGTAAGGTTGTAAACATATGTGCTTAAAAGACAAGAGATGTTCTTGATGATAAAGTTAAATATCCTAGCCCATAGAACTTGAACAAAAAAAAAAGAAAAATTGGAGGAGTAAGGGGCTAAGAAAGGCTTATAGGTAGAAAATCTCTTGAAAAAATCAAAGAAGTGAAATAAAGAAAATGGTGGCTTTGAATTTTTTGGTAAATGTTAAACAAAAAAGTAGGAAAATATGGAAAATGATTTGAAGAAGAATAAGGTGGGTAGTTTGAAATTTTAGAGGTAGAAAGGATTGAACGATTGCATCAAAGGAGGTCTTTTAGTCACTTGATCCATATATATTTCTTCCCACACCTTAAACATTCATCTTGACCCACAAGAACTTGGTGATTCCAAACTAAGTATACATTAGTGGCGAAAAACACAACGGGCAAGACTATGGTTCTATTCGACATACTTGAATTTCTTTGTGAGAATGAGTATGAATTCTTTTTTTATTTGAGATCCCTTAAGAATTGAAATGTCTTTGGTGTGTGGAGCTAACTCTTGCATGTGAGCGGCATCGATACTTTTGGGTAGAGGGTGACATTTTACTATCGGTTTGGGTAAATGAGTGAAGTAAGTTGCATTGTGAAGATTGAGACAATCTTTGGTTATTTTGTGTCTTATCTTAAGATGTTTTATGATTTCGAAAGTTAATTTGCTAAAAACTTTCATCCTTGCTTCATAAATATGTTCTTATTGAAAATTTTTGGTTCACTTGTTTCCATAACATGTGTGAAAAGTGTTTGTAGAGATTTGTTAGCTTATTCCTTTACTATAGATTTCTTCTAGGTGGATTTGAGTTAAATACCCTATCTTATTGAATTATTCTTGGTTGCTTGAGGACAAGTAATAGTTTAAGTTTGGGGGGTTGATATGTCTTCAAATTGATAACTTGCTAGCACGTTTTAAGACTAAATTATCATGCTTTTTCATTGATTTGATGGTACTCTCTTACTTAATGCTCATTCATGTAGGTAAAAGTAAAAATAGAATATGGTCAAGTCATTCAAGTCATAAAAGGCCAAATGTGAAGGAAAAGAGTCATCCACTTCGCATCTACTTTGGAACTGCTAGCCATTTGCTCTCTATCTGCTCTCATCCGCTTTGGATCCGCTCAAGCAGATCAAGAGCAAGGTGGCAGTTTTGTAATTTTAATCAAATATTGAGTGGGAGTTTAAAAATAGGGTTTTATGTCATTTTTCAAGACCTAGCTTTTATTTTCCTAACTAGGCATCTCTCTTAGCATCTTAGCATCTCTCTTTTCAACTTAGCATCTATATTTTCATCTTAGAAGAATTTTGTACTAAGCTTGAAAGATAAAATATATGTTAGTGATTTTCTATTGAAGAATTATTGAAACTCCAAGTTTGGAACTACATTCTCTCTATTTCTCATGGATGAAGTCAATGATAACTTTGGTATATTTTTACCCCTTTATCTATGAGTAGATAATTCTAAATCTTGGGGTTATGCTTTCTTAGGTTGTGGTAGTGCATGGGTTTTAGCTATTTATTCTCCTAATTAATTATTTGTAATGGGTGTTTTATTTATTACATGATATAACTAAGAGTTGGGGGTTGCAAACCCCAACCACCCTAGAACCCATGTCATTCTTGAAAGAGGGGACATGGGTGAGGAATAAATGCAACCAATGCCTTGATTCATTTCATTTAATGATATCTCTTAAACATAAAGATGTCAATTGAAGCAATAGATGTGGAAAATTATCACACTTGTGAGGTGTTCGAAAGAACCCATTTGTGAAATTTGGTGTTGTAATTGAAAGATTGACATCAATACATTGACATCTAGACTACCCATGAATTTTATCTAAAATATTGGATAATTGTCAAGTACCCATGCATGAACCCACACCTAGAATTTTTGTAACGCCCCGAATCTGGTACCCGAAATACCGCACGGTGCTCATGACCCCGAAGGACCATAAGATAACTCATGACTGATGTTTGTACATTTATACTACATAATATACTATATAAATGCGGAAATAAAGGCTTAAAGGCCAAAAGGTTCAAAACTATAGCATAGCTGATAAAAATAACATCTGGAGGGGGTATGAAATACCCAAAATAACTGAAATAACTGTCTGAACATGCTAGTCTGAAAAGCCTCTAACTGAGTGAACTATCTGAACAAAGATTTGATGGGACATGTCCCCAACTAACTCCAACTATTGAAATAAATTAATTAATGAGATAATAAAGTAATGATCATATCCTCAAAGGATGAGGACTCACTGCTAACTCTGACTGTTGATATTGGAATGATATTAATGCTCTGGAGCTCGTTCTTCTGAACCCATGGTATAAAAAAACATATCGCAAATGTGTCAGTACATTTGAATGTACTAGTATGCATGTGAGGTAGGCTGGATGCAAGGGTTTTCACATGCATGAACTGTACTAACTGACTAAATAACATAAATGTGAGAATACATGCATGAATACATAATAACTGTAACTAAATTCATGATATCATGATTACTAAATCTGAGTACTGATAACATTAGATACTGATAACTGTATAACTGAAATAACTAATACTAGGCGACTGTAGCTGACAGTCTAGTTTCTGATGGAACTAGATGAGTTTCGTTCTGATCTAAGTTGACTGTATCTGACAGTCCTGAATTCTGTAGAACTATCTGAGCTCTATTACTGAGACTGAATGACTGTATCTGACAATCCTGATCTGTAACTAAAACTGTGAGAAGTAGTCATCTAACCGACATGCCAAAAATAATGCAATATAGCTGAGTTGGGGTCTAATTTGTAACCCTAATTGGAAGGGTGTCAATACCGCGCCACTAGTAAGGACAATCTGTGAGTAACCCTCATATAACTGGTAACTCTAGTGAGAATGGTGGGAACCCTCATATAATAGGTTAAGTCACCTCATCTGCCCTCATATAACAGGCTATGATGTCTCACCCTACGCTGGCTACGTAGTTCTGGAATACAAGGATTGCTTCTAAGAATCACACCCTCATATAACAGGTGGGTTCCCTTCCTTGGGTTCACTCGGTACTAATTTCTACTCCCATCTGAATAGACACTGAACATGATTAACTGAACTGAACTGGACTGAGTTAACTGAGTTTCGTTGACTGGCGAAATACTACTGAGATTACTGAGTTTTCCTGAGTCATGAGACTGACTGAATTCTATGGATTATGGCTTGACTAAGAATATCTTGAAAATAAGACACTGATTCTAGGCACACAGCTAAATTTTCTGGTACAAGTAACCCCAGGACTCGATGGGAAAAAACTAACAAAGTATGACTTTCTTGAATACATGACCAACATCACAATCCATAATACAATAAGTTGGAGATTTCAGGAAGTACAAGTTCTAAAGCACCACAATGGCTACACATATATCCATAATTCATTGAGTAAGAAATTTCATCAAACACTGGACAAGCATAAACTTGTACATAAATGGGGATTTCATATTATCATACTAGTATGGTACTTTTCCTTCACATAGGCATTTAATCGAACACATGGGGAGCATGCTTTGGTTATACAATCATCAACACATCTAATAATCATGGCTACATCAATCAATGTGTAAATTTAAGGGTTTATCATGATTATTATGCAAATCACCACATCCTAGGGTCAATCATTGGAATATGTAATTTCAAAAATGAATCAAAACCCCACACATCATGAACATGAATTTCAATTTAATTTAAACCAACATTCATAAATACACAAATCTTGGATTTTGAAAAGAGATTCTTGAGCTTCATGGGTGAAAGGGACCCATGAATCAACACATGACATACCTGGGTTGTGAGTTTATTGAAGTTCTTAAACTTGAAGAACTTGGAGTCTCATAGTTTCTTGAATAATGATTTGGATCTTGTTCTAGGGGATTATCTTTGAGAGAAAACCCTAATTTGATGTTGCAGATGGATAATGAACTTATGAGCCTTAGTCTAATATAATTAGGGGTTAAAACGGGTGGTAAAAGACCAAAAAGCCCTTTTTAAAAACAACTTAAAATAGCTAAATAAACTATGCAATGATGGGTACACCGGTCCGTCGCTGGGTCGACGGTCTGTCGGTCCTGATCGTCGCACCTGGGTAGAATAGGGGTTCACTGCCTCTGTTGCGACGGTTTGGGAGGCGTTCCATCGCTAGCTCGACGGTCCATCAGCCTAAGTCGTCGCCCTTAGGAAAAAGGTGGTCTCACTGCCTCCGCTGCGAAGGTTTGGGTGACGGTCTGTCGTTAGCTTGCCGGTCCGTCGGCTCTCACCGTCGCACCTGGTCAGTTTTGACTACTTTCTGTATTTCGGCCATAACTTTCTACCCTGATACCGGATTTAGATGAAATTGATATCGTTGGAAAGCTAATTCAATTTTTCACTCAAAAAAAAGTGAAAATCTTAAAAATTCCATGTGTACAAAAATGGATTCATCTTTCAAAGTAAGTATCTAATATTCTTGGGATGATTTCAAGCTAGGTAGAAGTACGGGGTATTACAATTGCATAACCCCAAGGCTTATTCTCAATTTAATTCACTCTTAGCATTTTTCAACGTCAAGATAGTGCACTGAAATTGAATTTGTTATCATTTATAAATAGGTTCAAACTAAATGCCCCATTTTACTTTATGTTTGTTTTATTCACTCTACGGGTCATCTTTTAGTAGACTATCAATACTCTTGAGTTTTGAATTCCATGCTTTTACTACTTATAGATTCAACCCCAACCTAAGTTGGGTTATTATATTGACAACGATCACTTACACCCATTCAAGAGTGTAATTTAAGCATTATTAACCTAACCAACTCTCTAAGGTAGGGCTTAGCATAGTCCTTGGATAAATAGGGAGTGTAGACTGGCAAAAAATGGGCTGATCTGGTCATCCTGTCCACAATGACCCAAATCAAATCATGTTGATGATGAATACGAGGAAAACACATCACAAAGTCCATATTCACTTCTTCCCACTTCCAAGTGGGGACATTGAACTCCTACATAGAACCACTAGGTTTTTGGTGCTCAATTTTAACCTGTTGGCAAATAGAACAATGTCTCTCTTTATCCCACTCCACCAATAGATTTCCCACAAATCATGGTACATCTTAGTGGCCCCTGGATGAATCAAGTAATGCGTATCATGCTCTGGCAAGAATCCTCTATCTCAAGTCATCTACATGCGGCACACACAGCCTACCCTGGCAATGCAACACGCAATCTCCCCCTTAGGAGAAAACCTCTACTTTCTGATCTTTGACAGACTCCTTCAACCTAACCAAACTAGAATCCATATCCTGCTTTTCTTTTACTTCGACAACCAAAGAAGATTCAGAACTATTTTGCACCCATACGCTTCCCTCAGCTGAATCGACCAAATGGACACCTAGTCTGGCAAGTTGATGAACTTCCTGAACAAGTTTCTTCTTATCATCCTAAACATGAATCACACTGCCCATGGAAAATCTACTAAGGGCATCTTCCATTACATTGGCCTTGCTCGAATGATACAAAATATTCATTTCGTAGTCTTTCAATAACTCTAACCACCTCTTCTGGTGCAAGTTTAAATTTTTCTGTGAGAATACATATTGTAAACTCTTGTTGTCTGTGAACACATCAACATACACCCCATACAGATAATACCTCCAAAATTTCAAGGCAAACACTACAGTTGCTAACTCCAGATCATGGGTAGGATAATTTCTTTCAAGGGGCTTAAGCTATCTAGTGGCATAAGCTGTAACCTTACCTTTATACATCAAAACACAACCCAAACCAACTCGAGAAGCATCACAATAAACAACAAACCCATCTGAACCATCTGGTAAGACTAAAACTAGAGCTGAGGTAAGTCGAGTCTTCAACTCCTGAAAACTCTTCTCACAAGAATCTGACCACTGAAACTTGACCTTCTTCTGAGTCAATCTAGACATAGGGAATGGAATAGATGAAAATCCTTCAACAAACTGTCAGTAATAGTTGGCCAAACCCAAGAAACTCCTGATATCTAACGGAGAGTCGGTTCTAGGCCAGTTTCTTACTGGTTTGATCCTTTGAGGATCAACTCTAATACCACCACCGGAAATAATGTAACCAAGAAAAGCTACTGACCTTAGCCAAAATTCACAATTGCTAAATTTGGCGAACAGCTGATGGGCTCTAAGAGTTTGTAATACTATTCTGAGGTGGCCTGCATGTTCATTTTCGATACGGGAATAAACAAGAATGTCATCGATGAAGACTATGATGAACATGTCTAAGTACTATTTGAACACTTGGTTCATCAAGTCCATAAAGGCTGCTGGGGCGTTTGTGGGGCCAAATGACATGACTCGAAACTCGAAGTGACCATACCAGGTTTGGAAAGCTATTTTCGAAATGTCACATTCTCTTACTCTGAACTGATTATAGACGAATCAGAGGTCAATATTAGAAAATTAACTAGAACCATAAAGTTAGTCGAACAAGTTATTAATTCTAGGAAGTGGGTAATTATTTTTTATTGTGACTTTGTTCAACTGCCGATAGTTAATGTATTTCCTAAGAGAACCGTCTTTCTTACGCAGGAATAGGACTGTTGTACCCCATAGGGAAATATTGGGCCTTATGAATCCCTTATCTAGAAGGTTTTTCAACTCTTCTTTCAAATTCTTGAGTTTGGCTTGAGCCATTCTGTATTGTGGAATAGAAATAGACTGAGTATCCGATAAAAGGTCTATTCTAAAGCCAATTTCCCTTTCAGGTGGAACTCCAGGAAGATCTTTAGGAAACACATCTGGAAGTTCCCTTGATACTGGAACTGACTCAAGATTCTACGTCTCAGAACTAGAGTCCTTGACTCGGAAAAGATGATAGACACACTCCTTAGATATCATTTTTCTCGATCTAAGGTACGAAATAAGTTGATCCCTAGGCACTATGGTACTACCCCTTGTAACACCCCAAAAATGGGTCCCAAGATGTCACACGATGCTCAAGACTACGAGTAGTCTCAAGCTAACCCTGTAAGTCTTCTAATAAGTCTAAAACTCAGATCAAAGTAACTTAAACAAGTAAAAATACTGAAATACTGAATTATCTTAACTGAGCTGAAATCAACTGAACATAATGTCTGAAAACTAATACAAGAAGTCTGAATTATAGCTAGAAGCACGACAAGCCTCTATTACTAAGAACTAAAGAGGTATTGGGACAGACCTCCAACTGACTCGAGAAGAACTGAAAATAACTAATCAAATACTACAAAAGCTAAAAATTTGAATAAATAAGTCCTCGGACCATGAGGACTCACCAACTGTCGGGATGTAGATAGAGATGCCCGAAATCACTCTCGCTGCTAAGACTGGGCACCTGAACCTACATTATTAAATAATGTAGCACATGGATGTATATGTGGATCAGTACTTTGAGAATGTACTGAGCAAGTGGGGGTGAATGCATAAGTAAAAATAATATCTCAATGTTATCAGAATTCATAAAATATACATGCTAAATGTAATGACTCACATTGTCATGAATATCTAAAAGTTGAAAATCATCAATCATAAACAACAAAACATACTGTGAAAATCTGGTGAGCCATGACATTTAATTCTAAAAGCTAAACTGTTATTCTATTTTTAGGACTTAGGCTATAGGGAGGTTCTTCTAACCGACATACACTATGTGAGCTATCATAGTATCCAACGTCTTGTTCCCCTAAGGGGAAAATCTCATATTGGGAAGAGGTTTCATACTCTTGCCAGGGATTATAACTTAAGCTAAGTGATCACATCTATAACTGACATCCATATAGAAATGGAAATAATCTGAAACTATACCTACGTTGGCTCATAGTTCAAGAAAATTAGGATGCGCTAAACCCACACTTCCCGTTCGGTGCTAAATACTACTCCTTTTGATTTGTATGCTCATTCTGTAGGAAATACACTTTAAATGACATAATGATTCATACTGAAAGCTAATTGTGCATCTGTTTTTTAAAAACTAAAATTTAATCTATAAAGTGGATTCCATATCTTTAGCTAATGATCAAAAGATCAAATCTTTATTCAAAAACTAATCATAAACTATCATGGGGTGCTTAAAATCATAATTTCTTGGATTATCAATATCAAAGCTAGGGCTTAGTAACCCATATTTAAAACTCAAGGCAAATCATCATGAATCATAGTCAATAGCCAGAATCATGGGGGTTTTGCACAATTCTAGTCATAATAATGCAATTCAATTCTCCATAAGTGTAAAACAAGCCAAACATATGGACATGTAAAAATAAAGGTAAAATTCATCATTCAAATCTCGTGTAATAGCACAATCTTCAAATAGTAATCATTGGGTATGAACCCTAAATTCAAATTCCTGTAAATTCATGTAAAAACATAATTAAAAGCAAGTTTTGGGAACAAGGGTGAAAGGATTACCCTTGTTCATAACCCCACATACCTTGATTGATGAATTAGAAGAAGAAGCTTGACTTTGAGTTCCTATTTCTTCTCTTGAATATAGTTTCTTGGAGCTCTTGAATTGGGAACTTTGAAATTTGGGTTTTCTTGGAAAAAGAATGGTGGAAATTGGAGGTTCTTGGAGTTTAAAATTGAAGCCTAGGGTTTTCTTTGAGAGGTATTTGGTGAATAATGAGCATATTTTGCTCAATAATACTCTTAATAATCTGTTTTCATGATTTGAGGGCTTGGGAAAATACTAAATTACCCTTTAAAAATCAACTTCGAAAACTGGGCACCCGATTTTGCACCTTGGCGCTACGCGGTGCTAATCGCGGTGCCTCACTGGAAAAATGACGAGCGTAATTTTGACCATTAGCGTGATATGATGCTATCGTGTTGGGATATTAGAAAAAGGCAAACCCTATTTTTTCCATCACCGCAATGCAGTGAAATCGCGTCGCCTCACTGGAAAATGACGAGTGCAAAATTGCACTCCATCGCGATGCAGTTCCCGCTCCACCGCAATTCTTGGTGCAAAAATGGCCAATCACGGTGAGTTTATGGAAAGGGATAATTTCCAATTTGCCCTTCACCGCGACATGACATTATCGTGGTGAGCTACTGCCTTTTACTAAAAGGGCCATAACTTCTCACCCGGGTATCGGATTAAGGCAAAATTTGTATCGTTGGAAAGCGAATTAAATTATCTACCTATTAGTGGGTCAAGAGCTAAAAAATTCTTAGTGAAATGAATGATAATCTTGTTTGAAGTTGACTATGGAAATATTCTTCTCAAGAACTCAATCGGTAAGAGGTATTTTGATTCGTCTAATAGCTAGGAGTTACTTGAGGACTTAATATAAATCAAATTCTCTTATAAAACTACCAAAACACTGAAATTTATTTCTTGTGAGCTTGAAGAAAGGTTCCAATAATGATTTGGATTTTTGGGGTATTACACCCCTTCACTCAAGGATTGGTTCATTCAGAAACTAAAAAGGAACAACTCTGTTTCTACAATCAACTGAAGCATAGCATGAATGAAGCCAATCCATGCTGAGAATGACATCAAAATCAATTATCTCTAACTCTACAAGATCAACTAAAGTGACTTTTTAGGATATTATGACCGGATAGTTCTTGTATACCTATCTGGCTACAATAGAGACACCTACTAGGATAGACACTAAGAAAGGATCTATTAAGGTTTCGGTATTGGCTCCGAAGTTGACCGCTATATAAGGAGGTATAAAAGAAAGAGAAGCTCTAGGGTCAAGCAAAGCATAAACATATAAATGAAAGACCTGTAACGTACCAGTAACCACATCAGGAGAACTTTTCTGATCCTTTCGGGACTAAAGTGCATAGAGTCTATTTGGGCGCTGCCCACTAGTGGCACTAGAAGCGGCACCCTGCTGAGATGGGCGACCATACTGAGCTAGGGGACGATTGTGCTGACTCTGCAGAACTGCCTATGGACATTCTTTAATTATATGATCTGGCTTACCACACCCAAAACATACATCATTTCCAGCTCTGCAAATACCCTAGTGGTTCCTACCACATTTTTGGCTAAGAGGATTTTTTTCAAGCACTATTCACACTAACCTGAGACTTAGAGCCTGGCGCTCTTTCTTTGTAGTCATTCCTGAATTTGGTCATAGGTTCACTAAAAGATACAGAGCTGGGACTAAAGATTTTTGGCGGAACTAAGGACGGTTACCACCTTCTAACTTTGGTTGATTGAAATTAAAGCTACCTATTATAGCCATCTTATTATCCCTCTTTCTTTCTCCTTAACCTTTTCCTCCTCTATCTGTTGTGCATGGACCATCAACCTCACCAAGTTTATCTCTTTGATCAACATCATAATCCTACACTCCTTGATCACACTATCAGATACCCCAGACACAAACTTGCTCATCCTGGACCTATTATCAGTCACTACATAAGGAGCATACCTGGCTAGCTGAGTAAACTTGAGAGAATAATCTTTCACACTCATGTTCCCCTACTTCAGGTTAATAAATTCTAACACCTTAGCCTCCCTCAACTCCAATATGAAGAATCTATCTAAGATAGCAGTAGCAAACTCCTCCCACTCTATAAGTTTAGCCTATGTACCCCTATCCTCTTTCCACTACTTAAACCAAGTATGAGCCATATCTTGTAACTGATACATATCTAGTTCAGCACTCTTACTAGAAGTCACCCCCATAATATTTGTTACCTTCTGCACCATGTCTAAGAATTCCTGTGGTTCCTCCTCAGACTTAGACCTAGAGAATAAAGGAGGGTTCATTCAGGTAAAGTCCTGAATCCTGGATGCGACAGCATTGGCCACTGGGTTGGCTAAAATAGCAGTTGGCCATATATTTTAGGCTGCTACAGAGTGAGATAGAGTGGTGAATGCAACTCTGAATTCTGTATGAGATACATGCTCATTCAGGGGATCTTCCTAAATGGGAGGAGGTGCTGGATGGTTTCCATTTCTTCTTTCATTAGTTTTCCTGGGAGGCATATTCTATAAATGGAATGAAAAGTTGAATTAGATAGAGAGTTTAAGTTAAGATCCTTCTCATTCGCATAAAATAAATACTGAAAGAAGGGAAACTTTTCCTGAATGCCTTTAGCCTCTTGCCCATAAGTGTGGCGCACTACACACCCATGTAAAAGACTTTACTCAATGTGTCTTTCAGACTCCCTAGGACACTTTAAAACCTTAGGCGCTCTAATACCAAGTTTGTAATGACCCAAGAGTACACCCTAGACGCTATACAGTGCTTATGGTCCCATGAAACCATAAGCTAACCCATGAGCTGGTACCTGCTATGAGCATTGAATAAAACTAATGAACAATATACATAAAATTTTATTAAAATACCATAAGGTTTTAATAACTAAAAATAATACTGAAGCAACTGTCTGACATGTAATAATAACTGAAAAAACAACTAGTTGACTGATAGTGTCTTAAAGCCTCTAATAATTGAAATAAAAGAGTTGATAGGAAAGGCCCCAATTAACTCCAAAATTGTTTGACGATAAAGAAAATGATGAAATATTGTAATAGCTGAATAAAAGTCATGTCCTCGATAGATGAGGACTCACCATGGTAGTTGCTGCTGATAAATTGAGTTGTTTAAGTACAATCAGGAATTCGAGCATCTGAACCTATGATATAAGACATCATAGCGCAAGAAAAGAGTATACGTTCAGTACATTTGAATGTACTGGTATGCTAAATGAGGTAGGCTGATATGCACGGGTTTATGTTCATGAGTAATAACTAACTGAATGTATATCATGTGGTACTGACTAAGAATGCATGAGAACTGTAAAGACTAAAGATGCATGACCACGCATAAAAACATGTACTGAAGTAATCTGTAAAAAGCAATACTGAAATTTGATAGTCGAGTAGCTGGTAAATATATGCTATGGTCAAGCAATACTGAACTAAATTCTGAAATGAGATCTGAAACTGCAACTGTGGCAGTTTTCATCTAACCAACATGCCCCAACGTAGACTAATTGGGTTCCAACCTGTAACCCCAGTGGAAAGGGTTTTAATACCATACCACGAGTTACTAACAATGGTTGGGTCAACCCTAATATGGAAGGAAGACTCATGAGGTGTAAATATGTATGTCAACCCTAAACTGGCAGGATAACATATTAACCTACGCTGTCTACATAGTTTTGTATCTCAAGGATTATTACTAAGGGTAACAGCTTAAACTAGCAGGAATGCCCCCATCCCTGAGTTCGCTCAGTGTTGAATCCTACTTCCAACTGAATCGACAATGATCGCTATACTGGACTAGGCTTGACTGAATTCACACTGACCATATTAACTGACTGAGTACTACTGCTCATGGTATGATTGGGATCCTTATATAGCCACTGAAAACTAAGTAAACAGCTAAATTTTGAGTATCATAACCCCCAGGACTTGCTAACATTGACAATAGAACCATACTACAACTTTAGGATCAAATAAGTGGTCTTCATTCAAAACTCATTCATCTAGACATTTTGCCAAACACATGGTAGGCATAATATTTGTACATGGTGATGGCTAACATGCTAACATATCATGACTTCATCATTTCATTCACAATTTAAGCGATTCAACATGATGCTTACAACAACCAACATACACCTTAGGTTATTTCACATGAAATTCATATATTCATTACTTAGCACTCAAATTACAATAAATACATGGACATAATATGATTTAAAGAAACAAAATCATAACTTAATATTTAAAAAGAGATTCCTGGACTCCAATAGTGGAAGAAACCTAAGGATGAACACTTAACATACCTTGGTTGATGAATTTGTGAAAGTTGTTGGCGATTTCTTAAATCTTGGTCTTGAATTTGATAAACCTAGGGTTTTGTTCTTGAGAAAATTTGAGTAAAAGATGACCAATTATATTATTTTTTTCTTTAATCCCGTGTTATGGACCTATTGGGTAATGGGAAAATGACCCATTTGCCCTTAAAAATGTGGAACAAAACTGAAGAAAATACACGGACCGGACTGGGCAGGGCTCCATCGCGGGTTCCCCTTCCACCGGATTGGGTAGGGCACCGCGGGCTAATCGTTATGAGCTTTTGTTTAAGAAGTTAAAACACACCCTTACGCTTGTCTAAAAATTCCAAAACTCACCCGAGATGTACTATTGACTTTCTCGATCATGAATCAACTTAAAAACTAACTTTTTGATGTCGGGAAGGTCGAGAATAAATTTATCAAAGTATGAGGACTTTAGAAATGACTAAGTCCTAACACTTAGTGAAGATTTTCTATGTCTTCGGCCCTTTTAACATGTAAAGGTGATCGAAAATGAGCTGGGATCTTACGAGGTCTTACAAAAACATTGCATGGCATTAATGGAAAAATAGTTTACACTGGATTTCAAAATTGTAATTTGGAGTTTAAACCATTAAATAGAAAAGGCATGGCATTACATGGATGACGTGTAAGTCTTGGTATGATGATACCAATTTGGGAATGCCTTAATGGAAAATATCCATAGTTAAATTATATGTGAAAACGTTTTAGTTGGGCTTAACGAGAACTGAATAGATTCATCGAGAAGGTGTAGTCCTTGAGAATAACACTTGAAATCATGTTTGTCGACATTAGGGGTCTATGACTATTGTGTGCTTGCTTCGTGCATACTACACAATTATTATTTTGAGAGGCTACTATCTATTGGTTATTTTAGTCAAATCCCCGATCCATGTGGGCAATATGGATTGGGATCATTCTAGAGGGGAGCCAAACCCATATAGCCCATGGGTGCCTGGAGGTTGCTGCAAGCTATATAGTTCAGGATTAAATTCTAAATGATCATTTTTCATATTTTTTGCCCCTATCCTGGCATTTTTTTATCTTAATGGCTGTTGAGCATATGTTTTATGACTGGTTTTTAGGAAAATGCATATTTTATCTCTTTTCTTGGATTGCATGCCAATACTCGCCATACTGTCCATCCTCAAACGCTATATTATTTCATGATGTAGGTTCTGAGGCCTTCTTTTGTGGCCCTATGCAGCATTAGGTAGACCATTATCCTATTGGACAGTTGGTGAGAAGTGGTGAGCCCTCCATCATTCAAAAGGCAGTGTTGTTTTTTACTCATCCTCTTTATTTCATGTTGTGTTTCTTTATTTTGGAATAGTTGGGGTCATCACCTGACTTTTTTGATATTCTATGGCTAAAGTCTTTGCAGAAAGTATTGGGTGGTGATTTTGTTGGATTTGGTTTGAATTATAAACTTTATCTTGTGGTTCATAAGACTCCTACTAGTTAGATTCCGCAACGTGTTATTATTACTACACTCATGAGGTAAGGCTAAGTGCTCATCTCAGGCCCTGGTTGGTTTGGAATGCCTATCACGGTCAGGATTTCAGTTTGAATCGTGACATGGACGGATCTACTAATAAGTCTGTCATTGTAGTTATGCAAGTCATATAGGCTCATAAATTTAAAGGTTTTCAACTAATGATGTACATTTGAAAATTTTATTGAAAGTGTATATCTATCTGAATTTGATTACATATATATACATAAATGTAGGAAAATTCTCTATATGTATTTTTTGGACTGCTTCAAAACTATGGATTAATCCCAAACTATTTGAAGTTGTTGATTTTTTTTTTAGGTTTATATATACTTCTACATCCTTCATTTATATTTTTTTAGTATACTAATGAATTTGTTATATGATAGATATTTTAAGAAACTTCAATACATGTAGAATGAAAGATGAGGGTTGAGATAAATTCGAGAGAATTAGTCAATTGTTCTCTTAATATAGTTATTCTATTTCGGATGAGTTGACTTCTAAAGTGGTTGATGGTAAAACTATCAAGAAGATAATTGACTACATGAATGTGAACAACACTATTTCATTTATTTTAATATTAAATTATAGTGTGACAAGTGAATATTTTTTTAAGTATGCCGCTTTAATAAATATATGAAGGGAACTTCTATATTGTTGCAATCATAATACATATAGATCTTGATAAAAATAAATGATCATACCTGAGCTACAAGAATTATAGTAGGAAGATTGATGAACTTGGCAGTAAATTTTACTGCAAAATGTGTGAAAGCCTTGAGAGTTCTGGGATTCATAGGTTTTAGAAAAAATCATGGTTAAATTGAATTATAATTACAAAAAATAAGAAATTTTACTCAAACATGCCTTGCATGTATAAATTATTCCTGAAAGTAACAGATCTTGAAGAGATTGGCTTTATTACTTTATTGCTTTAGGACCAATACGTGACGAAACTCATAGGAAAGACTGTCACTGAATTAGTGAAAGGATTACTTGAGGTACAAAATAATAAAATCATATTAAAATCTATTTGTTTTACCTCTTTTAAGACCACTATTTATTTTAGAATGTTGGTGTATCTTCATATCGGTTACATTTGGATGACATTTTGAATATAGAGGTCATATTTAAAGTGGTCATCAAGAAAGACAACATAGACCAAAATGATGAAGTTTACACTATTCTTAAATTTAGTGATGATAAGGATCTCATCAAGCAATATCGTCCCTTTTCGTGTGAAGAAATATGAACTGTATGTTCACATTACTTTCAGACAAACTGAATCTGTTGGTTTATGTTAAAATAAATTAAATGAGATATAGATTGTTGTTCATATTATTATTTTTCTTTCACAGTATCTAGAGTTTATTCATGAACAACTCGCACCTAGAGACAATAATTTAATGGTAATTTCAACACACATTTATATGTAGATCTATACCTGATTTTGACAATCTTTTTCTGACTGAAATTTTAGGATTATGTAGTTGAGAATGACGGGAACTCTACTTCAAATACCCTTACAAAAAGAAGAAGATCCGAGAGTGTATCGTCTGTGGTAGAAGTTGATGAAGATCGGATACACAACTCTCCAACAGTAAAAGAAAAAAATTCATTAAAAAAGAGAAAATAATACGACTCACAAATCTTTTAGGAGACTTGAATACGATACATTCATTGGGATGATACCTTTTCTATTTTCAGCATTGATTTTTATCATGGATGAAATATTTTGATAAATTTTCAACAATTATTAGTAATTTTATGATTCTCTGATCATATTTTAATTTGTTATATGTTGATGATCATTTGTTGCAATAATTAATTCATAAAGTTTTTTGGCACTGCAATATAACTAAAGAAACTCTCAAAAAATCGATGGACATTTTCCCAGAAAGAAAATAGTGTGGCCACATCATATTCACATGAGCATAAAGTTACTAAAAGAATGGAATAAGGTTTTGAATGGTATAAAAATAAGATTTTGATCGGGATAATGCTTATTGAGATTAAAATATAAGATGAAAACATTAGTCTAATGAGAATCAAATTTGTTAAGATTTTGTCAGTATGTATAAATTTATCTATAGTCTGAGGTATCTCAAACACTATTGTACAGTTGAAAAAAAATATTAAGTAGTCGATTCTATGAGACTATGATTCTGAGCATCATAAAAGTAAATCTAAGTAGCAATATATACCAACATATATAAGAGCAATGCAAAAAGGTGAAGAGCTTTGATTATACTAATTTATAGGCTAGAAAATTGATCTAACATGATGATACATTTCATTCATACAAAAGAAAATGTAAGCAAGAGCAATCAAGGTCTCAGTATCAGCAAGAAAACTTGGCATAAAGAGAGCGCTGAGGAGTGTATAAAGCAACATTTCATCCATATTGGTACATAAAGGATAGACCTTATACAGTGAACTATTATTACATTTGAACCTTGCTATAACTAAGATATATGGAGTTGCACTATTAAAGCAAGCCAAACGCTAGAATAGAAAGCTCACATACATATTATTTTATGGATTTCTATTTCCATACAAGCCGTAAATGATAAGTAACATTAGCAATCAGTGAAATCTTAAAATAAGATTAGAACTCATACCAGAATATATTTGTAGCTCCTTGAACAAGAGTTGATGAGTAACGGAGGACATCAGAATTTTCAAGTTGAACCTCAAATAATTCCAAAGTAGAAGAGAATTTCTTTTAAAAGAGCAGGTTCATTACCGTTGCATAAATCAAACACACACTCCTCTCCCCTATATCCCTTCCCTCTTTTCATCCTTTTGAGGTTTTTCTATTTCTTTTTTGGGAGTTGGGAGTGAGGTGGAGGACACGAATTTGTATGAACATCTTGATAATATTTACAGATCATACCTTGAAGTACTGTCTTCACTTTTGGATATGCCTAAATACTTGCAGATTTAAGAGATTTTAAGGGACACATAAATATACCCCTATGAGACTTTAAGCAAAATGAGTAAAATTATTTAGAAATTCAATTCAGAGAGATCTTTTTGGGGGCCCATTTGTTCATAACATGTACAAATATAATGACCAAATACAAGAACAACCCAAGATATTGTTAGAAACACATGATTCTACACAAGAAAGAATGATCAAAAGTCTCTCCAATTGTTGGAAAGGAAATAAGAAGAAAAAAGAGAATGATGAGATCGACTAAAAAAATTTAAAAAATAAAAACACCAGAGTTATAGTATCATCCTTAACTTGTGGGTCTAGAAGCCATCTTTCACTTTTTGATTTGGGAGTTCTCATTATACCAATACACACAGAGTACATAACTTGAAGGGATACTAAAATTATTGAAGGGTGTAAAAATTCTACTAACCTACTTATGGAAAAGTAGTGAAAAATATTTGAAGTGAAGGATTGACTCCATAGTTGGACTATCAAATCAAGGATCGATTTTTCATTCTGAGGTATATAGAACGATCAGCAAGCACATTGAAGTAGCATATTGGTCCTACTTTTTTTATCTTTCAGGTTTACTCTTCACCTCATGAAAAGTGTCTAGCCTATCAATGAACTTCAATTAGAAGGTGATCAAAATGACTGACAAGCTATGCTTACCATTTAATGGGATGGAAGCAGATCATGCAGTAAAGAACTAAAAATATTATCACCTCGGGTACAAACTACAACATAGAAGAGAACAAGAGAAGGCATAATTTGTTTCTTTTAAATATTTAGAGAACTATCTTTTGAATTAATATACAAGGTCTAATCCATGAACTTTGTCTTGAAAAAGATAACACTTAAAACAAATAGTCGGCAAACTCTATATAAACTCTTAAGCAAATTAAGGATGAAAATGTTAGTGATTAGGAATAGGAAATTTAGTAATCTATAGCACAAGAAAAGTGATCTGATCACAATAATAAATTTAAAGTTGCATCTTTGCAGCTGATTTTGAAATTTAAAATACTCTTTTGAATGCCATAGATATAGCTGAAGCACTTAACTAATATCAAACAAAACTCATCAGTGTATATGATACTTGGCGTTAATGTGGAAGGAATGAAATAAAGTTCATGGAAGATCTTGAAGTAATTCAACGTGATAGACTTTGTCCAAAACCTGGAGCGGGGTAGCTATAGAGACTATCATAGGCCACCTTTTCCGGTAATTATGTGGAGGAACATTTAATTTAGAAGGGAGGAAAATAGTTGCATGAATGAACACTGTCATTTTCTCAGGATGGGGTCCCGCATGCTTTCTGACAAATGGTATCAAGACTCAATATAACATTATTATTAATATATCAACTCATCATCTCATCCTGCAAGGACTAATTATGTGAACTATTTATTCTGTACTAACATCAAACATAATAATGATTAAATCATTAAATGAAAATCAAAATCAATTAAAATTTCATACCTGATATTAAATTGCAATTTCACCAAAATCACTTGATGTTCTCTGAACCTTGCGCATAGTAGGAGCTTTAATGCACCAAGGTTGTCAAAACTTTTTTGTCACCCGATGTTCTCTGAAAATATAGCGAAGGAAAGTAAAAGAAATTTTCAATTTGACCCTTGACCTGAAATTGCAGTCTCAGTTCCATGATAAAGGGATGGGATAATTTTTCCTAGCAAGTATAATTTGAAATAGGAATTTGTAGAATTTTAGTTTAGTAACAAAAGTATAGTACACATGTATTCTCACTTGCTTCTTGCAAAATTAAGATGAGTAATGTATAAATTTGTTTACAAAGTCAGACTTAATTCTAGATATCATAGTGAAACATACAATATAAAAAATATCCATCATAGCAATTCTTTTATTAACATTTAATTAAAAAATTTAGATGTGTTTGATATATTTAGACACTAATAAAATTGATAATAAAAAGAATTTCTTGGTCACTCATGTATTGAATCCTTCAAAGATAGTATTTTTAATATCTTGGGGTAAAATCATCTTCTTGATTTTAATTTTTTTTAATTTCTGCATTGTAAATTAGAGTAGATGATTTGAAACTAAAAGGGAGTTCAAGGGTAAGAAACTTCAGGTTATTCTATTGTATAAATATCTTAGTTGAATATAGACACTGTCACTGAAAAATATAGACATAATATAAAGACTGAAAAATTATTTCTGAATAAAACTAAAAGATAATTTATTGTATATGTATAACAAAAAATAAGAGTGACTACTTCAATTTTCTCTCAGCCCTTTTCTCTTCTTCTCTTAACAAATTGACTTTCGCAAATGCTCATATGAAATTCAAATTCAGAAGCACATACAAATGAAAAATCAAGCTACACAATTAGCGAGCCTAAATAAAAAATCCTACGAAACAAAAAATGGAATAAATACGCATCGAATGAAATAGGTGTTTGTGTGTGTATGTGTGTCTTTATATATATATATATATATATATATATATATATACATACATATATATACATACATATATATATACATACATACATACATACATACATATATACATACATACATATATATATACATACATACATATATATATATATATACTAGTGTAACCGCACGTGTCTCACACATGTAACTTTTAATTATTTAAAACAAATGATTTTATCTATTACAAAGGTTTTTAATGAAGTGCAAAAAATTCAAAATATATATTTTATTGTAAGCACATATACACTTTACTATCTATTAGTTTCAAGTGGTTAATGAATTTAATATATTGTAGATGTAGATTTATAGACTTTTTAAATCTTCTTAAAATCAAATTTATTTGATTTAGAATTTTTAAACTAATGAAAATAATATTAGTTGTCATTAATTCTGATGACTTCTAATAACTAATAAGGAAAGTTTTACCATAAATATATTTAATTAATTTTCAACTCTTAAATATTAGGAAAAAAATAGTGAAAAGACGATTTTGTCTAAAGCAAATACTTTTAATGAAGGACAAAAAGTTCAAACGACATTTCTAAGATCCTTCACATTTTTAATATATTATAGATATAATACATACATATATATTTGATAACTACAAACAGTGATTAGAATCGTAGTGATTGAAATTTTCAAGTTGTTCCTTCTTTGTTTATCTTATTTTTAAAATAATGTCATTTTCTCTACAGAAAATAATGATCCCACATATGACAGAGTAAATTTTATCAATAGGAAAGAGTTTCTCCGCCTCTATGTGACATAACAAATGGTCAGGTCTAATATATATATACATAATTAATATTTTTAGATTTTTTATATCGTTTTACCCGTATAATATACTTACCTTAATTTATCATGTCAAGAAACAGTACCTCAATTTAGAAATAAAAGGTGTTTTTTAAGTTACAATGTCAATGAACTGAGAAAACAAAAGAATGTGTCAATCTTAAATATGTCAATTGATAGAATTGTACGTCAGAGAACATTACAAAAAGAATTTTAATAACTCGGAATAGAATAGTGATATAAGAAAATTTGAAATACATATAGTTGATGGAGATAAAATAAAGGGATAAATTGTACCTTCAATTTCATCATATCAAAATTGTACACCATTAATTAGTGTACCCATGATGAGACTTGAAAATTTTCTTCATCACAACCTTCCACACATTACTCAAAGTTTCTTTCGCTATGTGATTTGAGCAATGCTAATATTTCTTTGGGGACAAAATTTAAGTTTTTATCAAATTACTATTTAGATTTACTTGAAAGAAGATATTATTTTTATTTGAAAATCTTAATTCATCAATGATAGATTTTGAAAGTTGTTTGTCCACAAAGTAGAAGAAGGACAAAAGCATATTACTTAATGAGATTACTGATTTCAGGCAAGATATACTGCCCAAGTTGAATTGTGCTCCAGCTGTTGATGGTATAATTGAATCTCCTCATATTTTCATCAAATTGGTTATAAATACGTCAATAGATATTTTATCATTTTCTATTACACTTCATTAAAAATATCTTTTATCTTTTATCAATGACAGATTTTGAAAGATGTTTTCCCCCAAACACAAGATAGAAAAAGGGAAAGTCATATTAATTTAATGAGATTACAGATTTTCAGATAAAACATACTGCTGATTTGAATTGTGCTCTAGTTGATGATGATAAAATTTGAATATCCTCATATTTTTAGCATATTAATTATAAAAATTTCAATATATATTTTATTATTTTCTAACACACGTCATTAAAATATCTTTTATCCTTTATTAAGGCAGATTTTGAAAGTTGTTTTTTCCCAAAATACTAAGCAATGAAAGGGTAAAGGTATTTTCATGATTGAAAATACTAATTCAGATATTTTTAATATGCAATGTGAAAATTTGAAATCTAGTAATTCTACACCATAATATCATTCAAGTTATTTTCGTGTTAGTTGCTCAAATTTTTCTTAATAAGAAATTATTACTAAATTTAATTATCAATAAAATACTTAAATTCTATCAAGACCACTATTTGAAGTTATTAATCACTCATTTTATGCTAAATTTATTCATTGTAGGTACCCAAAGTCTATCAACTGTCTGATTTAAATTGTGCTCCTTGCGATAAAGGTTAAGAAGATGAAGATGATTGTAAAGGTATGTAATCAGTAATTAAGCTGATTATCAATTATTTTTATTTGATATTGACATATAAAATAGTAACTTGATTGCCACATAATTCATTTATTATTATTTTCTTAGAGGATGATGTTAATTGAGGAAACGTTTGTAATGAAGGTATGCACTATTTAATTTTTACATATATGTGAGTAACTAACAAGAAATCATAAAAATAGTAATTTTATATGACTTTAATGCAATATAGTTTTGATCATTAATAGAGTACTGGAATATCATAAATGTTACCAATGAATGTGAACATTGTGGGACATGTTTTTGCTACGAAGAAAGAATCAAATAGATGAAAATGTCTAAAAGATCAGAGTTATCTTTATATGGTAATCATGAAAAGATGAAGTTGTCAAATATAATTAAGCCTCCTCAAGCTCTAAGCCAATTGTTTCTTGGATCTGATTAGAGAAAATATCTATTTTGATCTTATCATCGAAGCATATTCACATTTCATATATAATTCTTCATTCTCCATTTCATATTTTATATAGATTCTAAAAGAAATTACTTTTGAGAGAATATTAGGAGTTATAATTGTATGTTCTCATTTACTTCACTAGGAGAAAAGGTTAATGTATCTGTCAATCAAAGCCGGGAGCAAGAACTTTCAGAATGTAGAGACACAACTATCATAGAACAAAAGGTTGTTGCCTCTTCAGAGATCCATCCCAAAGTTTTCTCAATTATATATTTACAATATGAATAATGAAGTTTAAAATAAAATTTATGCCGTAAGTTTTATGTTTTTATCATTTGTGAGTAAAGATATGTAGATAATATTATATATGAAAAGGCAATATTTGATAATTTATATTTTTAATTCTTTGCAGTCGTGGTCAAGATATAAATAAACTTCATGCAGTGATTGTTAGTGATCTAAAGCAAATGCTTGATAGCCACAATGTTTTAGCTAAAATATTCAAAATGGGAAGAGACATATTTCAAAAAGATAGAAGCTTTAAAATTAGATTGAGATTAATAGGCAAAAGAGTCATCGTTGGAAGAAGATATAACTTGCCAACATTTTCAGAGGTAGCTGCTTTGGTAGTAGGATATTTTGAACCATCTAGAAGTGACAGAGATATTGTTCTTGAAATTTATTCTAGACAACTACAAAGGATTAATGAACTAAGTGTTGAATATTTAAGCTTGTGGTATTCTTTACCTTTTTCTACAATAAAAATGGATACAGAGAGGACATTCCTATTACTACTGATGATGTGAAAACTCCTCAAGGAAGGTAATATGTTAGCTTTAGAGAATATTTTTCTTACAAGATTGGAAATAGGAAGGATAAAGTTCCAATGATTCTATCTTCTAGAAGATTGTTTCAACAGTTCTTGATTGATGGATATACAATGTTTCAAATCTTTTCGATTAAACTATCTTTGATTTAATTAAAAATGATTGGGAGCTCATATGTATAAAGGTTTGAAAGATACACTTTTGCAAGGAGAAATTGATCCATTTTCTCAATAAAAAAGGAGAATTTTTGAGATAAAGCTTCACAGAAGGTGCATGACAAATGCTTCAGAATTATCAAGATGTTATGACAATATGCAAATAGGCTAACTAACATGATATTTTCTTCAGTTTACTTGCAATAAATGGCCAAAGATCTGTAGATTTATAGAGAGTAGGGGCTTAAAATTTGGCAATCGTCTAAATATTTTATCTAAAAAATTTCAAAATAAAATTAAATTGCTTAATAAAGGACTTGCTAGATAAATGAATTTTTGAAAGAGTAAAAGAAGGTGTATTCGGTTTCTCACTTAAAATTTTTAAACACATATTTTTTCATATATTAAAATATCTTTGAATATGAATTTCAATCATTTATTCATCCAATAATTTATTCGATACAATGATTTATATAATTGAATTTCAAAAACGAGGAGCCTCATGCTCACATTATATTTTTTTATTCATGAGCAAAATAAGTATCCTATTGTTGCGGATATTGATAAAATTATTTTAGAAAAAATATCAGATGAATTGACCGATCTTCACTATTATAAAGTGGGGACATTATTCATAATGCATGGCTTGTGTGTTTCCGCTAGGAACTACTCTCCTTGCATGAAGAATGATAGATGTACAAAGCACTTTCCAAAAAAAAATATTTAGTCAATCATAATTGACGAAGATGATTATCCTATTTACAATAAAAGAGAAGATGGTGGAACTATCAAGAAAGATGGTATTGACCTGGACAATAGGTATGGGGTACTGCTTAATCGATTGATATTATTAATGTAGAGTGCTCATATAATGTTTATTTCATCAATTTTTTTAAATTAGAATTGGAGATATGATATTTTCTCAAAGAAAGATTATAATTTATTAATTTTCTTATTAAGTTGGCATAGGTATGTAGTGCTGCACAATCAATTCTTATTATTAAAAATATGGTGCTCATATCAATGTGGAATGGTGCAATCAATTAAATCTATTAAGTACTTATTTAAGTACATTAATAAGGAAAAGGATCACATCGTTGCTGCTTTTTCCAAAGTACGAATGAGGAAGATTCATCAAATGTTAATGAAATCAACATGTATTATGATTTTTGATACATATCATCTTGTGAAGCTACTTGGAGAATACTTGAATTTCCAATTCACTATGGACAACCTCCGACAGAAAGATTAGCATTTCATCTCAAAGATGAATAAAATATTGTATTCTTTGATGATGATTCAATTAATGATGTTGACAAGAGGCCGAGCGTAAGGAAGTCAATGTTGTTAAGTTGGTTTGAGGCTAATAAGAAATTTTCTAAATCTAGAAAACTTACTTATGCAGAATTTTCGCTTAAGTTTGTATGTAAAAAGAATGCAAGAGAAACTTCTGCATTTTTTATCGAGAGGATTTTCTTTGTTCTGCCTGAAAGTAGTGAGTTATACTATCTCAGATTAGTGTTAAATATCATTAGAGGTGAAAAACGTTATGAGGATATTAAAAAGATCAAAAATCATGATTACACAACTTTTAGAGATACGTGTTATGCACTTGGCTTATTAGATGATGATAAAGAGTATACTGATGTCATAAAGGAAGCAAGTGACTAGAAATGCCACCTTATCTTAGACAACTATTTGCATGTTGTTGTCTAATTCAATTCCACGATCAGAATATGATTGGCAGTTAACATAAAAATTATTATCAGAAGATATCCTCCAAGAAGAAAGAGTATTGCTATCTAATTCAGGTAAATTTATAGTTAAGAATAACTAAGATTTCATATGTAGGTTGATATTATATTTTATGTTATTATCATTGTGATATTTTATTCTTTCAGAGGTAGAGATGACATATGGTGAATTGAGAAATCATCGTTAAAAAAGGTTGAAAAAAATTTAAAAGATTGTGAAAAAAGTTTTAAGGAATTTCCGACTATGTCAAGACATGTTTACAATGAGCAAAAAGTGGAGAATAGTGATAGATTAATCCTTGATGAATTGAATTGTAACATGCGCTTTTTGTTGGTTGAACACCAATAGTTAGTAATGATTTGACATCAGAACAAAAGTTGGTGTATGACAAAATAATGACAGCAGCAGATGAAGAAAAAGATGAATTGTTCTTTTTATATGGTCATGGAGGAACTGACAAGACTTTTATTTGAAGGACTTTTTCTTTGACATACGATCTAGAAGATATATTGTATTAATTGTTGCATAAAGTGAAATTGAATATATTTTATTACCGGAAGGTCGAACATTTCATTTGAGATTTGTAATTTCTATCAATCCAACTAAAGATGGAATATGCAATATAAAGCAAGGTAGTCTTCTAGAAAAATTAAATGTCTAGACAAAATTGATTATCTGAGATGAGATGTGAATGATGCATAGATACTATTTTGAAGCTCTTTATCAGACTCTCAGAGATATTCTTACGTTAAAAAACACATTTAGTTTAGATAAATCTTTTAGAGGAAACATAGTTGTTCTAGGGGTGACTTTAGACAGATTTTGCCCGTCATAACCAAAGGAACTAGGAAAATATTATTAATGCCACTTTAAATTCTTCAGATTTGCGATGACACTGTAAATTTTTAAAGCTAACAACGAATATAAGATTACAAGAAAATCAGCTACGCAAATATTTGAAAGAGTTAAGAAATTTTGCCAATTGAATTTTGGCAATCGATGATGGAAATAATGAAAGCTATTCAAATTCCTGATGATCTTCTCATTAAGGATTGTGATGATCTAATATCAACAATTATAGAGAATACGTATCCTGATTTCTATCGTCATTTTAATGACTTAGATTACCTCCAACAAAGAGCAATTCTTGCTACGACTCTAGACATGGTGGAGTTGATCAATGATTTTATGGTATCACTTAATCATAATCATGAGAAAACATATATGAGTTCTAATACAGTTAGTATGTCTGATTATTCTTCTACAGCATTGAAGCATGTGCACACACTGAAATTCCTAAACAGTGTCAAGTGCTCTTTCATTTCAAATCACTCAAACTCAATAAAGGTAGGTATACCAGTAATGTTATTGATAAACATAGATTAATCATCAGGATTGTAGAGTAGTACGAGGCTGATCATCACAAGACTTAAAAATTGAATTATAGAAGATAAGCTTTTATCAGGCAAAATGGCAGGTGAAAAAGTATTTATTTCAAAAAGGAGTTTGAAACCTGATGATGCGAGAATACCTTTTAAGTTCTAGCGAAGACAATTTTCTATCATTGACTCATTTGAAATGACCATCGACAAAAGGCAAGGCCAATTATTATCTCATGATGAGTTATTTTTTAAGAAATCAGTGTACACATGAATAATTGTATGTTGCTCTTTCATGAGTGACAAGTGGGAAAGGATTAAAAAAATTTAGCCTACGATGATGGAAAAAAATATCAAATGAAATAAAAAATATAGTGTACAAAGAAGTTTTTTGTAATTTAATTTGAGAAATTAAAAAATAATTTTTTTAGTTATCTTTTGATCTTTTGTTCTCATCATGTTGGGCAGTTTGCTAATAATTTTTTCACGTGATTTACTTTTTATTAATCCAAATGAGTATTTTATTAGCTCTTTGCTCTAAACAATTTTTCATAAAAGCACGAAATTTAAGAAATGATTGAATACTAATCTATGGTTCAGAGAGAGAAGACAGATATATCAACACTAATATTATAGAGAATCACTAATCTGAAGGAAAATCAAAACTAGCATGGTAGAGAGAAACACTGCATAGGAGAACAAAGTTCTTTGGTGAGTTCATATAATACAGTTTGTATTATAACTTCATAAAACTTTATCACATAGCTCATTTTCACCATATCTTTCAAATTTGTGTTTCATATTCAAAGAAAAAAACTGATCATAAATGTTAGTCATAATGACAGTTATCAATGAATTAATACAAATAGAGAAAAAGGTTGATTGAATTTGTTTCTTTCCCTTTTCTTTCATTGTACAGATAACTATGTCCAGTGCACATTTTATATTCTGTACTAAGGTTCAAAGAATTTTTCATGTCAAAATTAAACGCAGGTGAAGATAACACTTCATCAATTACATCTAAAATATAAGTTAATTTTAGCGGAAGCTAAAAGTTCACAATTTTTGTATAGAATAGTCTTTTTCTTTTTGAAAGAAGGGAACTAAGCAGATAACAATTTTAACTTCCAAATTAATTTTTTCCTCAATTTTTCTTTACACAGTTCTACCTTCAAAATGATGTAAACATACCGGGGAAAAGATTGAAAGTAAAAGATCAATATTCTTTCAAAAATTTTCTGACCCTTTTTGGGAGATTTCATTATTACTTACATATATCTTGAACTATCATGTATTCAGGATAAAGAAGCCTTCATCCTCTGTATAGAGGATAGATCTCTCTTTTGCAAAGACTGTGATGAAGTAATTCATTTAGCCAATAGCCTTTCTAAGAACCATCAGCGATTTCTAGTCACTGAAATTCATGTAGCCTTGAGCTCAAGCTGCAATAAGGATGTAGTAAAAATTCAACTGGAGCCACAACCCCCTCAGCAGAATACCCAATAAGTTGGCTTAAAAATGCCTCCACGACAATTGTCCAGTGTCACATCACCATCTTGACCTGACAGTGATTTATTAGAATTTTCAAAGCATGAGTCGAGTGACAAGGTAAAACAAATTTCTTTCTTTTACATTTTTCAAGTATCCTATATTTTCTACCCCTTGGGTGGATAATGATGAATAGAAGACTTCTCTAAGATGAGAAGCTATCTATTTTTTTGGTAAAGCATCATTGAACTTGAATTTGAAACACTCAAATATGTAAGACGACTTTCTTACATTTCCTGATTCATAGAGGCATTATTAAATCGTTGACTCTATATATGTGTGTGTAATATATATCTATTACTACAATATATTAAAAGTGTGAACTCTTTACATTTCTCGTTTCATAGGAGGCATTATTACCATTATATATATATGTGTGTGTGTGTATGTATGTATGTATGCATGCATGTATGTATGTATAATCTGCAATCTATATCTACAAGTATAATATATTAAAAGTGTGAAGAACCTTCAAAAAATGATTTGAACTTTTTACCCTTTGTTAAAAGTATTCGCAATAGATAAAATCATCTTTCACTATTTTTCTTAATTTAATATTAATATATGGAAAATGTCTAATTTGTAGAATTCATATATGAAACAAAGTCGAAATATGTAGAATCCTTTTAGCAGTAGAATTCATGAAAAAATTATTCTCCTATTAGAAAACACGTGAATGCACAATTAAGATCCATAAATATCTTTTGAAGATGATAAAAGAAACACAAAATCACGCCTCTAATTTCATCAACAAGGTTGAATTCGTCGACTTAAGTATCTTATTGATTATCCTCATCTCATGCAATTTAACGGTAACGCCCCGAATCTATTACCCGAAATGCTACATGGTGCTCATGACCTGAAAGACCACAATCTAACCCATGACTGATATCTGTAACTGAGCACTGAATAATATACTATAATTATACGGAATATAAGTTGTAAGGCCATAAGGTTCAAAACTGAACTAATACTAAATATAAAATAATGTCTGTAATGGGGTATAACAATACCCAAAACTAAAATAAACTGTCTGTAACATGTTATAGTCTGAAAGCCTCTAAACTGTCTGAAATCTATGGAGTTGATGGGATATGTACCCAACTAAGTCCGAACAACTGAAATAATAAAGTAATAAAATAATCATGCTATCCTCGAATGATGAGGACTCACTGCTAGTTTGGCTGCTGAACGTTTGATCTACTAAAGATGCTCGGGAGCTCGTGCTTCTAAACCTATGGTATAAAAACACCATAGCGCAAATGCATCAGTACGTTTGAATGTACTGGTATGCAAGTGAGGTAGGCTGAATACAAAGGGTTCATATGCATAAACAATACTAACTGACTGAATAACAAGAACGTGAGAATACATGCATGAATACGTAATTGTAACTGAGATTGTGATAACACTAGCTCATGAATTTTGATAACGTGGATTTACTGATATCTGAGTACTAATACTGGGATACTGAATGACTGAGTCTAGTGAGTACTGAGGAAGTGATGTCATATTACTGATAAAGGAATGATTGTTTCTGACAGTTCTAATTATGAAGAACTGGTCTTATTGAATGTATCTGATAGTCCTGAAATCTGAATACTGGTAACCTGAGTTACTGATAACTGATATAACTGATATTGTGTGACTTTGTCTGAAAGTCCTGATTCTGATAAAACTAGTTGAGTTTTGTACTGTACTGAGTGACTATTTCTGACAGTCCTGAATCTGAAGAACTATCTGAGTTCTTTTACTGAGACTGAAACTATAGGAAGTAGTCATCTAACCGACATGCCCCAAATAATCTATTATAGATGAGTTGGGGTCCAATCTGCAACCCTAATTAGAAGGGTGTCAATACTGCGCCACTGGTAAGGGCAAGCTGTGAGTGACCCTCATCTGGCAGTGTCCCCAAAAGAGAACGGCGGGACCCTCATCTGACAGTGTTTATCCACCTCATCAACCCTCATCTGTCAGTGTTGATGTCTCAACCTATGTTGGCTATATAGTTCTGGAACGCAAGAATTGTTTCTAAGGATCACACCCCCAACTGTCAGTGTGTATCCTCATCCTTGTGTTCACTCGGTGTTAAATTTTACTCCCATCTGAATAGACATTGAACATGATTAACTGAATTAAACTGTTACTGATCGTATTATTTAACTGATTTGAACAGAATTCATTAAATTCTGTTGACTGATGGAATACTACTGAAATCTGATAACTGACTGTGATTACTAAGATTACTGAATGAGACTGGGCTAATACTGAGTTTACTGAGTTTTTCTGAGTCACATGACTGACTGGATTCTACTGATCATGGTTTGACTGAGAGTATCGTGAAAACATAACACTGGCTCTAAGCACACAACTAAATTGTCAGGTACAAGTACCCCCAGGACTCGATAGCATGAAACTGACAGGACATGGCACTTCTTGAACACATGACCAATATCAACAATTCATAATACATCAATTTAGGGATTTCATAAAGCACATGGTTATCATAGTCTTGTACATGAATGGAACTGCATATAAACATGTCATACTTTCATCAACCTTTTCTCATGGACATTCCCTCAACTATTCATAATGCACACAATATCATGGAAGTCATTCTTGGTCATTGAGTAAAGCATGCATTTATCAATTTGGTCACAATTAAGCTATAATTCATAATTTTTATTCTATTAGGCATTTTATCAAACACCTAGGGTGCATGACTTAGGGCATAGGTATGACCATCAAATTAATACAACAAAACTACATATTTCAACTCAATCTTACATGTTTCAAACCACATACTATCATAGGTTCATGAACAACACATAAAGATTCCTACTTGGGAATCATACAACCATAATCACATGAACATAATCAACCCACAATAAAATATTCACAATACAAGATTTAAAACTTGATTCTTGGGCTTCATGGATGAAAGAAATCCATGAATGAATACTTTGCATACCTTAGTTCTTGATTTTACGAAGATTGACGGAGAGATTCTTGAATTTGAGTCTTGATTTCTTGAGCTAGGGTTTCTTGGCTTGAGAGAGAGTAACTCAATTTGGGGAAAATTTGAATGAATAATGATATGACCATGTAATTTTAGGGCTAAGTGTGTGCTTAAGCTTATTAGGGCCATGGAAAAAGACTTAAAGGCCTTTGACATTAAAAATTCGAAACTGATTAAAAATTCCAATTTTGGCACCCGGAGCGATGCGGCGCTATCGCGTCGTGTCATTGGAAAGTGACAATTGGGAACTGGGATGACGGCGCGACGCGGAGCTATCGCGGTACCATACAAATTCTGAAATCTGGCCATGGCGCGACACGGAACAAATCGCGGACCCCTACTGGAATTGGACAACTGCCATTTTCACTTGTGGCGCGGCGCGCCACTGACTAACATGGCGTTGTTTTACGACGGGGACTTGAAATAGTCATAACTTCTTACCCGGTTATCGGATTTGAGCGAATCTTATATCGATGAAAAGCTTGTCCAATTTCCCACATGATAAAAAGTGAAAATCTTGAAAATTCCACATATATAAAAGTGGATTCATCTTTCAAAGCAAGTCTTTGACATCTTTGGGACGAATTTAAGTTAGGTAGAAGTATGAGGTATTACATTAACTTCAACCAATTTATCATGATAACTTAATATGTGCATTTTCACTTTTTCTCAAACAACTTTTCTCTGGTTGATTTTTTGTTTTATTTTTACAGCATCTGAGTATGGTTGTTCGATAAATTTCTTTTTATATTATCCTTTGATTTTTATTATTAGTAGTATAATTATTATTATTAATAATAATAATAATTCAACTAAGAATTTATTAGAACAACATCTACCCCATAAAAATAATAATAGTAAGGTAGGAGTAAATTTCATGTACATATATGTTATTGTTGTTGTTCTAAATAGTCAAAAAAAGATACACGTAGAGGAAGATAAAGTGGACGGCAGTGGAGATCATCGGGCAATTAGGTTTCCAATAAAACAAAAGGTAATCAACAGTTGTTGGAAGTTCTTGTTGCAGAGGAAAAGCCAAATAATGATTTTTGTGCAATAACTGTCGCATGAATACGACTTTGCTTTGGACTTTGACCGACGTACCAACATTGAAAATATAGATGTCTCATGTCTTTTATAGATATATGTTCAAGTCGTTTTATAAGCCGTTTTATATTAATACTTTTATTAGATTCACTCAATAAAGATTGTGTTCATGCTAATATTATAATCTTCTCTTTTATGTGGGGATTTAATTATTTTTTTATATTTATGACTTTGAAATCCACAAAAATTGGTGTATTAAATTCTTTATTATTTGAAATATGCAAAATAACATTAGTAAAACAAAGAATTAGCCAAGAAATTGAAACTACAGTTCAAGCCGATATGGTATAAATCAACTCTATCATAAATTGCTTCTTCCTCAAGTCTACAGTTGAACAAACCTTAACCATTGCTTCTTCCTCAAGTCTACATAAATTGCTTCTTCCTCAAGTCTACAGTTGAGCAAATCAGTAAAGATACTTATTTTCTCAACAAGGAAGTTGATTCTTTTTATAATCACGTGAAGATATCTCTCTCGAAGCAAAGGTATGTCCACAACAACATGTTAATTTATTTAATCAAAGATCTATATTTTTTTAGCTTTATTTCGATATTCAATTGATATAAAAGTCACAAATTTTTATTTTGGGATTTACTATTCACCCCCAACTACACTTTATGAAGGTACTAAATAGGTGATGTTTTTACATGTCCAGCAATACAAAAAACAATGGCTAGAATATTAAACTAATGATAATTATATTGAGTTACACCCTCAATAATAATATATTTAATCAGAGTTTTCTGTTTTACGTTTATTTTGACATTTGAATAAATCTGCAGTTTATTTTATACGTGAGACATAATCATGTGTGTATTGTGTTCATTATGGTATATCTTTTTTCATGTCCTTCAGTTGATGGTCTATGAAAATAAATGTTGACATTGTAATATTGATTTGTGTGGTTGACTGAATATCTAAACGCATAAAGATCTCCCAGAAAATATGAATTAGACCACACAACAGTAGCTCCTAGAAATATAGAGAGGGAACCATTTGGCTGCTTTAGACATTAATAATAGAAAATATTAGCATGCCAGATAGAACATAAGGCTACTTGCCAATCACTTTCGGGCAAAGTAAGGCCTAGGACATCACTTTCGGGCAAAGAATAATAAGTATTCTATGTATGTATGCTGAAAGAGTTATCGATTCTATATAAAATATTGTTCTCTTGATATTTGGCCTAAAATTCATGAGAAGAACCATAATAAATTAAATATATGAAAAGAAACTAAATGTCTATTTTCAATATTTGTGTCAAATCTTAAATCAATCGAGAGTCTAACATATTATTGTAATTCTAAAGCTATAACAATCCCAATGCAATAAAAAAATTCTTAGAACTCACTCCTACTACTAATTCAAGAATCAAGAATCTTGATTTCATTGTATAGAAAGTTGATTTATTTTGTTAGTATATTTTTCATTTGCTCTGGGAGGTTCTTCCAGAAACAGCCTCTCTACCTCCTTAAAGAAGGATTACGGACTGTGGATTAATGTTTGAGTACATTCTACCCTCTCTAGAATCCACTTATAGGACTATATTGGGTTCTATTTGAAAAAAATAACATAAACATACACCTTTGCTTACCATATTTACACAAAGTTTCACCCTTAAAAAGTAATTACAAAAATCTCAACTACTTATGTATCTTCGTTGGATATACCAAGAGCTAATTATGTATCTCGACGGATCCAAAATTAAAAAAATTATATCGGAAGATAATTATGTATCTTTTACAAAGGAAAAAATGTATCTTCGTGGATGTATTATGATATCGACAGATCTAAAATTGAAAATAAAATGTATCAGGAGCTAATTATGCATTTTTACACAGAAAAAATATATATTTTTTGGATGTATAATGTAATTCGACAGAACCAACATTGAAAAACTTGTATTAGGAGCTAATTATTTATTTTTACAAAGAAAAAATATATCTTCGTTGGATGTATCGGAAGCTGATTATGTATCTCGACAGACCCAAAATTGAGACATTTAGTAATTACGGAAAATGTCTGAATTTTCTGCAACTAAGCTCCAAGCTATCGGAATTTATATTGTTTTTTTCCTTTTTTGTTGTTGTTTTCGTTTTCTTTGGGTGAAGAAAAAGGAAAAAGGATATTTTTTTGGGTAAAATTATGTGATAGAGAAAGGCTTAGGGAGCATGAAAAAGCTACATGGATATGAAGTGATCGTGTGATTCTAACTTTGCCTATTGCTTATCTTAGAGATAGTGTAGCTAATTATGGCGAATGAGGTACCACAACCTCTGAATTATATACCAGAAATAATTCTAAAGAAGAGGAAGAATAAAGAAGAATGGATAATTAGAAGGAAACTCTAGCTGGAACAGAAAGTCAGAAAGCTCAAATCCGACAATTTTGTCAATATACAATTTTATGTAATATGTATGTGATTTACCAAAGCATTTATGGAGAGATTGTAAAGTATTTATGGTAATATCAACTTAAGAAGAGTCATCAAATTATATACCATCAGCTCCTATAGTTCTCCCTGAAGGACCATGGCAGCAACTGAGGAATTCTCTCCTCTCTATATTGTTTTAATGAATCAACAAATGTTGTACGGTGCATCAAAGTGTTAGATGCAAGGTCAGGAGATTTTAACTTCATTAAGAATATAACATATTTTCAAGGAATCATAACAACTCTGAAAAAATGAATGTTGTTACTTAGCAACATTCAACAATTACTTTTGCATTTGGATATTTGAAAATGAGATGCATGGATGTCCAAATATGGAGGTGTGAGAGGTTGGTTATGGATGATGTTAGGAGAAGTAGAGGTATACCTAAGAATTATTGGAGAGATGATTAAACAGGTCATGATGCAATTACAATTTACTGAGGATCGGGATTGTTGGATTATATTGTTTTTTTTTTAGCCAGAGGGTCTATCGAGAACTACCTCTCTACCGTTGAGGTAGAGATAAGGTATACATACTTGCTAAATATGTTCTTGTTAAAGCAAGATGTCATCTACACTAGAATAACAAAATCATAAAAGGGTGGCTCTATTTGCAGTTTACAAGTTGGGAGACTAAGTTTATTTGTATGAATTTTAATTTGAAGTATCTTAAACCACAAATTATACTCCAAATAGATCGATTTAAATTTGATTATGAATGAAAAACTCATAATAATGTTAAAATAAAGAGAATTGTTGTATACTTTTTAAGTCAAAAACTTGTGATAAGTAAAGAAAATATTATGTTTTCTATCGATCAATACACTATACACGTGCAACGCACATATCCTAGACGTGTGTGTATATATATATATATATATATATGAGGTTGGCCTAGAGTTCAGTCTAATATGTGAAATTAGGGTGACCCTTGATTCAATATTACTGGGTCATTTGTCTTTTCATCTAATGTGTAATGAATAACCTGTATTGAATACTGATTGTTTCAACCTCTACAGAAGGAGCTACTTGATCTTGGTGAATTTGAGTGGTTGGGAGGCATTGATCTCTTTGGTGAACAAACTGTAGCTGAAGTACCTGAGCTATCGGTACCTCACTCGTACAACACAAATATTTACAGGCCAACCAAATATAACATGCCTTATAAGAAGCCAAGAATTGAAATCCCAGATGAAGATGACTATTTTACAATCCAGATATTGGTTGAACTCCCAACTTCAAGAAGTTCTTAGTTAAAAGTATCTGTGTGTGCTTGCGTGTAGTACTTAATCATTGCACTCATACTGTCAACAGATATGTGCAGCAGTAAGTAGAAGAAAAATTGTTCAGCTTAAGATATTCTTTATCTTTCTTACTTTATCAGTTCGCTCATATTTTCAACAGATATGTTCAGCAACTAGAGGAAAAACATTATTCTGTTTAAAATATCCTTTATAGAAAATTATGCTTCCATTGTAGAGTTCCAAAAATAAAATATAGTACGATGAGTATGTAACATCCAATTACTTTTTTTAGTTCAACAAAAATTCAGAACCAACTCAAATGTTATTAGAAGATCTTTTACTAAAATAGGTTGAACAATCAACAACCAGCAATCTTTTACTTCTATCTGAGAATCCAACAGTGCATAATCTAGGCCAAAAGCACAAACCAAGTCAAAGATATTTACCCTTATGCATATGCAACTGTCAAGTTCAACCTTAAAGTTTAGGAGATTCTATGCATAATACTTATAATATTTCGCTAGAGCATGTAAGATATCTGATAGACATAGAACATATAAAGAGGAAAGGAAACCTCGGTACACAACTCAAGACAACATAGTGTGCCATTTATTTTGAAAAAGAAATACAACAACAATAACAAAATACTCAGTGTATTTTCACAAAGTGGGGTTGGGGGGAGGGGGAAGCAAAGTGTACGCAGTCTATACCTGAAATACCCCGGATTTTGGCACAAGAAAATTTCTTGAGCTTTGAGCCCACTGCCTTGGTTACAACTCACCCCACGAGTCGTATGGTGTCTTGAAGGATCAGGTGACCCTAGTCGTAAGGTGTTCAGTGAATGGTGTTTGAGTTTCTGTCCTGGTTATGACTTGGGGACACGAGGAGTAAGGACTCATGACGAGTCTTTAGGATGAGCCATAACCAAATCAGTAAGTTTGTGGCTTGATTCTGCTCTGAGTATGAGTGGCTCACTAAAAGCCATGAGGATATGTTACAAGTTGTTAAGTGAAATCGTAGTATGTCTAGTGTCTAACCCATTTGATTTATGTGTTGCCTACGAATGGAACCCACGAGTCGTAAGGTCTAGTTATGAGTAATCTGGATGAGTCGTAAGGTTGATAGTGTATGGGGTCTTGGTCACTATCTTGGTTACAACTCGTGATCACGATTCGTAAGGAGGGTTTACGAGTCAATGGTTGACTCGTAGTCAAGGACAACATTTTTTCATCTTTTAAGTTAAGGGTATTCTGGACATTTTCTTTTTTACACAACTTGAAATCCACGTCTTATGACCTCTTTAGGGTACCATTAGAATGCTCGCTAATCCTGAAGGTCAAGAACACTTAGGGTTTTTACGAGATTAATCAATTGGGGCTTCCAAGGGTGATTTCTCTTCGTACATCTTGGTGTTTAAGGCATATTACTCTTACCTCATTGTCAATTTTGTAAAAGCATGTGATTTAAAGTTTTGTTCATGAGATATTGATGTCTGGTTTTGAACTATGGGTTGAGGGTTTTTAAAATAAATTACTTAAGTGTTCTTCCGTGATTTTTATGGAGCTATTGTGCTTAAATGATGGTTGGTAAATGCATTGGGGTGCATGAGAATGGTGGATGGAAATAGGGGTACAAAGGAATCCCCAAATCAAATTGTTTGTTATGGAAATTAGTAATAATCTCAACCCACTTGCATAATTGATTTTGGTTTGTGAATTATCACTTGGGTTGACTTATTTCTTGAAACTAATGCATGGTACAAATGGTTAAATGGTTAAGGATTGTTTTGAAAACCTTGTGGGGTACACGGTAATCCCCCAAGTGATTCTATGATGAAAACCTTGTGGTGTACACGAGAATCCCCTAAGTGACTTTAATAATGGAGTCTGAGGGGTACATAGGAATCCCCTAAGTGTTGGCTAATGACATTGCTTACAAGCTATAGTCCATATAATGATACCACTTAATAATGCCTTAATAATTGACTCTTTAAATTATTGGTTTGGTTATGTGTTAAATGTTTTAATTGGGCAATAATAAGGGTTATGATAGCTAGCCATAAAGGTGTGAGTCCAAAGGACGGACAATGGGAACTCATGTTTACCAACATGAGGGTTGGTATTGATGACCATGTGCTTGCGGGGTACAAGGGAATCCCCCAAGCCTATACATGTATATATGTATCATGAAGGGCAAAGGGTACAAGGGAAACCCTGACCATCTATAAAATCTTCAGGTCATGCAGCAAACACGTACTAGGGCCCATTCAGGGGGTAACACTGTACCCATATACCCCGTGGGTGGACTTATGATGGTAAAGCTACATAATCTAGGTTTTGTTTAAAGTTTATGTTAAACCTTTTTCCTGGTCCCGACATAGCTTGTGTGTGTGTGTGTATATATATATATATATATATATATATATATATATATTCATTTGGTTATGCGCATTAGTTTGACTTGGTTTTGTATTGATGGCATTAATTTATCTCTATCCCTGAGTTACATGCTAGCGTTCATCCCGCTAACCATCTTCGGATGTTGTATCCCTAGGTGATGCAGAAACCAGCCATACTTCCATTCTTCTTGCTTAGTGACTTGGTGATTTGGGGACAACTTTTGAGTCAGACTGAAGTGGTGAGATTCTATACTCTCTGGAAGATCCCATTTCATGTTATGGATTTATTTTTGTCTTTATTATTCCTTTTGATTTTGGTTTGGCTATGGTCGGGGGCATGTCCCGACTAGATATTTTTTGGTTTTGATTAGAGGTTTTGTCGGACTACTGTGGGCATGGGCAGTGTCAGTATCAGTATCGGTATTGGTATTGGCATTCGTATTGGTTGGTCATTTGGTTGTGGATGGTTGATTTTGGTTAGAAACTTATTATAATGTCTTTAATTTGATATTCTCTTATCTTATTATATGTTTGAAATTCATCAGACACGAGGTGTGAGGTGGTCAATGATTTGGGTAGTGGGGGTGGTCTCCGATCCTAATTGGACTTTAGTGTAACGCCTCGGGAGTACTCCCTGGATGTCACACGGTGCTTGGAACCATAAGCGGTCCCAAACTAACCCATGAACTAGAATACTATTAACCAATTGAATTATAGTATATTAAATAGTTGTTCTGTTGTGCTGAAATATAGTCCTGACAAAATCTGAGAGAAATTATATTACTGATACAATTTACAATCTGATAAAAACTAAGGAGAAAATTGAAATTGCATGACTGACTCTTACTAACATCTATTAAACCTCTACTATATTGACTAGAGATAGCTGGACATGATCCCAACGACCACAAATCAATACATATGAGTAATAAAGTAAATTACATGAACAACATCTAACTGAAGTCCTCGAAATAGGAGAACTCATCACCTGTTAGCTGGGAATGCAACTGTCTGATTATGATGTATGGATTATAACTGATACCTATATTACAAAATAATGTAGCCACACAGACGTATATGTGGATCGGTAATTCTGGAATGTACTGAGTAAGTGAGGGTGAATGCAATAAGTAAAATTGATTTCATACGTAATCTTAGAACATGTATGACTAGGTGTAAGTAGACTCACCAAGAGACTGAAATAAACTAAAAGCTTAAATATCTTAAAATATGAGTAACAAACGTAGTCTGATAAGCTGGTGGATTACTACACTTAGTTTCTTAAAACTTTACTTCTGTAGGATAAGTAGAACTGAAGCTGGGATATGGTAAAACATGGATACATGAACATACATGTACTGAGCTGAGCTATTACTTAAAATAACTAATGCCGGGGTGACAGAGTGATTGAAATCTAAAAAAGAGGATATCTACCGCCTATAGATGAGTAGCTGATATAAGAATACGCACTACTGATATTTGAACACTGAATAGCTGATCATGTAACACTGAACTAAACTTAGTCTGAATAACTAGACTGAAACTATGGATTACTATGACTATGAGATAAGGACTAACTAAACAACACGAGATATCTGAGCATGAATGTATAAAAATTGTAAAATCTGAGAATGCAAGACCAAGCATATGTATATTTCTGAAATAATCTATAAATTTAAATACTAAAATATGATAAATGAATAATTGAGAGTCTGTATGCTATGGTCAAGCAAATTTGAACTAAGAATATACTGAATATTGCACTGAGACTGTGGGAGGTATCATCTAACCGACATGCCCCAATCTGAGCTAATTGGGGTCCAATCTATAACCCCAATTGGAAGGGTATCAGTAGCGTGCCATGGGTACTAACACTGGTTGTGTGGATCCACTAAATTGGTATCTTAAATGACTGAAGAGTAACCCTATATTGGCAAAAAGCTCATGAGATATGTATTAACCCTAAGCTTGCAAGAAGACATCTCAAACCTACACTTGATACGTAGTTCTGTAACTCAGGAATTACTACTAAGGGCCAAACCTTATTCTAGAAGGAATGCCCCCATCCTTGGATTCGCTCAGTGCTGAATCCTACTCCCAACTAAACTGACTCGTATTACTGAACTGATCTAAGTTTACTGATTATAATAACTGATTGAACAGATACTGCTCATAACATATCTGAGATTATTTGAAAAATACTGAGACTAAGTAAACAGCTAAGTTTTTAGGTATTCATAACCCCCAGGACTCGATAGCATAATAATAGGGACATACTAAAACTTGGAAAGCATAATAGGTATACATTGTTCAAAACATCAATCACGAGAATAAAGATCATGAAACTTATATTCACATAGGAATCATTTGGATTATATCTTATACATATAGGAACAACGGTTCAAAGACTAGCTCGAAAATATAGGGTCTTACATTGAGATACCCAACAAGGCCAGGCCCTAGTTTGGGTCGTGTTAAGATGGTATCAGATCTTTAGGTTCATGGTCAATTGGGTGTACACAAATCTATGTCGAGTAGATTCTATTTTAAGGGTGTGTGGCATGCCACACTCATAAGGGAGAGGCTACAAGGCATTTAGGATTGTTTCTCTTTCTTGTGTTCTGTTTTCGGGCTGTAGAATCTAAGGACCTGAAATCTTCTCTAAATTCTATTTGTTTTCTTCTTAGATTATGCCTCCCAAATAATTTGAAGCTCATGGAAACTCTTCTTCCCCACTCAAGGATAATGTTGATGGGACACGCCCTGCTTATGTGGTTGAAACCCGGTCTAAAGGTCCAGTTCCTAATTTCCCTTGTGGAGTTCCATCGGTCCTCTCTAGTCCTTTTTGAGCTCCTCAGGCTGATGTGATAAATGCTAAGTTTTGTTAGTCTATTCATGTGTTGTCTCCTTTGGTAGCTTCTCATTCTGGGTGTGGTGCTTCTGTTACTCCATCTTTTGAGGCCACAGGGTCGTCCAGTTTATGAGGTTGAGTCCTTCAACCTTTACTGGTGTTAAGGTTGAAGAATATCCTTACAATTTCCTTGATGAGATAGAAAATATCTTTCGTGTAATGCATGACACTAATATGGAGGGCATGGAGTTCGCTACCTTCCAATTGAAAGATGTGGCATATCCGTGGTACGGGGAATGGGACTAGTCAAGGGGTGACGATGTTGAGTCAGCCCTATGGGATGATTTTTTAATTGCTTTTCTGGACCGCTTATTTTCTCAAAAGCTGAGGAAGGTAAAGTCAAAAGAGTTTGTTAACCTGAATCAAGGCAATATATCAGTCAAGGAGTATGCCTTAAAGTTTCAACAGTTATCTCGGTATACTCTGAAGTTAGTGTCTAGTATGAGGGCTAGAATGAGGAAGTTTTCTTTTAGATTGTCTCAAGAGATGGACATCTCTAGGTTGGTTGGGTATATGCAGCAGGTTGAGGAAGAGAAAAAGAAGCAGAAAGAGATAGGGGAGAGCAGATTAAGAAGTTTAGATTTTCTTATCAAGGTAGAGATCTATAGCAGTGTGGCAGGGATGGTGAAAAATAGTCCAAGAGGAGGTGGAGCAATTCTGGGCCCAACTCGATGACTAGTGCCCCCTACCTAAAGCCATCTAGTGATAGGCATTTTTAGGGTGGCGATAATTCTAGGGCACAGGGTGCCTAATATCAAGCTAGCCAGGTCCAATCAGCTCAGCATATCCTTCTTGAAGATTTTATGGTTGATTGCATCAGGGTTTCTGTGATGAAGGAAGGGACAAGTACTTCAAGTATGGTCAGCCAAGGCATATTTTTAGAAATTGTCCCATGGGTAAGGTTGTTTCTGGGGAAAAAAAGGTTCCTGTTTTCTCTTCATCAGCTCCGGCACCAAAGAGTGCCCCATCTGGCTCTAGCATTAGACGGACCGTCTTTATGCTCTCACTATCCATCAGGAGTACGAGGCATCGTTTGATGTCATTACTGGTATGTTGAAACTCTTTTCCCGTGATGTGTACTATTAACATGATATAGGGTCATCTCTTTCCTATGGACCACATTTATGGATATGCATTTTGGTTTTAATCTCGAGTGTATTTTGAACCCCTTTCTATTTCTACTCGATGGGGGACTTTGTGATGGTTAAAGATTCTATAAGGGTTGTAAGGTATCTGTGGGTGGTAGAGAGACTTTGGTGGATCTAGTAGAGTTAGATATGGTTGATTTTGACATCATAGTGGGGATGGATTGGTTACACTCGTGCTATAGTTCTCTAGACTGCCGGACCCATAAAGTCATTTTTAAATTCCCTAATAAGCCAGTTATTAAGTGGGAAGGTGGTTCTTTAGTGCCTAAGGAAAGGTTCATATCATATCTTAGAGCCCGGATATTAATCTTCAAGGGGTGTCTTTATCATTTGGTCTATGTTAAAGATTCTAACTCAGAGAGCCCTTCTTTACATTCCATTTTGGTGGTGAATGAATTTCCTAGGTCTTCCCTAATGACCTTTCTGGTGTCCCTCCCGATAGAGAGATTGATTTTAGGATTGATCTTATTCTGGACAACTCATCCTATCTCTATTCCCCCATATAGAATGTCTCTGACTGAGCTAAAGGAGCTTAAGGAGCTACTAAAGGAACTTTTAGACAAGGTTTTCATTCATCCTAATGTATCCCCATGGGGTGTGCTTGTTCTGTTCATGCGCAAGAATGATGGTTTTCGTTGGATGTGTATTGATTATTGAATAAGGTGATGGCAATGAATAAGTACCCTCTTTCAAGGATAGATGATTTATTTGATCAGCTTCATGGTGCTAAGTTTTTCTCCAAGATCGATCTTTGATCCGAGTATTATTAGTTAAAGATTACGTAGGTAGATATCTCTAAGACTGCCTTCTGTACCCGATATGGGTTTTTTGAGTTGTTTGTTATGTCTTTTGGATTGTCTAATGCTCTGGCAGCATTCATGGACTTGATGAATAGAGTCTTCCGTCAGTTTCTAGTTTTGTTTGTCATTGTATTCATAGATTGTATTATGGTGCACTCTAAAAGTGAGGTGGATCATGTCGATCACCTCTGCATTGTATTGCAGACCCTGAAAGATCAACAGTTATATGCCAAATTTTTGAAATGAGAATTCTGGATGAATATTGATACTTTTCTGGGTCAAGTCATTTCTAGTGAAGGGATCATGGTGGATCCACAGTTAGTTGCAGTTGTTAAAAAGTGGCCTAGGCCCACAATTTCAACCGATATTCAGAGTTTCTTGGGTTTAGCCGGTTATTATAGGAGGTTTGTGGAAAGTTTCTTGACTATAGTTATGTAATACCCCGTATTATTCTCGGCTTAGTTCAGCTCCTAGTTGCATGCGTAAGAGGCTTAAAACTTGAAAATTTCACTAAGTGTTGGGGATTTAGTCATTTTTAAGACCTCTTAACTTCAAGGATTTTTAAATTGATCTTCCCGACCCTGAGACATTAGTTTTTGAGTTAATTCATGTTCAGAGGTGTAAATTATATGTCTCGGAGAAGTTTTGGATTTTTTGGATAAGGATTGGGTCATGTTTGGATTACGATTCCAATAGCTTATAGTGATAGTGTCGCGTCACCGTGATAATAGCGATGCCACACCTACCGCATCGCGGTGACCATGTAAACCGCAATCCAGTTATGAATTTAATTTCCTAAGGGGTAATTATGTCTTTTGCCCTCAACGCAATTCGTCAAATCACAAATTATAATACCAGTTAGGGTATTATTTTCCCATCTTCTCCAATTTTCCCTCAAAAACAAAGCCTCTCCTTGCCCAAGAACTTCAATTTCCATTACTTTCTCTTCAAGGAAACCAAGAATTCAAGTTCCCAAATCCAAGAACCTTCAAGAAAGCATAAAGATTGGCACTTCTCTTTCAAGCTTAAGGGTTTAAGGTATGTGTGATGTTCATCCATGGGACTTTTTCACCCATGGAGTCCAAGGATCCTCTTTTATTTTTAAATTATGAGTTTTTACATGTTCAAGTTGAATTATCTCCATAAGCATTATCAATCATTTAGTTATTATGATTAGTTGTTTGCTTAGTTAAGCTTAGTTTAGTCCAGTAAACATCACATTGGGTACCGTATTGGCTGGCAGCAACGCAGCGCATCACTTATCGCATCATATGAGCGACGTGGCACGTCGCAAAACGTGTTGGGGCCCAGTTTGGGTTAAATCAATTTTGGGTCTAAAGGGTATTTGAGTTATTTTCCCTCTCTTTAATTTAGCCAAAACACGAGATTTAGGTCCCAAAACAGCATTTTTGCCTCATAATTCATATTTTTCATCAAATTGGAATCATTCTCTCTCAAGAACAAACCCTAACCCCTTCAAGCTCCAAGGTCAATTCTCAAGAAATCCACCAAGAACCTCTAAGAATTAGTCAATTAAGGTATGTTAGATGTTCATCCATGGGCCCTTTTCACCCATAGAGGCTTTTAGACTAGTACAGACAGTTAGTCATTTTTTAGTTGTTATTATCAGTTATTTTACCAGTATTGCCAGTATGTTTTCAGATGTTTAAAACCATGATTCAGTATTGATTTCAGTTGCTAAGACCTTATAGTGTTCCAGTTAAATTCCGCATATATTTTTTTGATATTTTATTCAGTGCTCAAAGCAGGTACCATCTCATGGGTTAGCTTGTGGTCCTTCAGGGTTGTAAGAACCTGTGGCATCTGGGGTGTATTCTCGCGGCGTTACAATTCAGCACCGAGCGAACCCAGGGATGGGGGAATTCCTTCTAATTTAGGGTTTAACCCTTAGTAGCAATCCTTGAGTTACAAAACTGCGTAGCCAGCGTAGATTTGATATGTCTTCTTGCCAGTTTAGGGTTGACACATATCTCATGAGTACTCCTGCCAGTATAGGGCAACTTTTAAGTCCTTCATGACACCAGTTTAGTGGATTCATACAGCCATTGTTAGTACTCGTGGTATAGTACTGACACCCTTCCAACTGGGGTTATAGGTTGGACCTCGATTAGTTCAGAGTGGGTCATGTCGGTTAGACGATACCTCCCACAGTCTTATTACAGTAATTAGTATAGTTTTAGTTCAGGTTTGCTTGACCAAGTATACAGATTTTTAGTTTATTAGTTATACAGTTTTCAGTCTTTCAAATTACAGACTTAATTCAAATTTTAGATTTATGCTTGATCTTGCATTCTCAGATGTTATAGTTTTCATGCATTCATGTTCAGTTATCTCATGCTTTACAGTTAGTCCTTATCTTATATGCACATTACCACATGTATATCAGCCTGACCTCATTGCATATACCAGTACATTCAAAGTACTGACCACATACTCTTCTTTGCACTATGATGTCTTATATCATATGTTTGGATGCTCAGTTCCTCGATCGCAGTTAGACATCCCAGCCTTATTTAGCAGAAGCAGAGGTGAGTGCTCATCAATCAAAGATGTGATGGTTTATTTCAGTTGTTTAGTAGTTTAGTACTTGCAGTCAGCCGAAGTTAGTTGAGGACTTATCCCATCAAATCCTCAGTCAATTTAGAGTCTTTCAGACATTCAGACAGTTAGTTACAGCTAGTCAGTTTATCAGTCTTATCAGTCATGTTTTAGTATTTTATTAGATGTTACAAACTTATGAATTTATCGTATTTTTAGTATTATGACCTTATGGTCTTATCAGTTATTTTCCGCATATTTCTTTTATTATTAATATATTCAGTGTTGGTAGTAGGTACCAGCTCATGAGTTAGTTTATGGTCACTTATGATCGTAAGAACTGTTGTCGCGATTAGGGGGTAGCCTCGGGTCATGACAAAACTTGGTATCAGAGCCTAAGGTTTTATCGTATCCTAGGGAGTCTGAAAGACGCATTGAGTAGAGTCTTGTGCATGGGTGTGAAGCGTGCCACACTTATGGACAAGAGGCTACAAGAAATTTTAGGAAAAGTTTCCCTTCTTTCAGTGTTCCTGTCGTGCAAAAAAGCATGAGTTCTATTTAAACTATCTTCATGTCTCATCCTTCATTTCGTTTATAGTCAATGCCTCCCAAAATAAATAACAGAAGAAGAAAGGGGAAGCAACCCACACATCCGTCTGTTCAGGAAGATCCCCTGAATGAGCATGTCTCTCATGCCAAATTCAGAGATACTTTTACTATCTTAGCTCATTTAGTATTTTCTCAGAATGATCAGCACGTTATTTTCCTATCTAGGCTTATGGTTCATGCTTAGCTGATTAAGGGGGAGAAGTGTAGGGAGAAAGAGAGAGAGAATAAGAGGGATAGAACAAGTAGTTTTAAATCAAAGTCAGAGAGTAGTAACCATTCCCAGTTCCGCCAAAAATTCTCAGCCCCAGCTCCTTCTTCATCTAGTGTGCTAACGCCAAAGTTCAGGAATGATAGTCAGGATAGAGCGCTAGGTTCTAGGCCACGGAGTAGCGTGAATATTAGTCGTACTACTCTACTCTATGGGAGGTATGGTAGGAATCATCAGGGTGTGTGTAAGTCTAGTAGTGGTGTGTGTTTTGGATGTGGCAAACCAGGCCACAAGATGAGGGAGTGCCCCGTAGGTATGTGGAAAGGTAGAAATGGTCACCAGCAGGGTAAGACTAACTCTTCAGCAGCACTAGTAGGTCATCTGACTTAAAAGGGAACCACTTTCAGTGCCTCCAGTGGTCAACACCAGAATAGATTGTATGCACTCCAGTCCCGACATAATCGGGAAAGTTCTACTGATACATTTATGGGTGTGTTACAGGTTTTTTATCTTCATGTTTATGTTTTACTAGATCCCATAGCTTCACTTTCTTTTGTGAATCCTTATATAGCTATCAATTTGGGTGTCAGTCCAGAAATATTAGCAGAGCCTTTCTTAGTATCTACCCCAGTGGGTAAATCTATTACAGCCAAACGGGTATACAAAAATTGCCCGGTTACAGTATCTCAAAAAATCACTTCAGTAGATATTATGGAGTTATAGATGACTGATTTTGATGTCATTCTCATCTTGGATTGGCTCCACTCATGTTATGCCTCAGTTGACTATAGAAATGTAGTCGTTTATTTTTAGTTTCCCAATGAACTAGTTATTGATTGGAGGGGTAGTATCTCAATGCTTAGGGGTCAGATTGTTTCATATCTTAGAGCAAGAAAGATAATATCTAAGGGATGTGCTTTTAGATCCCTTCTCAAAATCCTATGACATCATATGATTTAGAGTTAGAAGCATGAACTCAAAAGTTTAGCATTAGCAAAGTAGGGATAGTGTTATCTGAATTTAGTAGATTTTGTATCCATGGGGTTAGTTGTATGATAAGTGAACTAGAAGGCTTGAAATAGTTTATGCAAGAATTTATGTTTATTGATTCAGAATTAAGTATGATGATGTGGGTGTGATTTAGAGATGTGATATTAGTAGGCTATGAAATAAGTTAGTCTGGTTCATTAAAGGTTTGGGGATATCCATATTAAGTGTTAGAATCTGAGTTTGAATCTTTGAAGATTGAGTTAATAGAAAGTAGTGTTGAAATTCTTGATAGTGTGAACTCAGTGTATAGTGATACTCATGAAGATTCTAAGTTAGGCAGTGTTAAAAGCTATTGTTTAATGACCATTTGGACTATAGAAAGTTAAGAGTTGTATCTCAGAAGGAAGTATTAGTAGTGGGTTTTGCACTTTCAAGTGTATTATTTCAAGGTGAATTTGTTACTGATGAGTATTGTCATATTTTGAACTTTAGAGTAAAGTGGCTGCAGTTCAGTTTAGAGTTTATCAAAAGGGTCCCGAAGACTTAGAATGATGGCCTGAAGCAAAGGGGAGATGATAGAACAAGTAACTAAGTTAGGATCTTAAATTCTAGTAGTGATGCCAGTTTGTAGAAGAACAACACTAGGGAGAAAGATGCCTGGCCCATTCTTATTTCAGTCTTTCTACTTCAGTTATCACGATATCTACTCATACCTGACATGTCAGCTCCATGACCATAGCTCATATTCATGTATTTACCATAGAGGATCATGTATGTTTCTAGTCCCTAGTATAAGGAGTTCCAATTTTCTCAATAGTACGAATCATGTTCCATGAATTTATAAACTCCAAACTCAGGTCATGCAACTCATGACTCATGTACTCATGTTTTGCAGTATGTTCAGTTTCAGGTACTCATGTTATACTCCTAATGATCATCGAAATCCATATTATGTAATTTATGTCCTCAGTTTAGATCTCTTTGATTAATTCATGAAAGTTAATACTTTATTCCTCAGACCTTAGTTAAGCATCAAAGTTATGTATAGTATTCTTTTATATTTTAGGTCCTCATGTTCTAATCCTTCAGTGACCTCTCCTTATGAAATGATAGTGGTGATAAGTAATTATTTAGATGGGTAAGAGTAAATGTTCCTTGTTAAGAAAAATTTGTTGTATGTTTCTTACATCTAAGGTTGTAAGGTTGAAGGAATATTGAGGTTAATCCTTTGTATATGTCGTGATAGGGTGAGAATTCTATGTGTGTTTTCTTGGGGTAGTGCATACAAGTTGTTAATGATAGAGGATTGAAGAATATGAGGAAGATGCTTTTATGGGTTTTTGTTTAGAAGTTCATATGTGGTTATTAAAAAAGGCTTGAATGTCATGTTGGTGTATAAGTGGATGAATGGATTGTGCGCTATTGAATTCCTAGTAAAGAGGTTGAATGTAGCTGTCAAAGTGGTAATAAGAATTATTCATTAGATGAGAAGTTGTGAAAATATAGGGGGTATTGAATTTATGATTCAGGCTATTATTACAGTGTTATGTGTGAACCTTTTAGATTCGAGTAGGATTGAATATAGTGAGAGAATTGAGTTCAGCTCAGGCTTCAGTAGATAGAGTTATCAGTACCCATGTGAATATTTTAAGTATCCTCAAGTGAAGTGTAGTATTAAAGCAAAATGTATAGTTGAGAGAGTATTTGAGGAGAGTGTTTAAGCTTGAGAGTAGAAGTTACATTGTCTAAGGAATAGCAATTCCAGTTTATGTTTCATAGGCCTATGTTCCATGTTACAGAGTTACAGCCATATTAAGAGTCTTTACTCATATATCTTATTCAGATTATGCCCACGTTCTTTGCTCCCTACTGTTATTGTAACTTCTTAGACAGAGTTTTGAAAAAATACTCCAGTTGAGTATAAGCTTTCAGTATAATTCAGACTGTATAGCCAGCAATTTAGTTTAGTAGTTAGACAGACAAGTTCTTATGATTTTTCCATCTTCCGATCTAGTCTTACTATCAGAAGTTTCATGAATATTGTCATTCCAAGAGATAGATTGTTCGCATCAATGTAAATTGTGAATTTAGTTCAGTTCTTGCATCATGATTCAGATTCAGATATTCAGTCATTATTTAGTTCATAAGTGCCTCGTGCATTATCTCAGTCTTTCCTTAGTATTTTAGCCAAGTCGGTATCATTTGGAGGACGAACTATCCCAAGAGGGAGTGTTGTAATACCTTGAGTTTTCATGTCTTAAACCTCTCAACTTTTCTTTACGAAACCAGATCCATCCTAAGGTAATGGTTACTCAAAAGTTGACTCTCTCGTTTCTAACTCAGCCTTATAACTATTCTTCTGTCATTGCATCCATTCACGAAATCAGTTAGTTTGTAATGCCTCGAGAGTACACCCTGGGTACTACACGGTGCTTACAGTCCTAAAAGACCACAAGCTAACCCATGACTGGTACCTACTGTGAGCACTGAATAAAATTAGTAACAAAATATTATTTTGCGGAATTTAAATGAAAATGCCAAAAGGTTTTAAGTCATAGTTCAGATAATGTCTGCAAAAAACACTGATAAAACGGCTAATAATGACAACTAAAAACTGACTAATTATTTGTACTAGTCTAAAAGCCTCTAAACTGAATGACTGTGGAGGTGATGGGACAAGCCCCCAACTAACTCCGACTGACTAGAAAGTACTGAACTAATAAGGCAAATTGAGATAAATAAATCATGTCCTCAGAGTATGAGGACTCACCACTACTACAACTGATAATCTGGTATGTCTACGTGTGATCAGGGAACTGAGCGGTCGAACCTATGATATCAAACATCATAGCGCCAGAAACGGGTATGCGATCAGTACTTTGAATGTACTGGTATGCTAAATGAGGTAAGGCTGAGATGCATGGGTTCATGTGCATGAATGATAACCGACTGAATGAATATAAAGGGATAACTGAACATAAAGTAATAACTAGTTGAATAATATGAGATAACTTAGTAAACATGCATGAAGCAGGGACTGACTAGTTAGCATGATATTACTAAATATAAATGCGTGAATGTTGTAAAATCTGAGAATGCATGACCAAGCATATAACATATTTCTGATATATTTTGTAAACTGAAATACTGAAATCTAATAACTAAATAATAGATAAACTATATGCTATGGTCAATCAAAAATGAACTGAGTACTGAACTAAATACTGAAGCTGAAATTGTGGGAGGTATCATCAAACCAACATGCACCAGTCTGAGCTGATTTGGGTCCAACTTGTGACCCCAGTTGGAAGGAGGATAGTACCATGCCATGGGTACTAACAATGGTTGCAGAGTCTGTCTAAATCTAGTGGGTGACCCCTAAGATCAGTCCTAACTAGCGGGTGATCCCTGAGAGTGTCAGTCCTAGGTGATGGGTGATCTCCCATACCTAGGCTCACTTGGTGCTGAATCCTACTCCCAACTGAACTGACACTGATTACGGGACTGAGCTAAGCTTAACTGAAGAAGGAATTGACTCGGATTATTGAACTGATCTAAATTTGACTAATATGATAACTGACTGAACTGTCAATACCCATACGTGTTTGAAACTATTTTGAAAATATTGAGACTAAGTAAATAGCTAAATTTTGGGTATTCATAACCCCCGGGACTTGATAACAATAACAACAGGGACACATGAAAGCTTTGAAACCATGGAAGGAAATCATTGTCCACAATTATTCACTTACGCATTTCATCAAATACATGGGGACCAAGACTTTAAGATGGTGATACTTCTAGACATGAGGAGATAGCACGATCATATGACAAAGTCATAAACTGAGGATTTATTCTGAATTCTCATGAACATGATATGGAAACCACAATATTTAAAACATACTATAATGCATTACACTTGAAACAACTCATAATCTTAACTTGTAAACATGTAATAAGTAGTCATTGTTCAAAACTAATCATTTAGGCATTTCATCAAACACTTGCAATTCATGGTTTAAACTAAGCATGGGAATAGTTTTAAAACCTGTAGTAATCACATGATTTCACTTCTAAGATCACCAATTAGGATTTAAATTTAACAAGAAACACCATTCAAACATGTAAGGTTTAATATCACCAACAATTTCATGGAAACGTGGTAAAATTTCGAAAATCATGTAAGTTCATGGACGTAATTCATAAAAATATGTAATAAGGGTTGCTTTCAATGAAAATAAATTGTAAACCTCATTTATAATCAGAATATATACAAGCTTCATGGAGATAAATCATTATAAACATGTAATTTCATGATTTAAAATATAAAAAATGGATTCTTGGACTCCATGGGTGAAAAAGGCCCATGGATGAACATCTAACATAACTTAGGGTTTTAATCTTGCAAGATAATTGTAGTTCTTGATTGTTCTTGGGTGGAGAAGCTTGAATTCTTAAGCTTTCTTGGGGAGTTAATGGTTGAACTGGATGAATTTGGGTGGTGGCTAGGGTTTATTTTGAAGAGAATGTGAAAAATATGGAATATAATGCTTTAACTAATGATTAATCTCATTTTTGATTGAATAGGGTGAAGGGAAAAGGACATAAATGTCCTTGGAAATTAAAACTCAGAACTGGAACTGAAAAATTCTGATTTTGCACAACGGTGCGATGCGGTGCTATCGCATCAAGCCACTGGAAAACGAACAATCTCGATTTTCCACTTTGGCGCGATGCGGTGCTATCGCATTGTGTCACTGGAAAGGAATGATCCCAAAATTACACTCCTCCGTGATGCGGTACCTACCCCACCACGATTCCTAGAGTGACACTGACCAATTGCGTTGATCTACTGGAAAGGGACAGTGTGAATTTGGGGATCACCGCGACGCGGTGCTGATCGCGTTGAGCTACTGCTTTCACTAAAAGTGTCATAACTTCTCACTCGAGTATCGGATTAAGGATAAATTGGTATCGTTGGAAAGCTAATTCGATTATCTATCTGATAGTGGGTCACAAGCTCAAAAATTCTTAGTAAAATGAAGGATATACCCATTTGAAGTTGACTATAGCAATATCCTTCTCAAGAACTCAATCGGTAAGGGATATTTTGATTCGTCAAAGAGCTAGGGGTTATTTGAGGCCTTAATATACATCAAAATCACTCATAAAACTACCAAATAAATATAATTTATTTCTCATGAGCTTGAAGCATGGTCCTAATATTGGTTTAGATTCTCGGGGTATTATAATTTAGTTCATGTATCATGTTTCAAGCTCAGTCATGTAATCATGTTTTTAGTTATACATGTTAAGTATGTGATTTCAGTTACTTTAGTTTGGAACCCTTATCCTAATCAGTCTTATTTGAGGATTCATGTTCTCAAGGGGGAGATATTATAATACCCCGTATTATTCTCAACACAGTTCAGCTCCTAGTTGCATAAGAGGCTTAAAATCTAAAAAATTTACTAAGTGTTGGGGACTTAGTAATTTTTAAGGCCTCTTTTGAGTTAATTCATGTTCAGGGGTGTAAGGTACATATATCAGAGAAGTTTCAGATTTTTGGATGAGGATTTGGTCATGTTTGGATCACGATTCCAGCAGCTTATCGTGATAGCATCGCGTCGCGGTGCTAATAGCGATGGCAAACCTACCGTGTCGTGATGACCATGTATACCGTAATCCAGGTACAAAGTTAATTGCATGAGGGGAAATTATGTCTCTTTCCCTTAACCCAATTTGTCAAATCATGAATTATAACACCAGTTAGGGCATTATTTGCCCATCTTATCAAATTTCCTCATAAAAACAAACCCTCTCCTTCCCCAAGAAAATTAATTTCCATTAGTTTCTCTCTAAGGAAATCAAGAATTCAAGTTCCCAAATCCAAGAACCTTCAAGAAAGCATCAAGATTGGTGCTTCTCTTTTAAACTTAAGGGTTTAAGGTATGTGTGATGTTCATCCATGGGCCCTTTTCACCCATGGAGTCCAAAGATCGCCTTTTATTTTTAAATTATGAGTTTTTACATGTTCAAGTTGAATTATCTCCATGAATCTATTATTTATTTTGATTTTTTTGTTATGTTTACAAGTGTTTTCAACGGGATGAGCCATTATATGTTTTGAATATTGAAATCTTTATATTGAAATCCCAAATTTATGGTTTTAGTATTGTAATCATATTATCCTTGTATGCTTTACCCGTTACCATGCTTAAATTCATGACTCTCATATGTTTGATGAAATGTCTAAATGTTGGGTTTTGAGAGTTGATCCCCTACTATGGATTTTAAAGTTTTATATGTCATCGTTGTTATTTTCATTCAGTGCTAGTGGGTTAGGAACACCCGATACCTAGTTGTTTACATAATTTCAGTATCTTCAGAATGATTTTTGATAAACCATGAGCATTTTCAATCAGTTAGTTGATATGATTAGTTATTTGCTCAATTAAGATTAGTTCAGTCTAGTAAATAGTGTCATTTATTTGGGAGTAGGATTTAGCACCGAGCGAACCCAGGGATGGGGGCATTCCTTGCAGTTTAGGGTTTGACCCTTAGTAGTAATCCCTAAATTACAGAACTATGTATCCAACGTAGGTTTGATATGTCTTCTTACTAGTTTAGGGTTGACACATATCTCATGAGTACTACTGCCAGTAAAAGGTGACTCTTTAGTTCTTCAGGATGCCAGTTTAGTGGATCCACACAGCCATTGTTAGTACCCATGGCATGGTACTGATACCCTTCCAACTGGAGTTACAAGTTGAACCCCGATTAGCTCAGATTAGGGCATGTCGGTTATATGATACCTCTCACGGTCTCAGTACAGTAATTAGTATAGTTTTAGTTTGGGTTTTCTTGACCAAGTTTATAGATTTTAGTTTATTAGTTATACAGTTTTCAGTCTTTTAGATTACAGACTTAATTCAAATTTTAGATTTATGCTTGGTCTTGCATTCTAAGATGTTACAGTTTTCATGCATTCATGTTCAGTTATCTCATGCTTTACAGTTAGTCCTTATCTCATATGCACACTACCCCATGTATATAAGTCTGACCTTATTGCATATACCAGTACATTCAAAGTATTGACTGCATACTCTTCTTTGAACTATGATGTCTTATATCATAGGTTCAGATACTCAGTTCCCATACCAAAGTTAGACATCCCAGTGTTACTCAGCAGCAGCAGTGGTGAGTCCTCATCTATTGGGGACGTGATGGTATATTTTAGTTGTTCGGTAGTCCAGTACATTCAGTCAGTTGTAATTAGTTGGGGACTTGTCCCATCAACTACTCTGTCAGTTTAGAGGTTTTTGGACATTTAAACAGTCAGTTAGATAGCTAGTTAGTTTATCAATCTTATCAGCCATATTTCAATATTTTATCAAACGTTACAAACTTGTGAATTTATCATATTTTTAGTATTCTAGCCTTATTTCCTTGTTAGTTATTTTCTTCATATGTCCTTTATTATTATAATATTCAGTACTCACAGCAGGTACCAACTCATGGGTCAGCTTATGGTCACTTGTGACTGTAAGCACCATTGTCGCGAATAAAGAGTAGTATCGGGTCATGACAAGTTGCCCCATTGACTAAGTTGACCCAGAAGAAGGTAAAGTTTTTGTGGTTTAAGGCTTGTGAGGGTAGTTTTGAGAAGCTGAAAGATAAATTGACTTTAGCTCGAATTTTAAACTTGACTGAGGGTAATGATGGATTTATGGTTTATTGTTATGCGTCACTTGTAGGACTTGGTTGCATTTTGACACAGCATGGAAAAGTGATAGCTTATGCCTCTAGACAGTTGAAGGTGCATGAGAAGAATTACCCGACTCATGACCTGGAGTTGTTGGTTGTGATGTTTTCCTTAAAAATCTGGGATCAGTATTTGTAGGGAGTACATGTGGATATCTTTTTAGATCATAAGAGCATAAAAAATATTTTCACCCAGAAAGAGCTTAATCTTAGGCAAAAGAGATAGCTTAAGATGCTCAAGGATTATGACATGAGCCTTCACTATCACCCAGGTAAAGATAACGTAGTTGTTGATGCTCTTAACAGGTTATCCATGGAGAGTCTATCTCATGTGGTTTAGTATAAGCGAGAATTGATTAAAGATATTCACCATTTGGCTAACCTTGGAGTTTTTCTGTTGGACTCTGATAATGGTGGTGTGTTTGTGCAAAAGGTGGCGCAGTCATCTCTTGGTACTGAAATAAAGGAAAAGAAGATATTGGATTTTGTCTTGATAAATATTAAGGGAGACGTAGGTCGGGTAATGGCTTTTGAGATTAGTGGTGATGGTATCTTGAGGTACCAAGGCAGATTATGTGTTCCCGACATAAATGGGTTGCGAGAGAGGATCTTGGTTGAGGCTCATAAGTCGTGATATACTATTCATCTTAGTTTGACAAAAATGTATCATGAACTTAAGGAGATTTATGTTTTGAACAATATGAAGCAGGATGTGGAAAGTTTTGTGGCTAAGAACCTGGTGTGTCAGTAAGTAAAAGTTGAGCACTTGAGTCCCAGAGGATTGTATCAGGAAATTGAGTTGCCTGTGTAGAAGTGGGAAGTGATTAATATAGATTTCATTACTGGTATTTCACGGTCTCAGAATCAGTTTGATTTGATTTGGGTCACCATGGATAGAATGACCAAATCTGCTCACTTCTTTCCAATAAGGACTAAATTTTTGACAGAGGATTATGCAAGGTTATACCTCCAAGAGATTGTGAAGTTGCATGGGCCGCATATTTCTATTATTTCATATAGTGGTACGCAGTTTTCATCACACTTTTGGCATTTTTTTAGAAAGGTTTGGGAACCAAAGTGAGCCTTAGTACTATTTTTCATCCGCAGTCAGATGGGCAAGCGAAAAGGACCATGTAGACATTGGAAGATATGCTCCGGGCTTGCGTGATTGACTACGGTGGTATTTGAGTTGATCATTTACATCTTGTAGAGTTTGCATATAATAATAGCCACCACTCTAGTATTGGTATGGCTCCGTTTGAGGGTTTGTATGATAGGAGGTGTAGATCTTCTATTGGGTGGTTCGAGGTTGGTGAGGTAGAAATATTTGGCCCGAATTTGGTTCACCAAGTCATGGAGAAGGTGAAGGTGATTCGAGATAGAATTAAGACCGCCCAAAGTCACCAAAAGTCCTATGCATATATGAGGCGTAGGAAGTTAGAGTTTGAGATTTGGGATAGGGTGTTCTTGAAGGTGTCTCCCATAAAAAAGTAATGCAATTTGGGAAGAAGGGCAAGCTCGGTCCCCGGTATGTTGGCACGTACTTGGTCTTGAGAAGGGTTGGTAGTATTGCGTATGAGTTGGAGTTTTCATCTAGTTTAAGCTCCATTCACCTAGTGTTCTATGTTTCGATGTTGAGAAAGTATGTGAGTGATCCTTCAAAGGTTTTTCCCTTGGAAGAGGTGGGTATTTTAGACTCCATGTCCTATGAGGAGGTCCTGGTTGAAATTTTAGATTGATAATTTTGTCGGTTACAGACAAAGGATGTAGCCTTGGTAAAGGTTCTATGGAGGAACCACAAGGTTGAAGAGGCTACTTGGGAAGCCAAAGAGGACATGAAGTCCAAGTATCCATTACTATTCCCTATTCCAAAAAATCATGCTTAAAGTTTTATTGTTCTTAACATCTTTGTTTTCTGTCTTTGTTAAAAGAATATTGTGAATCCATTGGTATTTTATTTTTTGTCTTAAAGGTAAGAGTAGAGATGTTCGGGGTCTAATCATGCTAGTAAATGCTTTATTCCATCATTCGAGGATGAATTATCCAAGTAGGGGAGAATTAATACACCCTGGATTTTGGCCATTGAAAATTTCTTGAGCTTTGAGCTTACTGCCTTGGTTACGACTGACCCCTTGAGTCGAATGGTGTCTTGACGAGTCATATGAACCTAGTCGTAAGGTGTTCAGTGAATGGTGTTTGAGTTTTTATCTTGGTTACGACTTGGAGACACGGGTCGTAAGGACTCATGACGAGTCATTAGGATGAGTCGTAACCAAATCAATAAGTATGTGGCTTGATTTTTCTCTAAGTACGGGCGGCTCAGTAAGAGCCATAAGGATATGTTACGAGTCGTTAGGTGAAATCATAGGATATCCAGAGTCTAACCCATTTGAGTTTTGTGTTGCCTACGACTGGACCCTATGAGTCGTAAAATTTGATTACGAGTAATCTGGATGAGTCGTAAGGTTGATAGTGTATGGGGGTCTTGGTCACTGTCTTGGTTATGACTCATGGTCTCAAGTCATAAGGAGGGGTTATGAGTCAACCATATCTTATGGGCATTCTGGACGCTTTTCCAGCTTTTAAGTTAATGGCATTCTAGATATTTTCCCTTTTGCCCAACTTGAAAACCATATCTTATGACCTCTTTAGGGTACCATTTGCCCTCATAAAACACATCAAATAGACTCTCAAACGCTCTTTAATCCTCAAGGTCAAGAACAATTAGGGTTTTCAAGAGATTAATCAATTGGGGCTTCCAAGGGTGATTTCTCTCTGTACATCTTGGTGTTGAAGGCATGTTACTCTTACCTCATTGTCAATTTTATAAAAGCATGTTATTTAAAGTTTTGTTCATAAGATATTGATGTTTGTTTTGAACTATGGGTTGAGGGTTTTTAATATAAATTGCTTAAGTGTTCTTCCATGATTCTTATGAAGCTATTGTGCTTAAATTGATGGTTGGTAAATGCATTGGGGTGCATGGGAATGGTGGATGTAAATAGGGCTACAAAGTAATCCCCAAATCAAATTATTTGGTATGGAAATTGGTAATAATCTCACCCCACTTGCATAATTAATTTTGGTTTGTGCATTATCACTTGGCCTGACTTATTTCTTGAAACTAATACATGGCATAAATGGTTAAATGGTTAAGGATGGTCTTGAAAACCTTGTGGGGTACACGGGAATCCCTCGAGTGATTCTACGATGAAAACCTTATGGGTTCGCGGGAATCTGCCAAGTGACTTTAATAATGGAGTTTGTGGGATACACGGGAATTTCCTAAGTGTTGGCTAATGACATTGCTTACAAGCTATAACCGATATGAAGATACCACTTAATAATTCCTTAATAATCGACTCCTGGAGTTAGTGGTTTGGTTATATATTAAATGTTTTAATTGGATAATAAAGGGGGTTGTGATAGCTAGCCATGAAGGTGTGAGTCCAAAGGACGGACACTAGGAACTCATGTTTACCGACATGAGGGTTGATCTTCATGACCTTGTGCTTGAGGGTTATAAGGAAATCCCCCAAGCCTATACATGTATATATGTATCATGGAGGGCGAAGGATATAAGGGAATTCTTGACCATCTATGATATCTCTGGTTCGTGCGGCTAACACACACTAGGGCCCATTCAGGTGGTAACACTGAATCCATATAACCCGTGGGTGGACTTATGATGGTAAAGCTACACAATCCAAGTTAAATGTTTTAAAGTTCATGCTAAACCTTGTTCCCTATCCCGGCATGGTGTGTGTGTGTATATACATACATGCATATATATATATAGTTATGTGTATTGGTTTGACTTAATTTTGGATTGATGAAATTACTTTATCTCTATCCCTGAGTTATATGTTAGCTTTCACCCAGCTAACCATCTTCGGATGTTGTATCCCCATGTGATGCAGGAACCGATCATTCTTCTATTCCTCCTGCTCAGTGACTTGGTGATTCGGGGATAACTTTTAAGTCAAACTAAAGTAGTGAGCTTTCATACTCCGGAAGATCCCATTTCATGCTATAGATTTCTTTGTCATTATTAATCCTTTTGATTTTTGTTTGGCTATGGTCGGGGGCATGTCCTGACTGGATATTCTTTGGTTTTGATTAGAGGTTTTGTCGTACTACTGTGGGCATGGGTTGTGTCGGTATTGGTATCGGTATTGGTATTGGTAGTGTTATTGGTATTGGTTGGTCATTTGGTTGGGGATGGTCGGTTTTGGTTATAAGTGTATTATAATGTCTTTAATTTGATATTCTCTTATCTTGTTATATGTTTAGAATTCATTCGACACAGAGTGTGAGGTGGGCAATGGTTTGGGTAGTAGGGGTGGTCTCCGGTGCTGGTTGGACTTGAGTTTCCTGACACGGTCAGGGCCTGGTTTGGGTCATGTCAATACCACTACCTCGGATGTTTTGGGAAAGGAATAATACACCATAATTTATTATTAGTATAAAACAAAAAGAGATATTGGCACATCAAGAATAAGAATGGATCCCTAATTTCTATTTTTTCTATTTTTTTCATTTTGAACAGACTAATTGAAATAGATACTTAAGAAGATAATGGATCCCTTGTGTTCAAATCCTTTAAGAGGAGAGCATAGGAATTCTATGAACAAACTATTTACCATATTTTGCAGGTTCTATAATCATAACACATTTTAGAGGGCTAAAAGTGACTAGGAATCAGCTAACACAATAGAGGAGATATCAAATGACTCTAACAACGTTACAAAGGTTTCATTCTTGGAAAATCAACATTCATATTGTTACATCTTCTTCACATTTTAATTGTTTAGTGTGTGGTATTAATGGCATTGAGTGTTTATTCTACTTACTGAAAATCAGATGAACAAAATATGCAGCATAGGTGTTCGCGTCTAAAAATGAGCCAAAATAGAGACTTTAACCACAAAGAGAGGATGATGACATACAAAAATTAACAACATGCAATAATAAATCAAGATGGAGAAACTAATAAGACAATCAAAATACCAACACACAACACAAAAACAAGGAAACAACAACAAATACTAGCACAATGCCCCTTTCTTAATAAAAAATGATACAATATCTTTTATGGCTTCAGCAATACAACAATAGAAAGGAACAACAAGATACCAGAAGAATCAAAATAGAGCACCAAATCTTGGATAATTTAAGATCATTTTTCCACTCTTAGTTGCATTAAGCTCTGAACTTCAACTGTATCCATCAAATAAACATTGAAGATAAAATTAAAAGAAGCTTCTAAATCTCTTTATCGATACACAAGCTTATCAAAAAATTAAAACACTAAATCCAAATGCTATAAAACCAACCAATGACAATAAAATTTTCAAATGAACTCTGAATAGTGAGAAACATATCAGATGAAGAGACAGATCTGGTGTAAAGATGAAGGATTAGAAAACTCATCAGGGATTGATTAATTCAAATCGATGAATACTCCAATAGCCATTTCCAACTGAGAACAGCGCCTGAGTTAGTTGCAAGAGCAAATATTCTTAAAGCTTGAATATTTCAATGAAAGAGGGAGAAGATGATGAAATCAACGGAGAAGCCATGTCAATGACAGATTGATACTAAAGTATCTAATATTTTTCACCTCCAAATGTGTGTTGTACTTTCCTAATTCTGTTTTTTAGATTGATTTTGTTGTTTTTGGACTTATTTTGTGCGCTTAGAACTTTAGGCTACCCCTAGGGGCTGATATAGGGGTATAAGTGGGGATTTTCGAGAACCCAGTAACTTTCATGCAGATCTCGTATTTATATTAAGAAATTTAGTAAATATATAAAAATAATAAGTTGGGACCCATAAATAAAGTGTGTTATTGGTCTAGTGGAAGAAAAGTGATTGTTAAAGCTTTGTAAGCTTCTTGATTATGGGTTCTAACCCCCATCAACTACTGTATTAAAATTTAATTTCCTTTTTTCTAAAGGAACCCATAAATTTTATATTAAATTTTCCTTTTTCCTAAACGAACCCACAAACTTTATATTAAATTTTCCTTTTTCCTAATGGAACCAACAAACTTTAAATTCTAGAGCCGCCTCTGGTTACCCCTTTTGTAAATAGATTTGCTTTTCAATAAAATCTCACTCATTGGGTCATTTGATTTTCAAAATAATAATATTATATATATATATATAATTCTTACTCTCTTCTTTGTTTATATAAACCATTTTAAATAGGTGCGCATTTTAAATATATAAGAGCACTTTCAAAATTTCTAGTACAAATAGTTATGCATGTTTGTGTGGCTATAAATCACGTCTTTATTGGTGAAATTGTCATTTATAGTTATTTTTAGAGAAAAAACATCATTTCACCCCTGAACTTGTTTGCTCAACTTACTTTAGCACTCTAACTTAACTTATAATTATTTATCCCCTTAACAACTTTCAAGTGAATTAAATACAACCTCAAAATCATAATCATACTCTCACAACGGAGAGTGCACTACACACGTGTCATGTCATTGCCAGATAAGAAATTACAATTTTAAAAAAAAAAAGGTGATACTATTTTTATATTTAAAATATATATATATATATGTACTATTTTATATATATAATAGTATATATATATTTAAATAATATATATATATATATATTTAAATAATATTTTATATATATATATATATTAAATAAAAAATGACCCCCACCCCCACCCTTCTTCAGACCCTCCCATCCGTCTCTTCGCCCTGCCTCCCTCATTTCTCCTCTTCCATCCCCCACCCCTGCAAACACCCTGCAAACACAAAATATGCCCCCCCCCTTCCCTTTTTTAGATCATCCCCCCTCTTTCTTCCTCTTCCAATGCCCCCCGCCCCTCTCCCTGCCACTTCAGCCCCCACCCCTGTATACACGAAAAATGCCTCCCTCCCTTCCCCCATTCTTTCTTCTTCAAACACAAAAATACCCCCACCAAGTCAAGAAAAAAATTATTTGTTTTACTACTCAAAAATTATCTTATTAACAAAAAAATCAAAAGACATCTCATTGGTGATAAGTGGTTCAGAGAAAAAATAATTAATTTAATTTAATTTTTGTTCAAATTTTAAGAGAGTTGGATTGAAGGTTGAGATGATGCTCAATGGAGGAAAAAATTTAATTTAGTGTCTTCGTGATTGTTCTTAGATGGTGTTAATGGAGGAAAATGAAAAAAAATTGAAAGGGAGTGTTGGTGGATAATGTATTTGAGGTTGTTAATGGAGGAATTTATGGTTGGAGAAAATGAGTGTTATTGTTGATGATGTTTTGGAGAAGAAAAGAAGAAAAAGGTGTCCAGTTTTTTAAAAAAAAAAAAGATTCTATTATATTTAAAATATAATATTAGTGGAATAAATTTTTTTACAAAATATATGCGCCTTTTTTTAAAAAATGTCACATCAGTATTAGGGGTGAAACTAATACACTTTAAAGATGTTAAGAGGGTAAATAAATGAAAGTTTAGTTTAAGTGGTAAAGTAAGTTGAACAGACAAATTCAGGAGGAAATGATGTCTTTTCTCTTATTTTTACTTTATATATAAATGTGTCATTCTTTTGGTGACTTGCTAAATAGAAAAGTATGTCATATAAATCAAAATAAAGATAGTTTAATTTTATAGGTCAAATTTAATTTTATATACAAAACGAGCATTGAATTTCTGAGAATGATGATGAAGGTACTATACATATGATTCTTTCAAAAAAAATTATACAATTCATGTTCAAACATATTTGAGAAAAAATATTGATTTTAAAATTTTTGCTTTTAGAGTACGTTTACAATTACTGAGCTACATTTTCTCATTGAGTTATTCTCTCATAAAATATAAACTATTTATAATGTTTGTGTAAAATGAAAATAGTAAAATAATTGATATTGTATACTATATAAAATGTTACTATATATTAAGAATGATTCATAATAAGATCAAGAATAAAATGTTATATGTAATTGATTTTTAAAACTGACAAGTAAATAATAATATGATTATATTACTATTATTTGTGCATCAGCAATACATGAAAGAAAGGAAAGGGAGGGTGGGGAAAGGGTAACTTCATTGAGAAATAATGTTATGTTTCAATTTCTTTTTAATGTAATATAACAATATGTTCAAACGAGATATTTTAATAGAAAATAATTAGAAATAATATTTTAATATTATTCGCGCATCGCGCGGATACGTATACTGGTTATAATTAAAGTGATCTTACTCTCTGAGAAATGAATTGTTTATAATTAATACTCTCTTCAGTTAAAAAAATAATAATTTACCTTCCTTTATAGTTCGTTTAAAAGAGTAACCCTTTTTTGGCAAGTTTTTAATTTTATGTTTTCACATTGAATGTTTAAGATTACAAGATTAAAGTATATTTTTGTAAATTTGATATTTATTTAATTTAAGATCATAAGATTAAAAAAGTCTTTTTTATTTTTTAAACTCTGTGTCAAGTCAAAATAAGTCAAAAAAATTCAAAACCCAAAACTCTTTACTCTGGACAAGCTGCCCTATCACTACTGTTTGGTACGCGCGATAAGGTAGGATATCTATGATTAAGTACAACATTTATATCATATTTGATTGATAATATAAATTTATCCTTGAACTAATTTATAGCATCAACCAACCAGGAAAAAATCTAATGCCAAACTTAGTTTTGAGATATCCCACTTAATTTTATCCAATATAAAATTATTTTATATCACCTTTCGTATAGTATATATTAATCTAGAAATTATAATCCTAAAACTATAATTCTCGAAATTTAGTCTAATGCATCAAACGGCGTTGTTCTTCTACACCTTTAATATGCGGAAGTCTAATTCATGTGAAGCAGTGATAAGTCCACAAATTTAATTATACTTCCATAATATAATATCACTCCAAAATTCGAATCACTCACTTTATCTAATTGTGTATCCGTCCAGCATGTTGATGTATTAAATGACCTTAAAGAAACAAATCTTTTATTTAATAATATAGAATTTAATTTTAAGTTGGTTGAGTTGGTGTAACAAGTGATATCTCATGAAAAAGGATCCAAGATGCCTTCTCATTGTCAATATCTTTTCAATCGAATTTGATGCACAAAATTTACTTAGTGTGATTAACATCTCATCTATAATTTACAAGCTATATATAAAAGCGGATTTACTATGCATAATTCCCGAGAAAATTCCCAAAAATACAGAACTAATTAAAGATAAACTATTAATACTATTACAAAGAAAAATCGGATTGGATTCGATTTCTAAGTCAATCTTGTTAATTTAACATGCACAATATGCATGGCAAATTAAATAAGCAGTTTAATCAAATAATTAAGTGAAGATAAGAGGCATAGACCCTTCTATTAAGGGCAATATGCATATGCGTTGCACATCTCTATGATATTTTTTAGTCACATGGGGATTTAAAAATTTATGTGGCCCAATAAACGCGAAGCTACCTACGATGGAGGGTTCAAATTATCACTTACTAAGAGGGAATTTGACTAATTTTTAAAGTAAAATTAAATTAAGTTAATTTAATATATTAAAATTTAAATTTAAATAAAATTGCAATTTTCCTTATATTAAATAGAGAAAATGGTCAAAAAATCACCTAAACTTTACCTCAAATCCCAAATACACACTTAATCTTCACGGGAGTCTTATCACCCCCTGATCTATTTTTTCATGTATTTATTACCCCCAAATGCTGAGCTGGCACGGAAGGTGAGAACACCCCCTCTAGACGCGTTGGTTTAGTCCCAACAACTCCAAAAGTAAGAGTTTAGCCTTCCACATGTATAATACACATCATTAATTGATTTTTTGATGAAATAAATCATGAAAAATGAATCTCTCTCTTCCAACGGTCTTCTTCCTCTTCTTTATATCACTCTTCTCCTTGTCCACCATCTGCCTTCATCTTGCTCCATTTTTTTTATTTCTTTAACCTACGTTTTAGCTTTTAATCCCATTTTCTACTTGAATTCTTGGAGTTTTGTTTTGTAATTTGGTTCAACTCTTAATTTAGGGTTTGTAATTTGATGATAGATTTTGTCGGAATTTATGAAATGACAAATTCAAAATAGAATAAGCTTTGTATGGACGAATAAGACCCAATGCTCAATGTTATTGTGAGATGCAAACATGGTATTTTGCTTGACTTGCAAACTTCATGATCGAAGTCAAATCCGGGAAGAAGATTTTGGTCTTTCCCCTACTATGGTGTATGTATTTTGCATTGTATTTTGCTGTCACTTTATATTTAAATTATATTAATGTACTAATTTTTACAAAAAAATTCAGTCTCAAAAATGTAATTTTTTTCTATGGAACAAATAAAAAGTGGATCCAAGATCAAATTTTATCATTTCAAGATTTGTGAATAAAATCAATGAGTTGGAAGAAGACTTATGGCTTAAACAGGACCAAATTGATAATTTGACGTGGGAAAAAAGGCGCAATGAAAGATGGAGATGGTATAGGTTCAATAGGAAGATTTTTTATGTATTTTGATTTTTGTTGTTGTTATGTTCATCAACAACAAATGAACTGAAAGTAGTTGCTAGATCTAGTCTAATGTGGTGTAAATTTTATATACCTCTCTCTAAATATATCTGATTATGTTATGTTGTCTTTTGCCTAGTCATACTTCATATGTTTGTTTTTGCGTCGTCGTACTTCTGATGTTTGTTGTGCTGCTGCTATGTTATTATTTGCACTTACAAAATCGTGTGATGTGTCGCTGCTATGTTGTGGTTTACAGTTACAAAATTGTGTCTTGTATTGCTGCTATGTTATTGTTTACACTTGTTGTGTCTTGTGTTGTTGCAATGTTATTGTTTACACTTGTAAAGTTGTGTATTGTGTTGCTTTCATTTAAACGTACAAACTGGTGTAATGATAATGTTGTTTAGTCAAAGCACTGTTCTAATGCTATGTTTTTCTTTACGCTTAGATAGTGTAATGGTAATGTTATGTTAACATTATAGAAACATCACCACCATTTAAATAACACAACAATAATGCCTAATGTCAACATTCATCAACAAAACATTCCAACTTCACACATCATCATTCATACCAAAATATATTCACATTCATAATGCCTAACCATTAGGCAACATTAGTCAACAAAATACAGTGCTTAAATTATTTTCCAACACCAAAATAAAAAATTTTCATGTTAACTGAACTAACTTAAAACAGTGATTAAAATACATCAATAGCACTACAATTTCCATGGCATGTTGGACTGTGAAGAAGCGGTATTTTGACTTGGATGGTTTGAACTACTTCTCACTTTCTTCGTTCTTCTATTCTCTTTAAGTTCTTGTAGTTTTCTTGTTGAGATTGTAGATTTGCCATTCTATTTTAATTTACTGGTACTACTTGGTGTATAACCAATGTCACCAGTTACATCAGTTGATCTTGCCACCTTTGCTTGACCAGTAGAGTATATCTTACTGCTAGGCATGCCAGGCTACAGAGAAGGATAAAAAATTTAAGAATCAACATATATCAATGACTCATAATTTACAAATGATATAACAAAGTAAGAGACTTACATTTAGGACTTTAAAGTCATTTTCATCTTGAAACACACCCATTCCTACTACTCTTTGCCTTTTGAATAGAGCAGTGTTTCCCCTACCACTACCCATTCCTCTTTTTATAGTTCCAGCTATTGAAGATGATGTACAAAAATCAGGAGGTACAGAAGAGGATACTAGAAAAATAGTAGGTACTGGAGGTGTTGTAGGTAGAGGAGTTACAGTAGCACCTACTGAAATTGTTCTTTTGGGTCTCCCTATTCCTTTTTTTCCTTGTGGAGGTTCAGTAATGGCTTCTGGTGAAGTTTTCTATAAATATAAAAGGAATGTTATGAATTGACCAAATTAGAACTAAATTCAAGCATAATATACCTTTGGTCTGCCTCTTCCCCTTCCTAAACCATTACTTTTTCCTTGAGGAGCAGCATTAGGTGCTTCTGGTGGAGTTTTCTACATATAAAAAAAATATTAACAATTAGAGTAGTGTTATAACATAATGAATTCATGTGAAAAAATTACCTTTGATCTGTCTCTTCCCCTGCCTGAACCATCCTTTTTTCCTTGAGGAGCAGCATTAGTTGCTTCTGTTAGAGTTTTCTACATATTAAAAAAAAATGTCAACAATTAGAATACTGGTATAACATAATGAATTCAAGTGAAAAAATTACCTTTGGTCTGCCTCTTCCTGTCCTGAACCAGTATCTGTTGCTACTGCTGGTGCAGTTGGTTCTACTAATGGTGCTCTGTGAGGACAACCCCTTTTGTTGTGGCCTCTAACATGACACACACTACATGTCATTGCTAGTCCAGTTCTAGGCAATTTTCCTGACTTCTTTGTTTCCCCAACTTCATTCTTCCTATTCTTAGCTGGCCTGCCAGGCAGGGTTGTGATTTCAGGTGGTGCAACAGCAATGTTTGAAGAAACTGGCCACATTTCCATATTTGTAAGTGGTTGTAGAACATTGGCATAAGTCTGCAAATATGTTTCCTTACTGTATCATCTCTCAATATATTCATACAGAGGGTACTTTTTGAACAATATTGCAGCCATACCATGTGCACATGGTATGCCCTTTAACTGCCACACCCTACAACTACAAGTCCGCTTGACAATATCAACTTTGTGTTGACAAAGTCCTTCTTTCACTTCAAAATCAGCAACTCCATTAAACTGAATGGTACAATCCATAGACCTATTGATGTTTTTCTCTAAAACCTTTAAACACATTGGAGAGTAAATTGACTTCCAAGTATTTGGAAACTCCTTTAAAGTGTCTATTTTTGTCATCAGCTTTACTCTGATTTCTTCAAGCATAGTAACGATGGTCTTATGCCTAGCTGGTAAGATCCATGCATTAAAATACTCTGATGTGTTATTATCCACAGAATCATATTTCACTTCAGTGTTGAAGTAAAGCTTGCGCCAGTAATTAATGTTGAAGTACATTAAGTCATCAATCATTTTTGCAGGACCAAGCAACTTTATCGTCTGTATATTTTTCCTCAATTGAGACTCAAATGTACTTTTGGCTATCCTCCAAAATTGTTGTCTTCTTTGAAGACCTCTCCATTCCTTAGGCCAATTAGCTAAGATGTGTCTTGCACATCTTCTATGCTCAGATTGAGGTAACACCTGCTCAATTGCAGTAAACAGTCTCTGCAATACAAAACATGCAATAAAACAAGGTAAAATTACTACATAATTACATTTACTTGGCTAAATTAGAAAAATAAGTACACATAATACAGAATACATACCTTCTACATAACTGTAGTCAATGTGAGATCTTCTCCTTCTCCAAGTCCTAGGTCATCCTTTATGCACCTAACAAACCAACTCCATGTGTTTGTGTTTTCTTTTTCAACTATTTCCCAAGCAAGTGGCAGCATATGGTTATTACCATCTTTTACAACAGCAACTAACAATTGCCCTTTACAAACTCCTTTAAGAAAATAACCATCTAAACCTATACACTTCCTACAATATACCCATGCCTTCTTCAAAGCATCAAAACAGATGTAGAAACTCAGAAATTTTGGTTTACCTTCTTCATTAGCCTCACCAAGTTTAACAACACAACTTGTCCCTGGATTTGTTCTCAGTAGCTCAGCCTTGTAGTCAAGAATTCTTTCAAATTTCACAACATGATTACCCATGATATCTTTCAACACTTTAATTTTTGCTCTTCTCACAGTAGTCTTACCAACATACAGTTTGAATTTTTTTCTTATCAACTCTTGCAAATTGAATACCCTTATATTTGGCTGCTCAATTATTCTCTCTCTGAAGGCTTCAGCTAAAAATTTTACATTGCATAAATAATTTTTGGTTGTTTTGTTGCAAGTATGTTTTGGAATATCAGTTTTTATGATGAAGTCATTTGTGGTGTTGTCAAGACCTACATACAAAAGACATGGACAACCATCCTTACATCTAACTCTAACCTTTTTTGGTTCATTAACCCACTTTTCCACAGAAACCCTCTTTCTTACTGCATATTTAGTCACAACTCTTTTAAATTCATTCACATCTTTAAATACCATACCCAACTGCCAAACAACTTCCTTTGCAGTCGGGTCATGAATGATTTTTTGAGTTGTTGGCCTTTTTTTTCTTGACAAATTAACAGAGCTTGCCCTACCAGATGCAAGCACATCATGTTCTTCATCACCACAACAATCATCTTCATCTAACTCAAAACTACCCTCATCAGAACTTGCAAAGTAAGGCTCATCACCACCCAGCCTTTCTTCATGACTTACTTTACCTGTTCCAGTGTCATCAAACCCTAGATCTGGTCCTGCTTCACCTACTGGTACCTCTGCATTGTCAGCTGATACTCTCTCTTTTCTTTTCCTCCTTTAAAACTTCCTCTTTTCAGCTCTCAACTCCCTAAACTCCTCATGTACATCACTACCATACTCTTCATCATCATCATCTCTAACTAATTCTCCTTTTGATTCAACATTAACCTCAGTAGAGTAATCAGAACCCTCTACTTCTTCTTCTGAGAAATTACTTCCAGTAGGACCAACATCTATATAATCAAATGCAGCAGCACTACCTCCAGCAACACTAGTTGCAGCAGCACTAGGTGAAGCAACACTAGCTGCAGCAGCAGTAAATGTAGTAACATTAGGTGCAGCAGTGGATGTAGGCACACTAGATGCAACAGTAGGTGCTGAAGCACTATATGCAGTAGCACTATCTGCAGTAGTGAAATGAGGTGTGGTAGTGCAAGGGGGTGAAGTTGAAAAAAAAGTAAAAAGGTTCTCCTCATTTATATGGTCCTCACCTACCATAAAGTTAGGCCTATTATCAAAAGATGCACCAGATTCTTCCATATTCTCAAGACTTTCATTTTCTAAGAATATTGGGGGGTCCACAACAGTTGGTCCATCCACAAAATGCTTGACAAATACATCCACTTCATCTCCATTTTCCAAGGAACACATCATTTCAAAAATATCCATATCATTATCCACATCTACCAAAATGCCACTATTAGGTGGTTTAATACTAAAGGTGCATGTTGTGCTATATCCTAATTTTCTTATATAGTCTCTCAATTCAGAATATGACATCTTGTCAACATCAACATCTAAGAATTCTGTAATTTTTCCACCTTTGTAAATCGGTTCTCCATTACTTAAATCTAATACTCCACCATGGTACCATCTTAGAATAATCAAAGTAAAATCACTCATGTTTGACCTGATGACAATAAACACTCAAATAAGACAAAGATCGAAAATCAAGCATCAATAAACTTTAATATAACTACATCATGCTTAAACAATGAAGAAAAAACACAAATTTATATCACATTATGCGACTAAGATGAGAAAGATAAAAATTGATTACATGAAAATTGTTCTACTTCGGTACAAATTGAACACCTAAACAACAAAATAGTTACATGCACATGCTACTACACACAATTTATTGCTTTATTTTTCAGATTAACAGTAAATCCTAAAAAAGCCCTAATTTTTAATGAACTCACTAAAACATTAACAAAAACCTAAAGTAGAGATGTCCTTAAGAACTTAATATGTTGTTAATTGAAAACTTAGACAACTTTTTTAGCAAGAAACACAACTTAATTTTCACATCCTAAGCAGTCACAGTCACCATATTCTTAGGGAAAACCATAATTAACAATGGCAATAGTTTAGGAAAAAAACGACTACCTCTACTAAGTTAATGCTACAATCGATGACAGAAGATTCACAAAATTGATAATGGGTCTATTTACATTTTAGGAGGGAAATGACCTGGAAGATGTGGGACCCGCGCGTGTAAATATGAAGGGATCATGATTTGGTTTATGTTGCCAGCTCAGCATTTGGGGGGTAATAAATACATGAAAAAATAGATCAGGGGGGGATAGAACTCTCGTGAAGATTAAATGTGTAGTTGGGATTTGAGGTAAAGTTTGGACGATGTTTTGGCCATTTTCTCTATTAAATATAATAAGACAAAAAAGTACTGTCTTAAAATGTTAATTGAAGTTCTTACTGTTTGTTTCACAAAAAAGAAAGGGATAATACCCACGAAAATGCCTGAAGTTTGATCGGATTACCAGTTGAGCATACTGAACTTTGCAGGGGTCCTATTACCCCCAGACTTTTTTTTCGTATTTTAATGGCATATATCTGCCATTTGGCACACTGCGTGTGATTCACGTGCATTGAGCGCGTGAACAGTGTTAAAAACGTTTTAAAACTCTTTTTTTTTGCCAAACAGCCCCTTAATTTTATAATTATTTAAAGTTTTATATTTTTATTTATTTTTTCATTCTTTTTCTTTAAAGTTTTATGTTTTTATTTATTTTTTCATTCTTCTTTCTTCTTAATGGAACTCGAAAAATCATGAAAAAAAATTCATGTATGAAACTCAGAATCTTTTCGAATTAATGGAAAGATTAATGGTTATAATTAATGAAAAGATTTTCTGAATCTTTCGAGTTCCATTTATAATTTGAACTCGGAATTATAAATGGATTCGAACTCGGAATTATAATTCGTAAAGATTAATGGTTATAATTAATGGAAAGATTCCGAATTAAATTTCATGTATGGAACTCGAAAAATTCCTTAATGGTTATAATTTAATGGAACTCGCTAATTGAAACTCAATGAATAATTCGGAAGATTCAAACTCGAAAACTCGCTAATTTAATTCCGAGTTCCATTAATGGAAATTGAATCTTCCGAGTTTCATTAACGGAAGATTGAATAGCTTCATGGAAATTGAACCTTCCGAGTTCCATTAACGAAAGATTGAATAGCTTCATACACGAAATTAAATTTTTTGAATCTTCCGAGTTTCATTAATGAATTTTTTGAATCTTCCGAATTCCATTAATGGAAATTGAATAATGAAATTAAATTTTCCGAATCTTTCGAGTTCCATTAATGAATTTTTCGAATCCTCCGAGTTTCATTAATAGAAATTGAATCTTCCATTGAGTTTTCAATTAGCGAGTTTCATTGAATCTTCCATTAATAGAACTCGCTAATTGAATCTTCCGAGTTTCAATGGAAAATTAATGGAAGATTCCATTCAATTATTTGAAAAAACTTTCTTTATAAATTCAATGGAATCATTTGAAATATTTAATATGGTTGTAATCGTGAAAAAATGTTGAAAAGTGATAAAATGGAGAAGAAACGGCACGTGTACTACACTTTCCACGGAAAAAACTGGGTATACGTTTTGAGGGGGATTAATTCCACTTTAAAAAAGTATGGGGGAATTAATTTCAATTAAAAAAGTATAGGGGTAATAGGACCCCCGCAAAGTTCAATATGCTCCACTGAAAATTTGGTTAAACTAAGATATTTTCATGGGTATTATCCCAAAAATACTATGACAAGTATAAAATAAAATGGAGTAATATTTTGGTTAATCTAGTTAGCGGACGGACCCTGGACTCTATATATATCTTTGAGATTCCACCATTCCCCGCACCACAATTTGAAAGCTTTCTCAAAAAGAAGCTAAGATGGCCATAACTCTCAAGTCTTTAGTAACTCCTTTGCTTTTGTGTGCTTTCTTTATCCTTATCTTACAGGTTTGTTTCTTCATTCTTTGAATGCATGTTTGTAGTATTTCATATGATCTCTTATGGGCAGTTCTTGAATATGAATTAGCTACATATTTTTGTCAAAAAAAAAAAAAAAAAAAAGATTCATGAGGCTATGAGTATTGTAATATATATGCTGTTTTCTTGTTGAAAACAGGTTGCTGCAGAGAAACCAATATCTGAAGCTGAAGATGAATCTGCACCAATCCTTCAAGTACATGCTCTTCTGTCGATAATGATGATGATACTCTGTCATTGTTTTCGGCTCAAATTTTAAAACTGAGACTCCTTATTTTTTGGGTGATATTAATGTAGGAATCGATCGTCAAATACGTCAATGAGAATGCGGAAGCTGGATGGGAAGCTGCATTCAACCCTAAATTATCGAATTTCACGGTGAGATCATCATATATATAGCTAAAGGATTTAACTTCTAAATGCGGACAATGTAGAAGTAGATAACTTCCTATAAACAGTGGGATTAGTAACCTCAAAAATATGACACGTTATTAACCAACTTGCATTTACTTTTAGTGGGATGTCTCATACTTTCTCATTCAATTTTGCAGCTATACACCAAAAACATGCTTTTATAATTATGTCTATATAATGTTTGGTTGTCACAGGTTTCCCAATTTAAGGGCCTTCTTGGAGTTTTGCCTGAAACCGAAGGTGATTTAGAGGAAATTCCTATTCTAACTTATCCAAAACCTACGCCATTGCCAAAAAAGTTTGATGCACGAAAGGCTTGGCCTCAATGCAGAACAATTGGAGATATTCGAGGTTAGTTATTTCACTTCCTTGCTCCATCTTTTCGAGCTAAAATTCTATAATACATATTCTAATGTTTTCCATCTTTGCACATGAATCACCGGGACAAATTTGAATCACAGATCAGGTGATTTTCTGCTAATGGTCTTGTTTCTTTCCATTAAATGACACATTTAAGGTCGTCTACGGTGGTCGTTTAATCTTATTAATATATTTCAGGGACGTTGCGGTTCTTGTTGGGCTTTTGGTGCTGTTGAAACGCTGTCTGATCGTTTCTGTATCCATTATAACTTGGTAAATTTTTGTTGAACTGTGTGACTGCCTAACTTAATCTGTTAGAAATGAAACATTTTTGTTTACTTACTTAAATCTAAAGCTCGCGCTCTCATGTGTGAGCCTAATTCTTTTTCACGAGTCAACACTTAACCGCCACCTCATCTTAGTATGTTGGGTTGTTAGCAAAGAAACTAGGGAAATAACATAGAAAAATGCTAATAGAAAAAATACTGCAATGATGTCAAAGGAAACTAGGGACATACATTTATAGATGCAATTCCTAACTAAAAAGTAGAAAAATATGTTAGTGACTGAAAAATATGTTAGTGACTTACTTATATGCAAAACCAAATCACAAAAAAAGTAGGAACTCTCTATTCTAATTTTTGCAAATCTTTTAGAGATAATGTAACTATGTTTTCTATTTTTGCAATATCCTGAGACATTTTCAACATAAGACAAACTTGTGAAGTTTGATTGTAGTTATGATCACTGATGTTTACTTCTAATGTGTAATGCAGAGTGTATCTCTATCTACAAATGATGTTTTATCGTGCTGTGGCTCTTTTTGCGGAAAAGGTTGTAATGGTGGATATCCTATAGCAGCATGGCGATACTTTCAACGTAGGGGAGTGGTCACAGAAGAGGTAAATGGTGACTTAATTAAATCATCACCTCAGGGAAATTACAGGTTTCTGCAAACCACTTAGAGTAGCCCGTGTGTGGCTCTTTATGATCAAACACTAACAAATTGAGTTTATACTGGCAGTGTGATCCTTACTTTGACCAGATCGGATGTACCCACCCTGAAGGTTGCAAGCCTGTATATCGCACCCCAAGGTGTCGTGGGAAGTGTGTTCACGAGGACCAGTCATGGGCGAAATCAAAGCATTATGGTGTCAATGCATACAGGATCACCCGTAATACCCACAGTATCATGGCAGAAATTTATAAAAACGGACCAGTTCAGGTCTCTTTTACTGTGTTCCAGGTAACAAGAGAAGTATTAATAGAGCAAAAGTTTTGGTATTGTAAATTATGTCAGAAGTTTTCAAATAAGGCACCTATGTTTCTTTTTATTTGCAACACTTTCCAGTACTCAATGCTTGAAACATCTTGTTAATAACAGGATTTTGCTCACTACAAGTCAGGAGTTTACAGGCATATAACAGGGAGAAGAGTGGAAGCCCATTCCGTTAAGGTTATCGGATGGGGAACTAGTGAGCAGGGAGTGAACTATTGGGTATGATGTTGATGTGTTCAAGTTATGGGCTTCAATTTTCTATTTAAAATCATACATCATTTTGTCAAAATTTAATCACCTTCTTTATATCTTCTTGCAGCTCGTTGCCAATTCTTGGAATAGAGACTGGGGTGATGTATGTCCTTGATTTTCTCACCACTTTATATGAACAAAAACACCTTAACCATTGATGACATCCTAACTAACACATCTATATGGCTTTAACTTACATATACCGACAACATAAATAGGACTGTAACCAATTATAGCAAGTTATTTAGTACATTATATTTTAAAGTGGGGTAAATTAAGAGCACTATCGACATGCAGTTACTTGTTGTATGTCATTTTTAACCTGATTGCTTAAACGAATACACAGTCAGTGCATGTACATTAACTCTATATGTATAATAAGGTTGTCTAAATGATGAATGTATATATATCTCCATGATGACAGGATGGATTCTTCAAGATCCGAAGAGGCACAAATGAGTGTGGCATTGAGAATAATATGGTGGCTGGATTGCCTTCAAGAAGAAATTTGAATGTGGAATCTGATGATGCTTTACCTGATGCCTCAATATAAAATGCTACTATTTCTTCAACATAATAGTAGCAATGTAATATGACTTGTGAACTTTGCATGTTTCATCTCGTCGATTTAATCGATCTGTATAATTCATAATAACACTACTTATTGGTAGGTCGAGAGTCTTTAGGAAACAGTATTCTCTCTACCTCCAAAAGGTACAGATAAGATCTGTGTATCCTCTATTCTCTCCGGACTTCACTTCATGGGATTTTCACTGGGTAGTTGTTGTTCCAATAATAACTTTTTGTTATGTTGTTACTTCCAGTTTTCAGTTTTATGACTTACAAAATAATTTTACTCCATCTATTTATTTTTATTTGTCGTGTTTTGATTTAACAAGAGTCAGATTGACTAATCTTAAAAGTTAAATTGAATTAGATTTAAGCAATTATATGTCACGATCCGAACTAGGGCCTGGCCGTGACGGACATCCCGAACCATGAAGGCCCGGGCGTCCTACTCTAACTGGTAATCATGCACAACATTCACATAATAAAAGAAGATGCGGAAATATAATCTGATACAGAAACATGGTCATACTCTGGATTTAGTTTAACAATAAGGAATGGAATCCGAAATCAACTAAACAACATCTGGAACGATCTGCGAAATCTCTACTACATGAAAATCTGACAACTATCTGAAAACTGGGACAAGGCCCCCAGTAGACCAAAATAACGGAATAACGTAATCTGAAATAACATGCCTTCTGGAACAAAGAAGGCTCACCACCACACGGATCACTTCTCTCTGGAATACTCTACAGATTAGCCGAACCCTTAGACTGAGCCTCAAAACCTGGGAGGTAGGGAGGGTCAATACAGATGTACTGGTACGCAGAGCAAATCCAAAATAATCATTTATATTCAACATATATGAGAGCAATTTAAAGCAGTTCATAAACATGTCATATAGTAAGAAATCACATGGGCATTTTCGGAAGATTCTGAAAAATCATTTGAACTCTGTGACACCCTTTGTGTTACTTCTGCGCTAGGTGGTGTACCCTACAACTCTGAAATTCCACGGGCTATATGAAATCCGCCATTGACTCGGCGGGGAAGCCTCCAACCCAAGTATGCCGCAAGGGTTGGAGTCTCTGACTCTGCTACGCCACACGGCCGTCGCCAGCGTAAAATAATATACCCGGATCGGCAAATCACGGTTTTAGGCTAAGATTTACTTTAACTAAAGCCCTCTTCGGGTAACCACCTAACCCTCTTTAAGCCCATTTTTAACTCTTTAAAGCATGCATTCTCTGAAAACATATTCTGAAAACATACTCTGTTATGGCATACATATTTATGGTATCATCATACCATTGACTTGCAAGTCACGTCTCTGAGCCATTAATAGCATATAATAATCTTTGTTTTCAAAACATAAGTATGGGACCACCATATCAATAAATCAATTCAAAGAAACTCTTTCTCAAACCTCATGTAAACACAAGCAATGCACTCTCTTTGTCAAGCATTTCAATAATACAAGATGGTCATGTCAAATTTCTCAATCACATGCAACTCTTTCTCATTTAAAACAAGGGTGTAATTATATCAAAAAGTTCCCTCTCATCATCTCTAAATCATGCTCAAACACTAAGGTATAGAGGAAACTAGTTTCAAAACCATAAATCATGTATTTCAAATCATTCACAATAAGATCATAAACTTGAATTTATCACAAGAGAGGGACTTCATAATGTGTTCTCTCAAACAAATCTTAAATTTCAATTTCATACATATACATATACTTGTAAATCAATTTAAGGGGATGAGGCCTAAAGGTCAAAACAACAATATCAATAACATGCATAAAGCATAATAAAAATCATGGATTTCAAACCCCTTTAACAAATTCATGCTTTATAATCTTTAAATCATAATTGAGTGTTTTCAATAAGCCCATGTATTTTTAGGATAAACCCCACGTACCTCAATTTAGGAATTTGATGAATGATTCTTGAAGCCTACGATTTGGGTATTCCAAATCTTCAATCAATCTTGAAAACCCACGGTTAAATCTTGAGTTATTTGGGTTTTTAGTTTGAAACCCTAGAGAGTGTTCTTGAGTAATTTGGATGATTGTGAATGTATTCTGATGTCTTTGGGATTAAATCCCGTGTTTAGGCTGATAAGGGGGTGGAAAATACCCAATATACCCTTAATGAGACGGAATAAAAAAAGATAACTGGAAGCCCTATTTCATGGGCCACCGCGACGCGCCACAATCGTCGTGGCTCACTGGAAATTGACGAATGGGATTCTTAAGGTCACCGTGACGCGGAGCCATCGCGTTGTCCCACTGGTTAGGACCTGAAACTTCAGCGCGACGCGCCACAATTGCGCTATGCTACTGGAATTTGACAATTTCTAAATAGGCCCCCTCCGCGACGCGCCAAGCATCAAAATGACGGTGTTTTACGACTAGAACTTAAATTAGCCATAACTTCTTGCCCGGGTATCGGATTTGGGCGAATCTTGTATCGACGAAAAGATCATTCAATTTTTCACATGATAAAAAGTTAAAATTAGAAAAAAATTATATGGTTTAAACTTTACTCACTTTGGAAGTCAAAAATGAGACTAAGTTTCTTTGACACAATTTTAGTCATTTAACTCTAAGGGCATATTACCACGAGCTAACGCATGAACGATTTTTTTTGTGGGGTGTTGAGGTTGATTATATGAATCTGGGCATCAATATTGCTTGATTTAGTTCATCTCAATAATCCAATATTACATAACTTAGAAGTTCTTTGATTTCTTTCCTTCCAGACGCTCTCCTACAAAATTCAAGATTCTGTATGTTCCGTTTGTTATCTCCTACAAAATTCAAGATTCTGTATGTTCCGTTTGTTTTTGTTAGATATTACATCGTCTCAATCTGAATAGTAAGATGATCAGTAAGATTATGACGTAGATATACATATAAACACTAAGCTATCATATTAAAACTAGAATACTGAATAATTGAGATTTTTTGTTTCTCAATGTTAACTTATCTAAAGTCGTACCAACATAATATTATCAAATTTCTTATATTCTTTCTTTCAAAAAGAATAATCTACTTTGACTTGACACAAAGTTTAGAAAATAAAGAAGAATTTTGAATTTTGTGGCCTTAAATTAAAGTTATGTCAAATATACTAAAATGTCTTTTAATCTTGTGCTCCTAAACATGTCACGTGAAAGTTAAAATTAAACTAATGTCAAAAAGGAAAAGGAATCATTCTTTTTTAAACGGACTAAAAAGGAGAGTAACTCATTATTTTTTAAACAGAGAAAGTAACAATTTTCTTCTATTCAAATTATAATGATACATTCCTAGATCCACTACATTATTTTTCTATATTTACTTCTATAAAATATAGTATGATAAAACAAGACTGGAAATTACGACCCATACTTCCAATAATGTTAAACAGCAAGTACATAGTTCATTTTAAAGGAATATTAGTATAAAATATGTACTCCAACTTGAAGTTTTTTTTAACCCAAAACACATGACGAAATCTTAAATCGTTATTTTATCTTTAAAATGATAAAATTAGTACTCTCTTTCATCCAATAAAAAAATTACACGTGGTCCTCGACTAAATATTTGTCGGGCATCGAAAACTGAACTTGATTTATCCAATTATTTAGTTCAAAATATCTAAAGTGGACCAATAAATAATCATATCGCTGGTCATTTTTAGTACGTGAAGAAAGAGAGGTCAATGATTGATTCATCTTTTCCTGTATCTATATATATGTAATCTATATTTTCGGGGTTCCTCACCATCGCAGAATTCCAAAGAAAAGTCTAAAAAAATGAGGCACATACCTACTCTTTTCCTTTTGGTTGCTGTCTCTTTCTTTATTTTACAGGTTAGATTCTTGATTCTTGATTTTTGATTCTTGATTATTCATATTTTTTCATAGTTTTCTTAGCTTTTGGTTTGAGCTTAATCTTGGTAGTCTTGATGATAATTTGTTGGTTGATTAACTAATTTACTCCTAAAAATGAAATCTTTTTTGAGGTTTCTTGAAGCTTCTGTTTATGTTGCCTGCTATACATGAGGAAGATGTAATAATTTGGTGGGTGTGGGTGTAGGTGTGGGTGTGGGGGATAGTCTTATGTGTAGGTATGTATTTGGAATATATATGTATCTATACATGTAGTTGAATTATATTGTTAGAATGGGTTAGAGTCCCACATTAGTTGGGGTGTGGAGGGGTGGTTTGCTTGTATAGATTTGGGCGATTTTCCCCTCATGAGCTAGCTTTGGGGTTAAGTTATGCCCAAGTGCCATATCTTCTACATGGTATCCGTGTCAGATCCATCCTCCTTTTGGCTCCTGGTTTATGCTTAAGTTGGGCTTGGGCGTGAAGGGGGTGTTAGAGTGGGTTTGAGTACCATATTGATTGAGAAGCAGAGTGATGATTTGTTTATATGGACTTGGGCAATTCAACTGGAAATACCATAAACTTTAAAGGGTGTATAAGAATCAAGCGCCAATTGATGAATATGTGCTACAGTACATATTTCTAAGCTAACAGAAAGGTAAAAAGATGTTTCATAGAAAGAATCTGTCCAGTTTAAATCAGTCGCCCTTATCGAGCCAGGTCCTAACTCCTAAGAAAGGAACAGGAATTATCCCATTGCAAAAATGTTCAATTTGAACCTCTCTTATTTCTACCCACTGTATAAGTCGATTTCGTGTTTGCCAAAGGAATAAAATCAATTTATGGTAGAATGAGGAAACATATGCAATTTTATCTTCAAATCTAAATTAAACCACGCGGAGACAAATCCTAGTTTGCCATGCGCTTCAAAGCCACTGTTTTTATTCTGTGTTGGTTGATATACACTTGCAGTACTAGTGTAGGTTTTGCAACAATGGTTCTTCACGAGTAGAAGAAAGAAAAAATTATGTGGGTCAAAGTGGAAAAGAAAATTTATGGCATGTTACGACTGGAAATTAAAGAAAACTAGAAATGAGAACATTATTTTGCTGCTATGTTCAGTTTACAAATGGTGCATAGAAGACTCCACCTCCACCCATTTTGCTAAGAAATGGAAAAGGGAAATGGAGGAGGAGACGCTTTTGCTGCTTGAGCCAAAATTACATGGTCGAGTTCTTCTTCTCTTTCATATTAATCATGATGTGTTCGACATTACAGTGACTAGAATGTTAGGGGTTTAATTTAAGAGCATTTAGAAGGTTGACAGTCTGAATTGTGGATGTTTTGGGTCCAATTAATGTGAAAGCATAGTCCTCATTGATTATTTAATCGTCCTGTAGTTCGTTGTTGAATAATAATTTCTTTTCTTGAATGGAAAGCAGGTTGTTGCAGAAAATCCAATATCCCTATCTAAAGCAGAATCTGCAATCCTTCAGGTATGATTTCCTTAATGATAGAGAAGATATTACCATCACTGATCTCAGATCTAACTAAAAGGCAACAAACTCTTTTTGAATGGTCATACAGGAATCAATCGTTAAACAGGTTAATGAAAATGAAAAGGCTGGATGGAGAGCTGCACTGAACCCTCAATTCTCGAATTTCACAGTGAGATTTCCATAAAGATGTATATTTAATTTGGACTAACTTAGTTGCACTTTATTTTGTGCAACGCCACATCCTTGACCACTCCTTTTATGAGTGCATGTACCGTTCATTCACAGGTTTCCCAATTTAAGCGGCTTCTTGGAGTTAAGCCCACAAGAAAGGTTGATTTAAAGGGTATCCCTATTTTAACTCATCCAAAACTTTTGAAGTTACCCCAAAAGTTTGATGCACGAGAGGCTTGGCCTAAGTGTAGCACTATTGGGAGAATTCTTGGTTAGTTTCTTCACTTTCGTCCTTGGTTTACTGTTGTAGTTCTATAGAGTTGTGCTAATGCTTTCCTTCTTTTGATGTCATGCACTGGTACTGTTTTGCGGCGCAGATCAGGTGACTTGTCTTGGTTCTTGTGTCACTCATTTGTTTTCCCCCCTGAATTTGCTATTCATCTCTCTAGGAGTTCTAATAATCTGATTGTTTGTATTTCAGGGACATTGTGGTTCTTGTTGGGCTTTTGGTGCTACTGAGTCGTTGTCTGATCGTTTCTGTATTCATTATGGCTTGGTAAATTCATTTCTTCGTGCAAAAGTTTGCAAGGTATATTCTATTTATGCTCGCTAATGATTCAATTGAATGTGTGAGGCAGAATATCTCTCTGTCAGCAAATGATATCTTAGCATGCTGTGGCTATTTATGTGGGGATGGTTGTGATGGTGGATATCCTTTACAAGCTTGGAAATACTTTGTCCGCAAGGGTGTAGTCACTGAAGAGGTATATTGTTTTTTCCTACACTTATTATACTTCTGATTCAGAGAGATTACAGCTTTCAGATATTGTGGGATCCTTATACCGTAAGAAAAAAGTTTGTGGATCATTATGGTTGACTAATAAAAAAAAATTCCTGGCAGTGTGACCCTTACTTTGATAATGAGGGATGTTCCCACCCTGGATGTGAACCTGCATATCCCACCCCTAAATGTCACAGGAAGTGTGTTAAAGAGAATCTACTCTGGAGTAAGTCCAAGCATTTTGGCGTCAATGCATACATGATCAGCTCCAATCCGTACAGTATCATGACAGAAGTTTACAAGAATGGACCAGTTGAGGTCTCCTTTTCTGTCTACGAGGTAAGAATGCTCGAGGGAGAGAGAAAAGTTCTGATCCTGAATTTTTGGGTACAATTTATATTATATATTATAAAGTTGGATGTTGCATGAACATGTTTAACATCATCAACGACAACTATCTAGTGTTACCATCAACCATGTTTGTGGAAATCTAGTGTTACCATCAACCATGTTTGTGGAAATATTGTGCCAATTAGTGATCTGTGGAGGTTTAGTGTTCCAGGATAATTATGATTTATGTCCATGACAATGAAGAAGTACCAGTTAGAAAGTCCACCAGGGTGTGCATAAATGTACTGTTTGTCAATAGGTGCATGCTTAAGTAGTAGGTTGCTTATTTTGTTCTTGCATTTGTCTCAGCATGGTGTCCTTGTGAGTGCATCATCTTTTCTGGTGAAAATAAAATTTGCTGACTTGGATTATTTTCTTTGCCCTATCTGCTATCTTCTCCTATTTTTATCTCTTGTACTGAATGACAAACCGTTTCTCAAGCACAGGACTTCGCTCACTATAAGTCTGGAGTTTACAAGCACGTAACTGGTGATTTAATGGGAGGCCACGCCGTTAAGCTCATCGGTTGGGGAACCTCTGAGGATGGAGAGGACTATTGGGTTTGTTGACTTCTTCAAATTATGTCATTAAGATCTTCAAAATCATTTCGTCCTTTCTAAATTTGATCATCTTTTCTCGACTTTGCAGCTTCTTGCCAATCAATGGAACAGAGGCTGGGGTGATGTATGTTTTGATCTACCCTTTATCTTGCGAAAATAATTCCTCCTCCTAAGAAAATTATAAGAAGTTGTTGAACCATTGGTATACCATTTCTTAATAGGATTTTACACACTTGACTCATAATGTTCACTACATGTTGCTAATTCTTTGTACTTGCCTTCCTTGTATAATTGTTTATTTCATTGAGGGCTGGTGAATGCTGCTTGTTGAAGATGTGCTAATTGAGTAGCGTGTGCATGTTTATAAGGTTCTTCTCAAATGTATAATTGTCTTCATTGCAGGATGGCTACTTTAAGATTAGAAGAGGAACAAACGAGTGTGGCATTGAAGAAGAAGTGGTTGCAGGATTGCCTTCAGCCAGAAACTTGAACCTGGAACTTGATGTCTCTGATGCTTTCCTTGACGCCTCAATGTGAATGCTAATTCTTCAACCAAACACTAAATAGGATTCTAAGTTTCTTCCCCTCCAAACTTGTCTGCAACATTTGTAATCTGCAATTGTTCCAGAGTCTTAATTGGAAGTGTTTTCCCCATATGTTACGTATTTCTTCAGAAGTACCCTGTCAGTCTTGGCAATGTTGTAACATTATTATGTATTGTACTACACATTATCAAAAATCTGATATGTTTACATTCCTTCTTGTTCGGAGTATGAAAGTTTTGTCACTATGCTGAAGTTTCAACGACCAATGAGCTTCTCTCAATGAAATCCTCCGAGTGACTGACGACTCGTGAGCTTCCATGGGATGGAAAACTGAAAGTACTTACTACTTAGTTTGTTGTTACTCACGCTTCATGACGACAAATATTTAGTTGAAAAAATTATTTTGAGTTACCTCCTTTTTACTGCTTACGTTCCAAAAAATATTGTATGCATGGATTATATTACACTTAAATGTACAAGAATTTTGTTATTTTAATTCAGATTCTACTTTTGTTTTATGCTACACAATACTCCTCTCATGAAGTACTTCTTAGAAATTAGCTCTAATTATCATTTTCTTTTAGCTTGTATGTTGATGCTTAATTTAAATTTGTTTGTCAATATATTTAACTGATGCTTAATTTGACTTTCTTTGTCAATATGTTGAACTTATTTGAAGAACAAAGAGGATAGGCTGTATAATTAAGTTTAGCGAAAATAATGGACAAATATGATAACTAACTGTCAATATGTTTAACTTATTTGAAGCAAAGAGGATAGGCTATATAATTAAGTTTAGCGAAAATAATAGACAAATATGATAACTAAACATAGTGTTGTTTTAGAAATAGTTTTTTATTATTATTTTATGGTGTTTGATTAGTAAGAAAAAAATATTATTTCTATAGTAATATGAAAAAATACATAACTCCAAACTTGAAAATACTTGAGGAAACGGGATTGTTTTACGGGTAGTTTTTATTTTATTTTATGGTGTTTGATTAGTAATAAAAAAAGGGAAAAATTACCCAAATTAGTCACTATTAGATTTTTATTACCACTTAAAGCCTAATTTTGTCATAATTACATTTTGTAGTCGGAAGTGTGAATAAGTTTTACATAATTACGGATCCTAACACACGCTTCTTTTTAAACCAATAAACCAACGGCACTTTTTTCACTTTACTCAAACTCTCCTTTTACCCCCAAATCACTCTTTCTTTATCCCTAATTTCTCAAACTTAGAAGCGGTTTCTTCTTCAATACACATCTCTCTCACGATAACAATCAATAAATCCTCATAATCTATCAACAGACATTCATATTTTAGGTTAGTTTTAACCGATTTTTGTGTGTATTTGATTAATTTATAATTTGAATAGTTAGTTTTGTTTTTTTTGCGCAGATCCTTCATTTTGATTTAGTAATGGTGGATAATACTCTTACGAAGATGGTTACTAGAAGTATATCACGTAGTGACCCTGATGCACATACGGTTCCAACGTTTGACTTAGGGATTTCTCAATCCGAAGAAGAAGATGCATTGCCTTCGGAAGAAGTTAGAGGTATTGGGCATACAAAAAAAGTTAGAGATGATGTTCCGACTCCGGACAATGATGATGATATTTGGTGAAAGAGGTATTTTATTTTTCAAATTTTTACTTTGTTTTTCAATCTCTTACTTTGTACTGAATGATTGTTATTTGTAGTGTATGTATGTATTTATGTATGTGCATGTATGTGTATTTGTCCTATTAATGTGTACTAAATGAGGGTTATTTGTTATATGTGTATTTGGCACTGTATGCATATTTGGTACTGTATGCATATTTGGTACTATATGCATGTATCTCTGGTTGTTTATTAACCTAAACCAATTGAGCGGCGCTTGCTGGAGGCTGATATGTGGTGTCGTAACTCACTTCATTTCTATCTAGTTGAGCTATCTGGTGCACTATTACTTGTTATCCAATTATTTGATGATAATGACGTTATAGTTGGTCGAAATGGTGGGTACAAGACCCTCAAATATAAAGTCTTTGAATTAGATGTAATCAAAGGTGAACTGAAGGAGGAGATTAAGAATTTGGGAGAGTCAACAATCTTTGTGGGTCGTAATAGAGCTAGTTCCATTGACACTTCTATGTTTACATAGAATACGGTCTCTTTCTAGTTTTGTGATTCTTTTCCCTAAATACTATATTGGTATAAGTTAAGCTGATCTATCTATTCTCTTCTCTGTAATCCAGACTGATGGATGTGTGAATGTAGTCGTATTTGATCAATTCTAATTGTGCTTTATCTTGACAATTGTGGTTTTCCATATTCATTCACAAATAACTTGATATCCTCCTTCCAACATGTCATTTTAATTGAATAGCAAGAACTTCAGAGTAACCAAAAATACATGGCCTAGGTGCCAAGTGTTAGTAACTTAGAAATGTCATTTATGAGCCTAAGTGCCAAGTGTTAGTAACTTAGAAATGTCATTTATGATGTATGCATATTTGGTACTGTATGCATGTATTTATGTATGTGTATTTGTCCTGTTAATGTGTACAGAATGATGATTATTTATTGTATACATATTTGGTACTGTATGCATGTATTTATGTATGTGTATTTGTCCTGTTAATATGTACTGAATGATGGTTATCTGTTGTATGCATATATGGTACTGTATGCATGTATTAATGTTTGTGTATTTGTCCTGTTAATGTGTACTGAATGATGTTTATCTCTATTGTAGGCATATTCCTTGTATTCATATGCTACTGTATTTGTATTTATATTCATTGTATGATATTCATATGCTACTGTATGTTTATATATGCAGAATGTGTGATATTATGTTAAGGAACTTCCTTCAGAACCACCACATATGTGTTGTTATTCCAACAATAACATAATAGCAAATTTGAAGGAAAAACTTTCTGTTACGCAGTTTCAGATGTTTAGCAAGACTTGTTTTGGGGTGTATATGCAAATGTATGATTGTTCTGTTCAAGCACAACTAGTAAGGTGCTTTATGTCTTTGGAGTTGGAAGAAAGTTTGAAAGATGCCCTGGTGATATATGATATATGTAAATGGATTGACACTTCGATTTTCGCTTAGAAAATTTGTAATCATAACAGGATTAAATTGTGTTGCTAATGATGATGCTTTTGTGATTGATAATAAAGATCCTAACCGAATTGTTTCCCGGTATTTTGGAGGTCAAAAGACCATAAAAAATCAGCTTTGATTAAATATTTTGAAAATTGAGAATGGGGTGAGGGTAATGATGATGATGCTGTCAAGATTGCTATATTGTATTTCATTAATACCTTCATTTTTTCTGGCGAGAAGCATTGTGTATCTGTCCCTAAGATTCACTTTCATTTGGTTGAGAATTGTAAATACAAGAATTACCCATGGGGTAAAAAAACTTTTAAGGACTTAGTGAAGTCTATTTCCAAAAAGATGGATGCGCAGAAATAGTACTATAGAATTCATGGTATGCCACTTGCTATGCAAGTTTGGCTTTATGAGTGTTGCTCTGTTGTTGATCCAAAAATTATCGTCAAACATGGTCGTAGAATTTCGAGATTACTCAATTGGGAGACCACTGATAGACGTCCTCATTTTGAGGCTTTCATTGAAGGGATGTTAGCTGATGTTGACAATCCGGTAACTATGACATTATGAATACATTATTACATTTACAATTGAGTTATTTACATGTATTCAAAATAGTACACTAATGTATCTATTATTTGTAGGTTGTATACAGAAATATAACAGTTATTTCAAGAGAAATGGCAATTTTACAATTGCTTTGTGTAGATGTTGTAGAAGATACAATCTCAGATAATGTTTCTTTTGATGATGATTTTCAAGATGCTCCACCAGCTACTGGACAAAACAAAGGAAAGAAAAAAATTGATATTGCATCTTCTCCACCACATAAGAAACAGAAACAAGTGAAGTCAGTACCTTCATCTTCAAACATTCCTAGCAGACCATCCTTGAGGAATACAGCAAGCCCTCCCATTTTTATTTCAAAAGCATCGAAGAGATCGTTGTCTCTTGTTGCAGAACATCAGACAAAGAAAGTTGTGACTCAAAAGACTGTTCCTCAAAGGACACTTCCTAAGCAGCCACCTATCCTAGAGAAAAGAAAATCTGTTATCAAGCCTCCAGTTAAACCCAAACCATCCGATGTTCCTACTGATTTACCTTCCAGCAGCAAGTCGGATGAAGAATCCATTTTGGCTAAGCAATTTGCCATTTTTCAGGAATCGGTAAATACAATTTTAATTTTCTTGAAATCTTTTGTATTTTTTTTAACAAGTTTATTCTTGATTTTTTTGTTAAGAGGTGAAGGTTGAGATTGGTGATCTGCGCAAGTTGATAACTGACAACTTCAAGAGTGTTATGGAAGCTATTAAATCAATCAAAATTGTTGAAAAAGTAGTTATAATACTATTTACTTTCATTATTCTATATATGTAAATATAGTTCATACACTAATAGTATTAGAAATTTTATTTATAGGATCCTAATGTTGAAGCTGAAGCTAACATACCTACTGTTCCTCAATCGTCACCCCAAGATATTAATGTTGCTCATTTCAGTGTTTCAAATCAGTCTGATACATATACGGCTGAGCTACAACGGATATCAAATTAATAAATTTAATAATTGTATATATATGCAATGTATTAATTTTTTCAATTACGTTTGCATTCATGTTTTCTTGCAATATAGAAGCATATGAATAATATATTAGTCCATCATATTTATCCATCTTTTATAGGGTCACAGTGTTGAAGCTGTAGAAGGTATACCTGTTGTTTTTCAACTGTCATCTCAACATATTGGCACTGACCGTTCTAGTACTCCAAAGCAGGGTGATACTTGTAGCGTTGAGCTACAACAGGTAGCAATGTATAACTGTATTTTAAATTGTATAACTGTATACGTATGATATGTATTAAGATTTATGTATTTATGTATCTAAGGAAATGCGTGATGTATATATTAGTCCATCATATTTTGTTGTTGAGTCGGATGATGACATATAACTTAATAAGGTGCCAAAGAAAAAAAGATACATTTATATTTGTGTATAACTTTTATAGACAAATTGTGTTTGTATTTTTATTTGACACGGTGTATTTTGTATTCATAGATACTTGAAGAAAATCCACATCAAATGCATACAAGTGATGAACAAGTGATTGAGGATGATGGTGTTGCTACATTGGGGCCGGAGACTGAATCACAGTATGAGATCTCTGATGAGCTCCTTCCAAGCTTAAACTTGGTGAAAAGTATCATCATACATCCAACTAGATGTATAAATGATACAACACCTGTACCAAAATAAAAGAACATAAAAACTAGTCGCTGGAACTTTTCTCCCTTTACAATAAAGTTTGGATCATCATCTGGTACTCTATTATATTTATCTCATTGTATTTGTATTCATTATTTATCACACTATAATACATCTTAAATAATTATGCATACAACTTTCAGGTACTTCTGCGAGTGCATCATGTGATTCAGCCATATTGAACAAAAAACATCCATTTACACCTTTTATTGACTGTCCATATGAATCGTCTATTGAGAACAAGTATTTAAAATGGATTAAAGAAGGCCTCCTTACTACACATGAGCGAAAGTACGTTACTTTTACTATGTTTCAACTGATTAGCTTTTTATCATATTGAATCCATTTTCACAATACTTATGGCAAGAACGACAATGAAGATCATTTCAGAAAGAATAAATCAGGCATTCCGATTCCATTGCAGTTTGGTGTAGAAGTTGTCAGTGATAAGAATTGGTTCTATAAACTATCTTTTTCAGGGAAATTATAGAATGATACGGTACATAGTACATTGACTTTATTTTATTATGTATTCGATTTTATGTATTGACACACAATTTAATATTTGCAGCACATTAATGTCATATTCTATTACTTGCACAAGAAAGTAAAGTACAGTCCTCCAAGTAACTACTCTTACACAACTGTTGATTGTGCATTCAAGATTAAAGTAGCAGAATTATGGGAGAAGTATGTGGACCCACAAAGTTGTACATCTTCTGTGCATAAAGAATATGTTGTATGTGAATACATGAATGGATATAGGTTGATGCTTGGTGTCCCATGGCATACAATGGATCATGTTCTAATTCCTTTGCATGTGAAAGAACGACTTCACTGGGTACTTGTTGTAGTATTATTCTTAGATCGGTGTTTATATATTTACGACTCGTACAACTCTGCAATTCATGATGTGTATGTTAAAACAGAGGTGCAAAAGTTTGCAGAGGTTATACCTTATTCCTTTTTGAACATCGACTTCTATAAGAAGAAAATAGACATTGATTGGCAGTGTCACCCCAAGTACAGAAACAGAGATGAATCTGATCCATTTGAGGTGATTTTTTTCAATGATATACCTCAACAAAGATCTGGTAGCATGTATGTATATAATGCATCAATATTTTACTTGCAGTGCTTATGTTGGTAAATATAGTAACATACTTTTGTATTTATGTTTTTAGGGATTGTGGTATTTATGTTGCTGTTTATGCGGAGTTTCTCACTGGTGGTCAAGGTGTGCCAAATCAGGAATTTGACATTGTGCTACTCCGCACCCGATATGCTGCTTTACTTTGGGATTATGATCGGAAAAAAAAGTGGCGCTACGAGTGACAATGAGGCACCTTCAAAGATACATAGACCCTTCACTGATTAGGACAGTAGCAAGGATGTTACTGTAATGTAATGCTAGTTTATGTTCTAGAAAGTTTCTGGGATTATGTAGTTTCGATAAACACAACAGTGTATGTGTTTTATGTGATACTAGTTTCCTTTTTTTTCAAACGTACTCTGTATTTATGTTTTGAATACACTTTATCTTTTGTGGTTTTGGATGAACAAATCAGTGTCTGTGGTTTATCTGATAGCAATTTCATTGTGTTTGAACCATAGTGTATGTGGTTATGTTTCGATATATTACATTTTATTCGCATTTGCTTTTCTCTCGATCTTTCGTGTGTATTAAATAGTCTTAATGTAAAGGTATTGATATGTGTTTCATACATGATTTACAATGTCAATTGACATGTATTCTATCTCAACCTAATAGGATTACATGTATTTAACAAATGAAAAATCATATGTATTTGATAGTGTCATTCTACTGCAAATACATTTGCCAATACATTTATGTGTATTGTTTATTACCTGATATATGAAAAAACATAGAATAACAACTACAAATATCAACAGTTATCACTATATTCATGAATACAATAGTTGTATTCAGCAAATTCATTATGATCATTAAATTTGTGCAAACAAGAATATAGTAAAGAAGACTTAGATTGCAGTAGCTAAAGCAGTAACACAAGACTTAAATTTGTGCAAACTAAAGTAGATTTTTAATGCAGCAACAACTAAAGCAATTTTTAAACTGTCCCAAATTGATTGTATAAAAGAAATTTAACTAGCCATTTATTACAGTAGCCTTTAGCTAATCCCAACTTCAAAGTATCTCCTCACGTGGTGCATTACCACATGAACGCCTGTTATGACCACGCAATCCACACGTGCTGCACATTTTTTTTCTTCTTTTTATACAGCTCAGTGAATGACTTTTCTCGCTTTTGCTTTGGTCTTCCAGGAGGCCTTTTAAACTTTGGTGGCAATACCACTTCTTTTGCATTTTCTTCAAGTATCTGCCAGTCAGTCACATCAGGAAAAGGATACACTGAAATCTCATACATTTTCAACACAGTTTCTGACTTGTAATAATCTCAGCAATATGAACCTGGTTTGAATTTCTTCTTGTTTAAAACAGCCAAAGCATGCGGGCATGGTATTTTATCATATTGAAACTGTCCACAACTACATTTTTTTGTTTTCAAGGCAGACAATAAAGGTTTTTCCTTTGTTATTTACTTAATATAGGTAGTCTGTTGACGGTGTTACCTACAATGAATACATAAATACAACTCAAATCTAAATCTGAAATACTATAGATTAAATACATATGTATCCTAACATACTGTCATACGTGCTGATAGGGTATTATTTATTGTAAGAATCACCTGAAATTTCATGTCAAGTGTTGTGGATGTGAAGGAAGATTTTTGCCTATTAGTGCAATTCCATCGCCCAAACATCTTTCTCACTTCTTCAAAAAAATTATAAATTGGCTTCTCCCTTGCTATTACCAGTGCTGAATTAATAGACTCCGCAATATTTGATGTCATTGTCTATCCTCTGTGAACAGGCGCATACACCCTTGACCACTTGTCATATCCTGCCAACTCCAAATATTCCTTAACTCTCACATCTATATTTTGAACTATTTCCATCAAGCTGTTAAAATCAAACTGTTTGTATGTTTTAGCCATGGTATAGTACACCTCGCTTAATTGGTCATATGACTTCCTATATCTTTTGTGTATATTTTGCCATAAGTGCCATATGCATGCATAATGTGTTACATCAGGGTACACTTTGGAAACAGCTTTTATGATACTCTCATTTCTATCAGAAACAATGCACATCTCTGGCTTCTGACCATAAGCTTCCTTAAATTGCTTAAAAAAACAAGTCCATGAAGCATCATTTTCTGAATCAACCACTCTGTATGCTAATGATAATATGTTACCTATATAAAAATATAAATATAAATACATGATAGATGTCAAAATAATCTCTAAGTTTTTATTTAAATAATGTAGTATACTTACCTGCACCATCTAAAGTACTAGCACAGACAAATGTCCCTATGTATGTTGATTTGAGTTGGCTTCCATCAACTACAACGATTGATCTACAATGCTCAAATTCATTGATAAAAGCATAAAGAGATATAAACAGATATAGAAATCGATTTTCAGGCGTTTTCTTCATTCGAATATATGATCCAGGGTAAGTTTTTTCTATGGTGTATAAGTATGCAGGTAACTTCTGGTAAGATCAAGCCGGTTTCCCCATTATAAAATCTACTGCCTTCTCCTTAGCACGCCAAGCCACCATGTATGTCACATCCATTCCAATGTTTTCCTTTATATCATCTCTAATATCAGTTGGTGTATATTTTCTCTTTAAATTGGTTATTTTTGGTTTAATAATCCCTGCTATCAATTTGCTAGTAGCATGAGAGTCTTTGTAGATCTTGTCCTTTAGTGAACATGTATGTTCGCTTACAAAAGTCCGAACTACAAACTCTTTAGAATCATTCAGGCTTGATGACTTGAAAAATCACTTGCATTCTTTAGATTTACATTTAAGCCAATAGTTGCATACAACATATATAGTGAATGCACAAGCCATTAGAAAACTGTATACATTATGATAGTAATAACATTCAGTGAAATCAAATGTATAAAGAATAAACATACCTGCTCGCATTAGACCTAGGTACTTTTGTAGCAAATCGCTGATTAATCGAATAGTTATGCATTACAACCTGAAGTGCATCCGTGTCTTTGTATCTTTGGCTAACAACTACTTCTTTTTTATTAGTATCAAAAATAAAATTCTGCTATGTTATTGGCTTGCCATAGTCTGGAATCATCATTTGAAGTGGATCAATTGAAGCTGATGTATGAAGTTCACAATCATTTACAGACATAAGTTTATTTCCAATAAGATTTTCTGCTAATACATCCTTGCTGATCTCATTATCAGAAAAATTAACACACAGAGGATACTTGACAAACACATTGTTTAATTTCTTCAATTGTACATACACCTTGACTCTCATGTCGTTGTGTATCTCCATTGATTTATTGATACCCTCAACACTGTATTTAATCTTCACAGTTTTCACTCTCAAGTCTATCATCAGTTGACTACCAATTAACTCAACCAAGTCTCTGTGAGAGGCATATTCATTTAAGACTATTCCTTCAATCTCGTAATCATTGTATTTATTGTCTTCAGTCTACTTTTTCGAATGCCAAATCATGATCATTATGCTTGCTATTTTATTTCTGTTAGAGTTGATGCAACTGTTAAAAGTCAGAAATACAGTAGCACAAAGTGAATACATTAGTGTATTACAAAGTGAATACAATAGTATATTACAAAGTTAATTCGATAATTTAGACATACAAAGTGAATACAGTCATTGAAATTAAAGTATCGATCAATTGAAAACTCTGCAAGCAGTACAAATAATTATACACAAAACGACAATTTACTGAATCATATCATTTAATCTAGTGTATTTGTTTCAAAGTCGAGGAATGCATTAAGAACTACATTACGACATGCCATATTTGTTTCCAAGGTCAATCAAAATTTTCAATATTTTGATGATTTTAAATTATTCTGTATTTATTTCAAGCTTGTATAACAGTGAATAAAACTACATTGCATTTTGTATTTGCTCCAAAGAAGGATCAACCAAAATTTTGGGGATTTTGATGATTTTGAATTCTTCAGTATTTGTTTCAAACTCGAAGTTCAAAGTTTTAGGAACTTTGATGATTTTGAATTTCTCAGTATTTGTTTCAAATTCGAATTACAAAACAGTGAAAAAATTACATTACGACATACAATATTTGTTTCGAAGAAGAAGGATCAATCAAAATTTTGAAAATTTTAAATTTCTCAGTATTTGTTTCAAACTTCAAGTACAAAACAGTGAAAATCTACATTACGACATACATTGCTTTGAAGAAGAAGGATCAATCAAAATTTTGGAGATTTTGATGATTTTGAATTCTTCAGTAGTTATTTCAAATCGAAAAAACAGAGAATGGCATACCTGTATACGTTCCGAAGAAGAAGGATTAATTATTTTTTTTGGAATTTTGCGTTTTGTTTAGGTATGAATTTAGCTCTATTTGTTCATAAAAATGGAGAATTGCCTTTGAGAGAATCGTGTTTAGCTCTATTTGTTGATAAAAATGAAAAATTACCTTTGAAAGAATCGTGTTTAATTAGGCAAGAGATAGTCAGTTAACAAAAAAAACGTGATTGAATTTTTTTTCTTTTTTTAAAAAATTTACTTCCATTTTTGGCGCGACTGTATTCATATTTTATATGAATACATAGTATCGGTAAAACTGAATACAGCAGGCGTAAATCGAATACAATGGCTATAAATGATAAATATGTAAAATGTGGCTATGGAAGGTGAGTTTTATAGCAAAATTCTGCTATTTTTTAAAGTTCCTCAAAAAAAAAATATTACTTTTACAGTAATATGGAAAAACACATAACTCCAAAGTTGAAAATACTATAATTGAGGAAACGGGATTCGGATTGGTATCAGAGTCGAGAGGCGGGTTGGGGAGTCGAGTACGGCGCTTAGAGATCGGTTCTAAAGTGGAAGGTTATCTCAGGTTAAGATTAATAATTGTTTCTTGAATCGAGGTTAGATCCCATGTCGTAGATCAAGAATGAGCGTCTCAGTAAAATTAATGACCTAAAATCAAATTTCAATAAGATGCATTAAATATATAGACATAAATATAAAAATAATACTATTGTAATAATTTAGAGTTTTTTTTGTTCTTGTATATTAGTTATTTTAGATCCAGTATTTTAAAAGACACATAACTTTTAGCCTAACGTACTAATATGATTATTAATAAAAATAAAAATTAATTCTACTTAATAAAAAGCTGGCATTTGTTTGGATATATTGACTTGGGTGTTGTTGCTAAAACTTTATTTATCAATATGAAGTTTGAATTATTTAATTTAAAATTCTAAAATATTCTTAATAAAAATTCGATAGCTTTTTCTTTCTTTATTTCTTTTTTAAATAATTTTTTAAAACACATTTCATAACCTTTATTGTTATTTCAAGTGAAGTTAAAATTATAAATTTTATTATTAAAATTTTTGAGACCTCAAATTATTTTTAAAACTTAAAATAAATATTTTACTAGTCTTACTCTTAGCCATGAGATCAACGCAAAAGTTTGAAAAATATCATCCTTGTAGCCGTTTGGCCATAAAAATTACTTTTTTTCGGAGTTGGAGTTGGAGTTGAAGATGAAGTTGGAGTTGGAGTTGGAGTTGGAGTTGTGTTTGGCCATGTCTTTTTGAATTTTTTTTTTAGACTTTTGAAAAAACTTTTTTAAATATGATTTTATGCCCTCAATTTTTAAAAATTATCAAAATCACTCAACTACTAATTTACCTACTAACATACAACCAAATATTTGAGAAAATAATTTATATGTCTTCAATTGATAAAATAATTAACAACAAACTAATTATTATGATTGTTATTCTTCTAAAATTTGAATAAAAATATCACAAGCACGATCTAAATAAGTTTATCTAACCATAATCGATTGAATAGAGAAAATATATTTTGATAAATATGATTGATGGATATAAATATATTTTATATATTCTTAAATTTGTTGATGAAAATTCTTTAATTACTTTCACTTGAATTAATTATTTTATTGAATTTGATCTTTTAAAAAAAAATTACGGATGAATTATTTCTGAATAGATTAGTGCTAATTTTTTATTTTTTCTTTATTGATGATATTGATTTTCCTTGAATATTATCATATCAAAAATATGGATCGTTACGTTATGTTTGATATGCGACTTTATTGACCACTTTTTAATAATTTATTAAAATCATAATAGTCATTATATGGCATACACATAAAATTAGAATGACAAGAAAAAAAGTTAAAATTTCTCATTTTTAAATAACATAATGTACTAGGCCTTATATTTCTATTATATAGTTTATTCAAAAGAAAAGTTGATATATTTCTGCCATAAATTGTCATTTATTATTTTTTACTTTACGTTAGTAAATTTTGGTTAAAAGAAGAAAAAAAGATTAGAATGTAAAAAGTGAAAAACCACTATTTCTGAAAAAGTGAAAAAAGTGAAAATATTTCCAATAAAATGTAAAAAATATTCTATGGCCAAACGGATAATTAAAAACTCATTTTTTAAAAAAATATTTAAGTAATAGAGAATTGAATAACATTTTCCGAAAAACATTTAGTACAGTGGTCCTCATATAGAAAGGCAACATTTCGGAATGCTCAAATTTGAAGGCGAAGTCCAGTGAAGTGTGTGTTTCTTCATTTCCCATTTTGATAGAGCAGAGCAAAGCGAAAAATCAACTGATTTGGTGTAGCAGAAAAAATGAGGATGGAAAGCAGTGAAGAAGAAGATGATTTCCCATGTATTGAAAGTGTTACCCCTCAATCCAAGATCGACTCCATTTACCAGTCCAACACTGAAAAGGTAACCCCCACCCCCAATTTTGTTTCCTGAACTGACAAAATAGGCGTGTTGATAGCAAATTCAACTGCTTTATTGTTGCTTTTTTCTTGGATTTTCATCTATTTTCGGACCCAATTTTGTAACTTTTCATCTGGAGTTCTGCTTCAATTTTTGTTGCAAGTAAAAATTTGGTCATTTAAGTTAATTTATTTTCTGAGCTAACTGTGTGAGTTTTTCTAGGTGTTATTTATTCATTGATTTTTTTTTTTAGTTTGGTTTCTTAGAGTGTCCTTTTTTATAGTATGTGGATGTTCCTTTTGAGAGTTCAGATTCAATTTGGTTTCCTAAGTTAATTCTTTTCAAGTGCTGGAAGTAAAATGATAGCGCTTTGGTAAAAAATAAAAAAGGGCAGCCCAGTGCACTAAAGCCGGTATGCCTGGGTCAGGGACCACACTCTTACCTTGCACCCATAGCTCGAACCCATGACCTCTAGATCACATGGAAGTAACTTTACCAGTTATGCCAAGACTCCCCTTCCTTGGTTATATGCTAGGAGACACATATTATGCTGGGATAAGAGCTGATTCCTATGTTCATGGATTTTTGCTGGTGATGATGTGTGTCATTTTTGAGGGAGAACAGGGTTAAAACTAGCTACAATTGTTGTTTTTCTGTTCTTCATGACGGTTCTTGGAACTGATTAGTGGAAGTATAGAATCTAAGAAGCTATCCGTTTCATCTATATGTCGAGTGTGGACGCATCATAGAATTATGAGTTATGTAGAGTTGTTGAACTAATCATGTGTGATGGGGCTGTTAAACATTTCTGGATGTTAGTTAATTATGTGTAGCTTCTCCATGCATTGAAGGTGCCCTTCCTTACAACTGGGGATTTTTTGCTTTTGACTAGAAAGTTTTCAACATCTCAGTACTAATTTACTGATGTATTAATGTGCCAGTACTGCGTTTGTTAATTTTATTGATCGTTGATTCAGTAAATTTCTTCAAATCATCTTCAAAGTGGATAATTCTTAATGTAATTTCGCTAGATATAGTCTGGCGTGATTCTTGTCAATATGAGTACATTTATGAGGACCTTATCCAGAAATGAGTATATTTACGAGGACTTTAATCATACTAGAGTCGGAATACTGTCTGTTCTTGGTCTTGACCAGAATAATTCCAAACTGTTGTTGAGAGTTAAAATGAGCAAATGTAGTAGATCATGCCAGAATTCTCGCAACCATCATTAGGGTAAAGGTTATAATAGGGAAAATGATTGGCGATGCGTGAGTATAAGTGAGGAACTATGATCAAATAAGAGATGTTACCTTATCAAAAAAAAAAAAAAGACTATGATCAAATAAGAGGGGTTGCGAAAAGAAGGCTGGGGGAGTTCAAAAGATCTGCGTTGTCAACAAGTGCAAGGCTAGTAAGTGTGCTCCTCAAATAAAAGATTCAAGGAAGAAAGGTAATGGATGCCCCTTTTGGTCTATAAGGGGATGGCCTAGAGGCTGTGTCATGGGAGTAAAAACTTAGAAATATCATGTTTGAATCCCGATACAGTACTTGGTGTGTGACTATATGCTCCAGCCTTGGTGGGCAGAATTGCCTTGACAGTCTGTCCTGATGCTAACACAACCCACACCCAGAAAGAATAAATCGTTGAACATACAGAATAATTTCTTATTTTATTGTAGGCAAACTATGGTTCTTGTATTAGAGTTTCTCTTGTATTTATCTTTCCAATTCGATAAGAGTTCTTCCCTATTTATCTTTGAAGGTATATTTATCACATTTATACTCAATACTAGGCCCTTTTATCCCTTAACTTTTTGGGGGGGGAAGATATGTTTTCTGCAATAAAAGAACTTGATTTCCTTTTGGACATATGCACCCTGTGGAAAAGAACTTCTCAACAAGCTTGTAACAGCAAAGGACATCAACCTCTGTTATGTTGATAGGAAAAAAAATGAAAGCACAAACATCTTTAAGTGCTTGTTACGTGCCAAACTTCTACCTTTTCTCATTTTTAAACGATGCATGCTCAATCTCCTTGAGCAGAAATTTATTGAAGCTAGTGCTGCTCCGCGTATTGCCTTTCTCCATTTTTTTTAAATTAGTTTTTCAATGGCTCCCGGAGAAATGATTATTATTATTGTTGGGTTTTACTGAGGATATTATTTGGAGGCTGCAATATGATCTTGTCTTTGGACTGTGGTTTTGAGATTTAGGTTTCTCTAGGGGATATGATGGTTCACGTGTCAAATCAAAGAAATCCATCTTTCCCTCTATTTCTGAAGTGCTTGCTGATTTTGTCATTTTTTGTCTTTCTTATGAGCTCCCCTGTTTATTGTTCTGAGTTGTGCAGGGAATTAGGAAAATCTGTTTTGAGCTTTTGGATCTTAAGGATGCGGTGGAGAACCTGTGTGGTAATACTCGAACAAAGTGCTTGGCCTTCTTGAGGTATTGGTTGATGAAACTCTTTTAGTAGACCAAAAGAAATTGGAAGATAATTCTTTTTTTTTTTTTTTTTTTTTTTTTTTTTGAGAATTGGTAATTTGTATTCTTCAGCATTTAGGGATATGTTAGAGACCTTTCAAGGGAGGAATAAAAGCAGGAAAAAGAGCAAAAAAAAAAATACTTACAGGGCTCCTAGAAATTCTGTAAATTGATCGGAGTCCTCTAGCCCTAACTGTTTACACCAAAAAAACAAAGATACAATGCAATTCCACTTAATCTTATGAATGGAATTAGACCTATCTTCAAAATTTCTGCTATTTCTTTCCTTCCACACGGTCCGCCAGATAATTCTGTTCAATACCACAGTTTCATAAATCTTTTCCTGCCTTTCCCATGGAAGCTGCACTAACCAGTCTGTTAAAAACTTAAATTTCCGAGGGCACAGTAACAGAAGTTTTAAAACTTTCGTTAAATGAGTGAATGTCATTGTACGACAAATTCAGGTATTACCTCAAAGAGATGTGATATAATTTGTGCAGAAGGCATCTTTCGCAGCTTGAGACCATGAGAACTATCTGGTATCCTATGTATTTGGATGCATGCTAAAGTATGGCGTTGAGTTCATGTCGATAGCAAGTGGACGCATGTTCTATGTCTAGAAGAACCAAAAACCAACTCAACTGTTTCCACTTTTTATTAGTTTTCTCTTGATGTTTTAGTCTCTGATGAATCCTTAGAATTGTAGAGGGAACCCAACTTGTCTTTCCATCTATATGGTTCTAAGAGCTCCTTCTTTTCTCTTTTTCATTTTTTTGTTTTGTGGGAAGTGAGGGGGAGTGGGAACTGTGGTCGTGGAGAACCGGTAAGAAGCAGAAAAGTTTTCTTGAACAGTTGGTTTATAAGCACAGCATTAGAAGATATCTAATATTTATCCGGAAAAATGCACTTTGATCCCTGTTTAATGCTTCCTTTTCTTGGGTACCCCTCTATATTAGTTGTTTGCTTTTTGTTTTTTATATTGAAAAAGCATTTAAAGAAGGATAATAGGAGTGAACAGAACAACAGTCAGATTTAACAAAATATACTAGTTCCATTATCGCTTCGATTAGAAGTGCTAACATCAATCTGAATAGTGAATACTTTACATGCATAATCAGGTCGAGGAACCGAAAGCAGAAATAGCATGTGACAAAGGGACGAATTGCTCTTGCATCTTTTTTGTGAAATAGGAGAATAATAATCATCACGTTGCTCTTCTAATTTTCCTAGTTACTATGTGGGAGCTTTTTTATTGGAGAAAGCTACAAGACAGTTTCTTATCAACAAAAACATGAGAGATGAATAAACACATTAAAAGAGAGTTTACTGACTGTTCATCACTTCATGAAAATGTAGATGATGTTAATAATCTCCGTGATTAGCAGATCGATTACTTGCATCTATTCTTTTTGTACATTGCATGTCCAGCTGTTCTTTCTTGCATCAGGCTGCTTTATGCATGATGTAGTTTTTGTCGACCTATCACCTTCAGTTTAATCTCCTGATCTATGTTATGTGTCCTTCATTAGCCTTGATGCACCCACGCCAAACAGGTGCGACTTGGATATGGGTCCTTTGTGAAGATTCTTTTAACTTTAATGTATCTGGATTATCAGCCAAAAGATATATGCAACAGCTACTTATACACTTATCAGATATGTAACCTAATATGAATTCATGTAATGGCCCATGACCCTTCTGCATGCGAAGGTCAACTTCTAATCTGTTCCTATCATTGTAGATTGTCTGAGGAAGTTGTGGAAACAGAACACGAGCTTAATGAGCTTAGAAAGCATATATCCGCGCAGGGGATTCTTGTTCAAGATCTCATGAATGGTGTATGTAGAGAATTGGATGAATGGAGCCGAGCTAGTGGTGATGTCCAAGAAGCTAATGAAAGTTCTCGAAGCTCTGATTATGATGATACTTTCATGAATGACATGGAAGATGAAAACGTGTTGTTCTTGGAGAATATTGATGTTCTTCTGGCTGAGCACAAGATTGAGGAAGTAATAGAGGCAATAGATGCTAAAGAAAGAAGTCATCCTGAGCTGAAAAATTCAGGAGACACGTCATCTACTGAACCGTCATCTTTTAAATCTGCTTTGTCTAAAAGAAAAAAGATGCTCGAGAATCAGCTGGTTGAGATTACTGAACGACCGTCAATTGGCATTGTTGAACTTAAGAAGGCCTTGTCTGATTTGCTCAAGCTTGGGAAAGGTTCTTTGGCACATCAGCTACTTGTTAAGTCATACAGATCTCGTCTTCAGAAAAGTATTGAGGATTTCCTTCCCCTTTGTCCTTGTTATCCTGAGACTTATTCAGCCACATTATCTAACCTTGTATTCTCTACCATTTCTTTGACTACTAAGGAATCTGGTGCAATGTTTGGTGACAATCCTGTTTATAGCAACAGAATTATTCAGTGGGCAGAAAGGGAAATTGAATACTTTGTGCGGTTGGTTAAAGAACACGCACCGCCTTCTGATGGAGCTCCTGCTTTACATGCGGCAAGTGTTTGTGTTCAGGCCAGTCTTAACCACTGTAATGCCTTGGAGAAACAGGGCCTTAAACTGTCAAAATTACTCTTGGTGCTGTTGCGCCCATATATAGAAGAAGTCCTCGAGTTGAACTATATACGAGCCAGAAAAGTGGTTCTTGATTTTGCTTCAAGTAATGAAGGGAAACCATTGTCACCTCGATTTGCATCTCCTTTATCTACATTTACAACTACATCGGATACTCTGCTTGTTGAAAGTGGAATGAGATTCATATATGTAGTCAAAGTAAGGTCTTAATCCTTATTATTAACGTTTGGTCGTCTGATTGATTAATTGTTATTACTGTATCCCTCAATGGACTTAGATTCATGAAGTGCACATTCCAGATTTAAATTTGCGCTCCTGTCTTCCTCCCCTTGTTTTTTTAATCCCTCAATAAAGATCTCCATCGCCTTCTGTTTCTCAAAAAAAAGGGGACCTCCATCGCCTTGTTATAGTTGTGAACAAAATCGAGACAAGAACATTGGAACAGCATCGGATGTCTGTTTCTTGTAATGATGGCTTGATAATAATTTGATCCTACTTTGGCCCCCTCTGCAGGAAATAGTGGAGAAGCTCACCCAGTTAGTCATTCTACATTTTGGAGCTAACATATTGACCAGAATTTCACAGCTTTTTGACAAGTACGTGGATTCACTGATTAAAGCTCTACCTGGTCTTTCTGAGGACGATAATCTCACTGAGCTGAAAGAACCCGTCCCTTTTAGAGCTGAAACAGACTCTGAGCAGCTTGCACTATTGGGAACTGCATTTACCATTGCTGAGGAACTGTTGCCTATGGTTGTATCTAGAATTTGGAATGTTCTTAATGAAAGCAAGGAAGCGGGGTCTGAAAATATGATGCCTGCTGCAAACAATACCGTAGAACTTAAGGACTGGAGGCGTCAACTTCAGCATTCACTGGACAAACTTAGAGATAATTTCTGTCGACAATATGTTGTTAATTTCATATACTCAAGAGATGGTGATGCACGATTAGATGCACAGATTTATTTGAGTGGTGTCGGGGAACATACAATTTGGGAGACTGATCCGCTACCTTCATTGCCATTTCAGGTACTGTGATTCTTTTGTGTCCTAGTTTTCAAAAAAATGATCCTTACCTATTGGTGCTATGAATTCCTAGTTAATTCGTTTGCTCGTCTTTAGTTTGTTCTCTTCTTTTCCCCCTTCGCTAAGATGGTTCAAGATTAATTAAGTTTTCCTTTTTGTGAATTGGGAGAATCGAATGTGTAATATCCCTTTACCCAAGTAAGGTAATGCTGTGTCTATTGAGTTTCCGGTTCATCACTGCCAATTAGTCATTGGTGTTCATGTAATTCCCCTTTCAAAACCTTCAATTCCAGTTTTTCTGCTTGTCATCTATCACTGCTTTATAGTAGCAACTTTCGGGAGATTTAAGTACCCTTTTTTCATTGGACTATCATTCGTCATATGATTAAGCAGATGCTTGTTTGTCTTTATTATAAAGGTCAAGCAGCGGATGCTCCCTGGGATTTTAAATTTGGGACCATTGTACACTGAAAACATAGATTTATGTTGTCTTTCCGATGGTTGTTTACAACTGTTTGACAATTCTTATCTAACTATCCAAGTGCTAATATTGAGTGAGTTTCTTGCGAAGTGCTTTCACCAGTTTCTGCTAAATTAGAACCTTATAAAATGCTGAAATTAGCAATCTGTCATGTAACTTAAAGGTCATAAATCTTCAAATCTGTAGGCATTATTTGGTAAGCTGCAGCAGTTAGCAACTGTGGCAGGGGATGTTCTTCTAGGAAGAGAGAAGATACAGAAGGTTTTGCTTGCCAGGCTGACAGAGACTGTGGTAATGTGGTTGTCTGATGAACAAGAATTCTGGAGTGTTCTAGAGGATGAGTCAGCTCCACTTCAACCGCTGGGTTTGCAGCAGGTATTTTGTTATATGACTACCCTGTCTTTAGTTGTACTACCTGAATATAATAGAGTATTAGCACAATTTAATTTTACTTTTTCACCTTATCACCTGTTGTAACGCCTCTTACCCAGATTATTATTCAATTTGGAATAGTGTAGAAGCTGTTATAGCTTTGTTTAATTTGAACTCGAACGGAAGGGTAGCACAACAGAATAAATTGTATGGTTCTATTGCAGATTCAAGACCTCAACTGTTTCGAATTTCCTGAATGGGCATTTTTAAAGGATACTTAGTTGTGCATAGGGCAGTCGTTTGTGTGCTACCACTTTCTAGAAGTAACTCTCCGGGTATCTGGTTGTTTGAAAATGAGGTTTCTTGTTCCTTACCAAAAGAAAGAAAGAAAATGAAGGTCCCTTGTCCATGCCCTTATTACTTCCTCAGCCCAAATAGGTATATAAGATGTCATTGGTAGTTCTACAGTTGGAGTTTAAGGTATTCTTCTGTTAGCTATAACTTGGTGAAATACAAAAAAGATACCTTAGTCTTTGATCGGACTATGTTATTCCAACATTCATTTGCAATATTCAATGTGAAATGCTCTCTTGTTAGTGTTATCATATTTGAAGATCCATTTGCGACATTCCAACATTCCAAATATTTTGATGTTCTATATTTGAGTTATGATAAACCCACTTTGTATCTTGATATCAACTTCTTGTTTTACAGTTAATTCTTGACATGCACTTCACTGTTGAAATCGCACGATTTGCGGGCTATCCGTCAAGACAGGTGCATCAAATATCATCAGACATAATTGCACGTGCAGTCAGGACGTTTTCTGCCAGGGGTATAGATCCACAAAGGTACATGTCATTCATTTAGCTTACTGCTTTTCACCTACTTCAGGTATACTAATGAAAATGTCTTTCTTATCAGTGCACTGCCCGAGGACGAATGGTTCACTGAAACTGCAAAAGGAGCCATAAATAAGCTTCTCCTAGGTGGTTCTGGATCAGATACATCTGAGATTGATGATGAACACATCATTATGCATGATGGGGGTATGTCAGACTCTGATGGATCGCCTTCTTCCCTCTCAAGTGCAGATAGTTCTGAGTCATTTGCTTCAGCACAAATGGGTGATTTGGATAGCCCTGTGTATTTATCTGATTCTGAAAGTTAAACAACGCTATCTAGTTATGTCCAGTGAATTGCATTTAGAAGTTACTTGTGTGTTAGGTTTTGATGGTAGGAGAAATGTTATTTCCTCCTCTTCTTATGTATCCAAATTGTAGCCAACTTTATCAATTAATTTATGGAGTAGCAGGTTAAAGGGTTATGTGCTGCAATATTTTGTTATGAAGAAATAGAAAGTTCTTACATTTTTCTTTCCCTTTTCCCATTGAATTTTGAAGTAAACACGGATCATTGTCCAATTTATTGCAGATTACTTATTTCCTAGTCCAACAACTAAGCCTCAAACCACTAAGGGGTTGTGTGGTAAAGTTTATAAGAATAATCCAAAATATGTTGTATTAGTAATGCTTGTGTTAGTTATGCTTGCATTAGTTGTGCTTGTATTTTTCTTATGCAGTGTTTGGTTTGATGTATTAAAAATAACATGAATTACAAAAAAAAAAAAAATTACAGAAATACCCTCCATATATATGTTAGAAAGGATGCGGAAAATTTTTTGAGGGATAATAGTGTCTTTAATCATGTTAATGCATGCATTGGATTCACTGCATTGCTAATACCATGGATTTTGAGTTATTAATAATACATACCTTAATACACAATAGAGTGTATAACTAAGACTGGTGGAAAAATATACCAAACAAGGTACTAGTAGTACACACATTAAACTAATGCATGCATTATATTTTTAATACACTCTACCAAACGACCCCTAACACCCAAAAAACCTCGAGCACTTCAAGCAGTGTACTGAGTGTAGTACTGTGAAAGCCAGCCATCTTTCTCTCTCTCCCACATACATAAAGATACACACACAGAAACAGAGGCCATAGAGCTCATCTCTTATCTTTGTCCCCAAACTGTGTTGAACATCATGTGCACCTACTAACACTTCCAAGACCACTTGGAGGTTGTTTGGTACAGGATGCTATAGATAATATTATTTCATAAATTGAAGTATTTTACGAGACTAATTATCCCACCTTATATATGAGAAAAGCTATATTGTTACTAGTCTCTGAAGATTAGCACTGGTGAAGTGTGTCAAAGAGTTAGTAGAAACAATTAAACAATGTTAGCATTTAAAAGTCTTTCTTTACTGTTCACACTGAAGCTCGACAGTTATTACTGTAGCTCAGTCACAGAATTAGTTAGCTTAATCTTAAAGTTAGTTATGACGGTTAGTATTGTTTTTTAACTGTAAAAGCAAGTATTAGTGTAGTAATTTTCATTCATTCAAAATAATAAATAATTCAGTTTCTTCTTATTCTCTCTAGTCTCAATCCAATTCAAATAAATTCTCGGAGCTAATCCCTGAACTGGTTACCATATTCCTCGAGAATTTATCTCCTAGATTAACAATTTTCAATCGAAAGTACTTTTCTTACACCAAGTGGTATCAGAGCTAGCAGGTTCTTGGATTGATAATGGTGCGAATTAAGAGATAAGATAAATCATTGGAACAAATGGATGACAAATTGGCCAAAATTCAAGATCAGTTGCAGCAGTTAATGAAAGGGATGTTGAGTATGAATGCAAGGAATCAACAACTGATAAGGAATTAGGGGAAATCAAAGAAGTTTTGGGATCAATAGCGGAAAAAGAAAAGGATAAGGAACCGACTAAGGCAGAATCCACTAATGGAAGAGCTTGCTAAGTGAAAGTATAACATGATGAGAGGCTAAAAGATTGTCACAAGAGCTCGACTTCACATGGTAACTACTTTACTAAGTATTCTCAACTCGAATTTCCTAGATTCTCAGGCCAAGATCTAAGGACTTAGCTGTATAAGGTCGATCAGTTCTTTTCCATGGATGAGGTACCATTTGATCAAAGAGTTAAGGTAGCATCCATTCATTTGAATGAAAATGCTATAGCTTAACATAAGTCATTTATGAGAAGCATAAATTCTGTTATAGACCCCACTTAGATTAAATATGTCTTAACTTAAAATGAGAGTTTTGGGGATGGGTTTGAGGACCCAATGGAAGCTTTAAAGAATTTGCGGCAAACTGGTAGTGTAAAAGTGTATCGGGCTGAATTTGATAAGTTGTTACCTAGGATCAATTTTTTAAATTAAAAATGTTGTCAGTTTTTTCTCAGATGGGTTAACTCCAGAATTGAATAAAGTTATTAGGATACAAGGTTCAAAAATATTGATGCAGACCTACAAGATAGCTAGGTTGCAGGAGGAGGTATTTATCACAAGCTCATTCATGGGGTTTGAAGGCATCCAATAAGAATATCATTGGATTATTTTCCACTCATACAGCTGTAAAGCTTGTACAATATCAGAAACCTTCTTACAATTCCACATCCAACTTCATAGACAAGAAACCTTTTGAACGAAAACAAAATGGTGTAAATAAGATTCCTGGTAGAAGACTATCTACAACTGAAATGAATGAAAACAGGAAAAATGACTGTGTTTCTTCTGTGATGACAAATATGTGGAAGGGCACAATTGTATAATTCTAAAAACAATTGTATATGGTAGAATTAGAAGAGATGGAATAGGTTAATCTAGAAGTAACAGAGTTGGAGAAATCAGTTTCTAATTCAACTAGTGAATCAGATGAGTTCATGGCTATATCATTGCAGGACTTAACGCGAGTAACATGCTATTATACAATTAGATTCACAGGGTATCATGAGAAAGACCTTTGCAAGTCTTAATTAATGCAGGAAGCACTCACAATTTTATTGATCAAAAAGTAGCTACAAGGTTGAATTGTAAGGCTTCCCTTATTCATGAGTAATCTATTAGTGTGGCTGATGGTAGGAAGGTGCAAATTGTTGTAGTTTGCATGAACCTTTAATGGCTTCTGCAAGGTTCCATATTTTTCTTTGATTTCTTAGTCTTACCACTAGAAAATGTTGATTTTGTGTTAGGGGTACAATAGTTAAACACCTTGGGAAAAATTCTATTTGGTTTCTAAAATGGGTCCATTGAATTCTGCATTAGGGAAAGATATTGAGAGGGAATGGAGTACAACTAAAAGCTTCTAAAGACAAGACACTAACCAAATAAGAAGGTCAGGAGATTCAGATGTTTATGATGTCTTTAATCAACCCTGAAATAGAAGAAAATCATTGTTACAGTATACAGATTACTCAAGGTACTACATCGCTACCTAAAATGAAACCTTTACGAAAATAATACTCTTGTATTTTTAAGTTACCTAGCACCTTACCTCCTCATAGAGATACATTTGACAACAGAATTCCATTAGTAGAGTCAACTAATCCTATTAGTAAGAGGCATTCAAATATCCTGCATTTAAGAAGGATATTATAGAAAAGTTAGTGTAATGATGGATCAAGGAGTAATCCAGCATATTTTTATCCCTTATTCTTCCCCAGTGATGTTAGTAGGGAAGAAAAATGAATCTTCAAGGCTATGTGTTGATTATAATTCAAGGCTATGTGTTGATTATAAAAGCCTCAATCAACTAACTATTAAGGACAAGTTTCCTATTTCATGATTGAGGACTTATTAGATGAATTAGGTACTGTTGTTATATTCTCAATAATTGATATCAGAGCAGGATATCATCAGTTAAGGATAACTGAAGAAGACATTCATTAGACAGTCTTCAAAACTCATGAACGTCATTATGAATTATTGGTAGTGTCTTTTGTCTTAACTAATGCTCCTTCTTCATTTCAATGAACCATGAATGTTGTATTTAATCCTTATTTGAGGAAATAGTGTTAGTGTTTTTAGATGACATACTAATCTACAACAATTCCTTGATTGAGCATTTGGTTCATGTCCAAAATGTATTTATTGATGAAACAGTATATATTGTATGCAAAAATGTTTAAGTGTGCTTTTGGAGTGCCTAAAGAAGAGTATTTGGGCCATTTTATCCGTGTTGAAAGTGTCTCAACTGACCCTAAAAAGATCCTACTTGTTCAGCAGTGGCCTATACCTGCTACTAAGAAGTAGTTAAGAGGATCCCTAGGCCAAGCAGGCTACTAGAAAGGGTGTATACAATACAGAAGGGAAACTAAGGCTACTAAGTGTAATAACTCAGACTTTTTAATGAGGGGTAAATGGGTAATTTTGCCTATATTATTAATATTAATTAAGAGAATTAAAGTGAGCAAGTGAAAAGCAAAATTCACTCCCTTGTTTAGTTTTTTTTTCACGTTCCTGTTGCAAAGAAGTAGAATATTAGGGTTTTCTCTAATTCCTTTATTACTGGAAGAGAACAAGCATCATAGAGGTATTGTGGAGTCCAAGAACGGCTACAAAGAATTTTGTAGGCCACAATTTAATTGATAGTAACCTTCAGGTATGTATATATCAGTGCCTTGGTATTGTAGTTGCAGATCCTTACCTTTATAATAGTTCAAAAAAAAGATTTCTATTTATTTTCTCATAATTGGCTAATGATTGGAAGGAGATGAATAGATAGTGATTGGATTTTCATAGGGATGAATTGAAATAGAAACTATATGCAAACGAAAGGGTAAAGAACAATCATGTTATCGAAGTCATTGTTTCACATAATAGCTATATTTATTTTTGTTGGAAAACAAAATATAAAGCTTCGGTTAATTGAAAATTTTAATTGTTGAAGATGCAATATTTTGAATGGTTACACAAACGAGCAATTGGACTGAGAACTTGATTCTAATTGGTGACTTGTTCTAAAAATTAGACGTTACCTACTTAAAAATATTTTGATTACTTTAAATCCATTTTGGTGTAATTTGAGTTGATTTGAATTTATGGGAGTATAGTTGTGATATATTGAGAGGGGGTGCTTGAATTGTGAATTCGAGGTAAGTGAGACTTTTAAGCTTTGGTGCTTGTTTTTCAAATCTATTTTATAAAAAAATGTATTTTTCTGCCTAGTCCATGTATTGGAACAAGCGTGTGCTTGATAGAATTGATGGTCATTGATCAACCGTGCAAATGTATTTTGTTAAGTATATGGAGAATCATTTAATGATGAGTTGAGAGGTGACGCTGGATATTGGATATATTTACTAAGAGCATACAAGTGTTTTCGTAATGCGTTAGGAGCATACCTATGCTGCCGTAAAATGTTAGGGGCTTTGTATTTGCTGTCGTGATATATTTACTAGGGGTATACATGTGCTGTTGTAATATGTTAGGGACCTTGTACTTGCTGCCATAGTATACTTTTGGGATATTATCTATTCTGCCGTGGACTTGTTGGGGTGCTAGGCTGATCAACTTCACTGTTGTTTATGGCAAGCTGTAAGGGTGGATTGAGTTGAGATACATGATAACTTTTGAAACATATGTTGAACCTTATTGAGCATTAAATTATAAGATATATGTTGTGCCTATAATTTATGTAATCATTTTACGTTGCATTTTCTAACACTTGTTCTAGGGGCATTAAAGTAGAGGGTTGAGGATCTTACTGGATTATATTTATATATAGCTCACTCCTTATTTTCATGTGTGCGGATACTCTGTGAAAGGTGAGATTAGCGGCTAACGGTTCATTTATGAGGATTTTGTTGAGGTGAGCCTTCGCATTATTTCTGGAGGCTATCGTTTTAGCTCTAGATATTTTAGCTTATATTTCTCTTCATTGGGTTTGCATGCCCGAGAGTTAAAATCATCTAACTCTATTTTAGATGCTTCATGATCTTAGCGTGAAATTTTGGCTAGAGAATTAGTTCTCGAGTGATTGATGAATTTATTATTTGATTATGAAAATTTGTTGGATCACGATTCACTAGTTATTAATGTGTTATATTTGCACGTATCTTATCTTAGTGCTTATTAACTAGTAAAGTATATGAAAGATTAGTTCTTCCGACAGGTGTTGTTAGCAGGTGCCAGTTACGCCTAAGAATTAATTTTGAAACGTGACAAAGTTAGTATCAGAGCCTAGGCTTTAGGTCCTAGATCATGGAACAATATTTTGTTCATGAGTATGTAGACGTCCATACTTATGACCTTGAAGTTACCGAACGTTTAGTATGTTTTTCCTTCTTTCATTCATTATTTGTGCGTTAAAATGAATCGTGGTTAAATTTTGTATTTTCTTTTCACGGATGGCTAGGATAGACATATCCTCCTCTGCTAGATGACATAGTTGACTTCAAAGTTTTTAATTATACATGTGCAATTGAGAGAGATATTGATTACTAGAAATATATGTGCATTAATGTTGGTTGAGATTGAATTGGTTTACATCTTGGGATTACTTTATTTACAATGTAGATCTGCCAGTTTAAAAAAATTATGTCAATGGAGAAAAAGAATAACCAAATGATATAATTTTTACGTAAGAGCTACTTATTTAAATTTGAGGTTTTAGGTATAGCTTTTCATTATGAGTCTGACCTTAAACAGAAAGGAGTGTTTTGTAGGAAAGTAAGAAAATTAATAACTTACCCAAGTCCAAATTGTTTGGTTTAGTGGTGAAACATAGTTTAAGGATATTGTGTGTATGGTCCTAAGCTTAATGCTTCTTTAAAAAATTTACATTAGTAATGTTGTGATGGTGATATCATGACACGACCCGAACCGGGGACTTGTCGTAATGGGCATCCCAAGTCCTACCAGGACTGGGGACCACCTCTGTTACCCAACCCAACCTCAAAATGCGTACTTTGAGTCGGATGAATTTTGAATATATAACAAAATAACGTTTATTACAAGTCCAGACTCTGAGATAAGTCTATGACCGTGACCAACCCAAGCAAGTCCAACCAACCAATAACCAAAACAAAACTAAAACAATAACCAAGTATGAGTCCATAATATAACATAACATAATAGGATGGAACAATCATAAATTTAGTCCAACGGTATCAGCTCCAATACCAATGTCAATACTAAGGTTGACACCACTATCGACACCGCTCATTCCAACCCATAGTAGTTTCGCAAAGCCTCTAACCGAAAGTAAAATAATATCTGATTAAGATATGCCCCCAACCATAGCCAAAATCAATGTCTATAGAATGAACAAAGTATGAAAAGACATCCATGATATGAAATGGATCCTTCCGGAATATGAAAGCTCACCACTTCAATCCAACCAAGCCGATCCCAAGTCCGAGCACTATGTAGAAAGAGTAGAATGATCGGTTTCTGTATCGTATGGGGATACAGCCGCTCGAAGACGGGTTAGTGGGTGAACGCTAGCAAGTACTCAGGATAAGAATAAAATAATGTCAACCTTTAAAATCAAGTAAATTAACCATACTTATATATAACCATATTGGAAAAGAAAATCGGGTTTAGCATGTCGTTAAAATCATTAACCTGGGTATATGTAGCTTAACAATCCTAGGACCACCCACGAGCTATATGGGTCAGTATAACCCCCTGAACAGGCCCCGATGCATGTAGCCACACGAATCGGAGATACCATAGAAGTAGGGGATTTCCGAGTACCCTTCGTTCTCCATGATATATATGTACAAGTGTACTTAGAGGATTCCCGTGTACCCCATAAGTATCATATATGGTCGTCATGACCAATCCTCATGTCGGTAAACAAGGGGTGTTCAGTGTCCGTCCATTGGACTCACACCTTCACAGTCAGTTATCACACCCTGTCATTATTGCCCAATTAAAACCATTACCATACAATTAAACCACCATTTTATTTATTATCAACCAAGGCTATAAGTAGTGGTATCGTCATACCGAGTATAGCTTGCAAGCAATGTCCTTAGCCATCCTTTTTAAAAAAAAAAAAAGATTACCATGTACCCATAGATTACATTATTAAGTTGACTTGAGGGAATCCCATGTACCCCGCAAGTATAGTTCATTAATTAATTTTCTTGGGGGATTCCCTTGTACCCTAAAAGTCCTTCAATTAAATCAACCATAATCACTAAGACCTTACCATTTAACCATTTATACCATTTAAGGTTCCATTTCCAAGCTATACCATGTAATAGTTTCATTAAAAGTTCAACAATGTAGTAAAAATATTCTCATAAGGATTTTATCAAACACATTGGGGGCATAGTGTTTCCAAAACCAAAATCAAGTACCAATTAACCATTCTCATGAAACAAAGTGTCCAAAACACCATTAAAATATGAGAAAACCATAACCAAGCATTTATAACCAAAACCCCCCAACATATATTTAAAAATCCAAAACCATACAACAATTATGTTAGGAAAATAATTCATAAAACATGCGTTTAGTTGGACCTAACAATTAGGGAGGAGTAACATGCCTTAGATTGAGAAGAAGATAAGAAGAAATCACCCCTATGAGCCTCAATTGACCACCTTGAAGAAAACCCTAGCTTTTGCTTAACCTAAGAGCCTTGAGAGATTTTGAGAGAGTTTAGAGTGTTTAATTGATTTTCAACAAGTTAATGAACCCCCAAAAAGGTATTTTAAGTCGTAAGGTCCCAAGGAGTTATAAGAGAAAATGTCCAGATTACCCCCACTTAAATTGTATTAATTTTTTGCAGGAGGGTACGATCACCCCCTCCATATGTACCCTAGGGTATGGTGGTACCCACTATTCGTACCCCAAGAAGAATCCCAATCCCCCATACTGACCAACCTACGACTCTTACGTCCCATTCGTACCCAATCATATGATTGGTACCCATAAATTGTACCCACAATAAAATAGAATCAGAGGAAAAGTTTGGACACTGTCCAATATACGATTCAATGGTACGACTCGTACCCTAACTTACGGCTCATGGTGAGCCACTCAAACTCAGATCCAAGTTAAGTTACTTAGTTTCAGATTAAGTAAAGGAAAACCCAACCCTACGACCCGTCACCAACCATACGACTTGTACCCACCCAAGTCGTACCCATTCCTGAAACTCAACCACCCAACACCACTCAATGCCTGACAACATACGACTGGGTCACCTGACCTGTACCCTCACCATATGACTTGTATGGTGAGTCGTATGATGTCCAGCAATTCTAAAACCCAGGAAATTTCTAAGGATCAAAACCCAAGGTGTTTCATATCATAGGTGTGAACCTGGTGTGATAATACATACTCTAAATATATGGATTATGTGCATGATAGTAATGCTGCAAAATGCTAAATATGTTTATAGAGCAGATCCGTGGTAAATAGACTTATGAGAGTGAATAGAAAACTTAAGTCTAAGAATTTATGGACGAATATGATGAGAGGTTGAGTATGATACTCAGTGTAGAAGGGAATGACTAGTTATTGCAGTAAGAGGTAAGATATGAGTTATGAATACTGCCTCATATCACAAAATAAATGAATCGTAAATGAAATTTGAGCCAATGAATATGGAGATTAAAAAAAGAACCTGAGTACTTGATGTATCGTTTGTGGTATCTTTCCAAGTGAGGGAGCCTACTATTAACGAGCAGTCTATTGAATATGTGTGGACATAAATTAGAATCATGATGCACTTATATATTGTTATAACTTGGAATAATCGATCTTGAGGTTATCTTTTGTTGGACTCAAATCATGTTGTCCTGCGTTTGATTCTCAAGAAATACTATTGAATTTTTTATTTCAGTTGAGCCTAGTATTGAATGTGATGGATTCAATTTGTAACCCTACATGCTAAACAACCTCGTTGATAAAAGTTCTGATAATGTTGGGGCTACTGATAATTTTTTATAGTGAGTAAAGCATGAGCACTCAGTTAGAGATTTCAATGTATATACATTTGCAGTGGTTGACTTAAGGCAATTTGTACTTGATAAGATTAAAAATATTTTTCAATATTTAGTACGTTGATTGAGATCAAAGAAATAGAGTTAGCATCATATAGTGATACGAAATATTACACATGTTGTCCGACAATGTTTTGAACTGTTCATATTTTAAATAGGAGGGTTGAAAAGAAAATATTACCATCGTGAACATAGTTGTCTCTACGAAAAATAAATAAATAAATAAAAATTTCTATAGACATTGTAGTTAGTCTATACATTAATTTTTTTAAAAAAAAATGTGATCGTAGCTGAGATAATTTTGATAGACATATTCTCCTACTGAGTGCTCGAAGGATAGAAAAATGGATTTTCAACAAGCGTGATGAGAAGGCAAAGACTAGCAAAATTGAGAACCTAATTTAGTTTGTATTGATTATATACCATTCTAGCCTAAGTGTTGATATAGTTCAAAAATAGTGCAATGGCACGAGATGCTTGGATTTTCATGTGTGACGAGAGTAAAAGTGCATGAAATATTTATGTGGGGGTGTATGAATGTATTCCAACGTTGTCGTACATGAGTGTTAAGTAGGGGTGAAAGAATGTGTTATTATACCACCATATGTATGATCAAAATGTAGAGCCATAAGAATGTGTCCCAATGTCATTTTACATGAGAATTTTATATAAGTATTTTTGGATAGTCAAACACTAACATATGTAAGTATGGAGAATCTGTTCCACTATAGGGTTGTGATTGTGATACTCGAATGAGTTTTTGAGAAAGGAGAAAATAAGAGAGTATTCAATATCAACACTAGCCGAATGAATATATCATATTGTGTGATTTGCGATTAGCTATTTTTGACAGGGGTTGTATCTTATCTTTGTTACTAACTTGATATGCAATTTTTGTCTTTGAGACTTTATATAGGTGTCGATGTCATTTGTTAGTTGCTGGTCCCAACAAGTTATTAAAAAAAATGAACTAAGTGTATTAAATATGTTGGTTCGGATGAGAATTGCATTAAGTCGGTTTGGATATCAATATAGACTTGCTTTACCTTCGAGATTTTTATTGTTTCTTCTGCTTTTATTTCTCGTGTCTATAGTTAGATATATGTTTGTGATGACAGCCAAAAAAAATTCAGCATAGGTAATTGAAACTAGAGAAAAAGTTTTGGCATATGAGAAACGTCCATGATATTGGTAATAGACTTTTTCGACACTTGAATCGAAAGAAGGTTTATCAAGTAAAAATTATGATTCACAAATCATGTAGTTTGAGATTTTATGTGATTTTTGGGTTGTCCACTAGATAAGTAATTTGAACACCAGAAGACAATATATTAGAAAACTCTAGAAATTCATGATTGTTTCAAGCGTGCGAGCTGAAATTGACTGAGCATTATTCAATTAAAATGTTTTAGAGATATTTTGCGTATAGAGTTGACAGAGATATCACTGCCAAAATGTGTATGAAAAGGTCATATAGTGGTTTGATAGTTCCGACAAAATTTTAGACCAGTTCGAGGATGAACGTCATTTTAAGTGGAAGAGAATGTAATAACTCAGACTTTTTAATGAGAGGTAAATGGATAATATCACCCATATTATTAATATTAATCAAGAGAATTAAAGTGATCAAGTGAAAAGCCAAATTCACTCCCTTGTCATTTTTTTCACGTTCCAATTGCAGAGAAGTAGAATATTAGGTTTTCTCTAATTTGTTTATTGCTGGAAGAGAACAAGCATCATAGAGGTTTTGTGGAGTTCAAGAACGATTATACAAAATTTTGAAGGTCACAATTTGATTGATAGTAACCTTTAGGTATGTATATATCAGTGCCTTGATATTGTAGTTACCGATCCTTACCTTTATAATAGTTCAAAAAAAAATATTTACTCTTTCATAATAGGCTAATGATTGGAAGGGGATGAATCGATAATGATTGAATTTTTATAGGGATGAATTGAAGTTGAAACTATATGAAAACAGAAGGGTAAAGGACCATCATATTATCGAAGCCACTGTTTCACATAGTAGCTATATTTATTTTTATTGGGAAAATAAAATATAAAGCTTTGGTTAATTTAAAATTTTAATTGTTGAAGATGTTATGTTTTGAATGGTTACACAAATGAGCAATTGGACTAAGAACTTGACTCTGATTGGTGTCTTGCTCTAAAAATTTAGACGTTACCTACTTAAAAGGTTTTGATTATTTTATATCCATTTTGGTGTAGTTTGAGGTGATTTGAATTTACGGGAGCATAATTGTGATATAGAGAGAGGGGTGATTGAATTGTGAATTCGAGGGAAGTGAGACTTTTAATCTTTGGTGATTGATTTCAAAACCTGCTTTATAAAAATAAAAAAAATTCTGCCTAATCCATGTGTTGGGACAAGCGTGCGCTTAATAGAATTGATGGTCTTTGATCAACCATGAAAATGTATTTTGTTAAGTATATTGAGAATCATTTAATGGTGAGTTGTGAGGTGACGTTGGGATATTGGATATATTTACTAAGAGCAAACATGTGTTGTCGTAATGTGTTAGGGGCATACCTATGTTGTTGTAATATGTTAGGGGCCTTGTACTTGCTATCGTGATATATTTACTAGGGGCATACATGTGCTAGCGTAATATGCTAGGGGCATTACCTATGCCGCCGTAATATGTTAGGGGTCTTGTATTTGATGTCGCAGTATACTTTTGGGGCATTATATATGTCGTCGTGGACTTGTCGGGGTGCTAGAATGATCACCTTCACTGTTGTTTATGACAAGCCATGAGGGTGAATTGAGTTGAGATACATGATAACTTTTGAAAGATATGTTGAACCTTATTGAGCATTATATTATAAGATATATGTTATGTCTATATTTTATGTAATCGTTATGCGTTGAATTTTCTAACACTTGTTCCAGGGTCATTAAAGTAGCGGGTCGAGGATCTTACTGGGTTATATATATATATATATATATATATAGCTCACTCCTTACTGACATGTGTGCAGATACTTTATGGAAGGTGAGATTAGTGGTTGACGATTCATTTATGAATATTTTGTTGAGGTGAGCCTTCGCATTGTTCGTGGAGACTGTCGTTTCAGCTCTAGCTATTTTAGCTTATATTTTTCTTCATTGGATTTGCACGCCCGAGAGTTGAAAACTAACTCTATTTTAGACTCTTCATGATCTTAGCGTGAAATTTCGTCTAGAAAATTAGTTCTTGAGTGACTGATGAATTTATTGTTTGATTGTGAAATTTTGTTGGATCATGATTCACTAGTTATTAATGCGTTGGAGTTGCACATGTCTTATCTTAGTGTTTATTAACTGGTAAAGTATATGAAAGACTGATTCTTTCGACAGGTGGTGTTAGTGGGTACCAGTCACGCCTAGGAATTAATTTTGGGGCGTGACACTAAGCCACTAATACGAAGGAGCAAGTGGGGGAGGCGCCGAATACATAGACGAGGCGGTCCCAAGAGTGAAAGTCCATTCCCTCGTGCTCTGGAACTCAATTGAACAAGAAAAAGTTCAATCTTGTGAAACATTAGAATAAGAAAAGACAATAGGGCATGCAGTTTCATAACAACATTTAGGTACCAGAAGATATAAACATGTATGTATCACTCCCCACGAATTAAGAGAAAAAACATAAAAAATGTGTCCAACTAAGAATATATCTGGTACGGAAAATCACACTCAATGAGTGAACCGCATAGCAATCTCTGTTGAGAGATGGTTCAATAAACAACCTTTTCTTTCTTCTTTTTTTCACTGATTAATTCTTCTCGGTATATCCAATAAATTCCTTCCGTTTTTCAGATCGTTCACCTGTTAGATTTTACTAGAGCATTACGAAGAGAAATATTTACTAAAAAGTGTAAGTACATAACTGTAATTAGATTAATTAATCACTAAATATCATTTTTCAAGTAAAAAAAATGATATTGACTCTTTTGCTCCGAAATTATCCGTTAACTCATTTTTGCCAAAAATCAACAGAGATATTTGTGATGGGCCAGATACGACTTTCCTCAGTTGATTTGGGTGGCACAACCCATTACATAAGATCCCCCGCCTTTTTATCCATTTTTTTTAGTCTTTAGAGAGATAAAATTTCACTTTACTAAACTAATAAATAAGGTTCGTGCTAGGCACTCATCCTCTTTGACTATACGGTTGGGCCGTTGGGATAACTTGCTGCAAAGGGATTAGATAATAGTAGACTTTAGGCACACTTGGGGAAGGACTACCCTATATAGAATAGTATATATACAATTAATTGATATAAAGTAGGAAATTAGCAACTGCCATAATGAACCTATACTAAAGAAAGACAGAAAAAGTCACTCACTGAATACCTTGTTTTTTAAAGAAGATTGAGTTAATCTTATAGCGAAACATGAACGCTAAAGCAACTTAAGTGTAAAGAGGATAAAGAACGACAAAGGTGAAGAAAGATGAAGACTAAGACTAACTAAATATGTCTATAAAATCACAGCTGTAAGACCAGCAAAGATAATAAAGAAAGAAATACGGTAAAGAAGGAAAACTAAGGCAACTAAGCCACTAGTACGAAAGAGCAAGCGGGGGATGCACCGAATCAATATATAGAGAGAAGTATCAATTACCCTGAACTTGTCACGTTTTATTCATGATACACGTGAACTTTTACTAGTCCTAAGTATCTCGAAACTTGTTCTTTTAGGATGATGGTCACCCTTTTCGGCCCACTGGTCACTGCGTGTAATATACGTGCGGATATGTGAATAAAAACGCTGATGTGGCTGTCCGCGTGGATAATACCATTCACTTTTCTTATAGTTATCCTATATTAAAAAATAATCCATTTCTACCCTTAATTATTCAATTTCTCTCTAAAAAATTTATATTTTTCAATTTTACTCTACTCCAAAATAGTGAAAGGTATAATTTTCGGCGATCAAAAGATACACTATTATTTAAAAATTTATATTTTTTTTGTGTGTTAAAAATATGAAATTATTTTTTTCCGATTAGTGTTTCATAATATGAAATTATTTTTTTCCGGTTAGTGTTTCATAGTAGTTTTCGATTAGTGTTTCAACTAGGATTTTGAGGAGACTCACATGCACAAATACGTTTCTTATTATAATTAATGGATTAAGAAATTATAATTTAAGTTAGGGGTGTACAAAAATCGAACCGATAAAAATATTATTGATTTATCGTTATTGGGTTAACGATTTTTTAATGATTTTGTAAAAAAAGATTATTGGGTTATTGATTCGATTTTGATTTTTTTATTAAGTTATTAGATAAACCGATAACCCAATAAGATTATATTAAATTATTATTTTATATATAAGTAGGATTTTTGTTGCAACTAAAATTAAGTTTATTTTCATGTTAGTTACTACTTTTTCTATTTTATAAGTATTTTTTTATCGGTTAAATCGAAAATCAAATCGTTAGGGATTAAAAAACGATAACTAATATAACTACATTTATTATAAGTATGCGTCTTAGTTTCTTTAGTATTTGTTTTGTTAATATTGTTTAAAATATCTGCTTCAATATTTAGTACATTTTTTTAGTTACAATAACTCATATGATATATATAATTAAGATTACAAAATTGAAGGAGTTTCATAGGAATGGAAACTGGAGTTTTAGATTGAATTAATAAACGGATGTTTTTTTTTAAGATATTAATAAACGATTTTTTTACAAAATTAATAAATGGATGAAATTTTTATTTCATCAACTAATTAATAAACTAGAGTTTTACAAAATTAATAAACGGATAAATTATTTTTTAGATTAGAAGTAATGGAGGAAGAGGAATAATAAATAGGGAGAGGGATAATTGAATTTTTTGAAAAAATTAAAGGAAACTAGATTTTTTTTCGTTTTTTTATCATTAAAAATGTTGATTTGGCATAAAAATACCTCCATCACGTGCATGATGGAGGTTGAACTCAAACATTTTGCCACATCGGCGTAAAAGGGGCACGCGACATACTAAAAGAACAAGTTTGGGGGGTGGGGTACATAGGACTATCAAAATTCAGGTGTACTATGAATAAAATGTGACAAGTTCAGGAGGGTATAGAGACGTAATTTTGTCCCTCCCCGATATCACTTTTACTCATTTTTACCTTATTCTATCGTGTACCCTCAACTGTGTGATAACCTCTTCACAAAAAGACAAAAATAACAATTCCTAACTAATTTTATCTTATTCTAACAACCCCTCCTTATTAAAGTTGAACACCTAACCCCTACCCCTACCCCACCTAACTACCACTACCGCACCCTAATCTCACAGTACACAATTGGTCACACATCTGGGAACCTCACCATATATACGTACACATACAGAAAAGTAAAAAGGGGACTCCATCCATACACACAAGGAAACAAAAAAAAAGAATATTCAATTCCACTCACCCGGACTCACAAAAAAAGACACACACTCCTCACACACACAATTGACCCTCACTGTTACACCAAATGGAGGGAGAGCTGGGAGGTTAATGAAGCAAGAGAGAGAGGTACAACGAGAGAGAAGAAAAGAAAGCACAATTGACGCCATTTTTTTTGTTCTTCTTCTTCTCGCATATAAAACATACACCCAAATGATATCACACGAACACTACTCCTTCCATCGTCACTATCTCTATACACAGAGCACACACACAATAGAGTACGCACACATAGAAAGAGCAATGGAGAGAGATTAATAAAGAGAGAGAGATAGTAACGAAGTGAGAGAGAGAGGGGCGAAAACAGGGGGAGGGAGAAGGAGCTGAGGGAACGGGAGTTCAGGAGTTTGTTATTGTTCCGGCGACGGACTCACCGGAAACGCGTCAAACATCACGAAACCCGTTCGAAACCATCGCAAAAGGGGCTATGGATCAGATTTGAACCCCGAATCCACCAACACCTCCAAGATCCATCGTTTATTCATATCTGCCGATCGATTTTCTGAGTTGTTTGGCCGGAAAATGGTGAAGTTGCACGTCTATTGCTCCGTTGCAGTCAAAATACTATTAAACAAGCAAAATTCCAAAGTTTCTGTTCGGAGTGCTTGTTTGGTTCTTCATGGGTCTTTAATTCGGGTTGGAATTGGCGATATCGAGTTGGATCTTTATCATTATTGAAGCTCGAAATCGAGGTTATCGGGAGAAGATTTCTTTATTTATTAAAGCAATATTATCCGAAAGTTCTGAATCAGGTCCATTTCTAACCTCTACTATAGTTTATTTCTTTGTTTACGATACCCGATGTTATGGATGGAATGCTTTGGTTAATGATATGATCTTGATTATGTGGTTGAGCAAGTCTAATTGTTTTGGGTGATTCTATGTTGAAGTTGGTTAATTAATCGAAAATGATTTGTTGTTTGAGCATGTTTGAATCTTTGTTATGGGTTGGTTGATGTTGGATTTGAATGTGAGAAATTGAATTGATAGTCGAAGAATTAGTTAATTATTTTGGGATCGGGAATCAAAAATTGATAAAAGTGGATATTAAGGTATGTTGATTCATTGTTGATGTTGAACGTGATATGTTGTCGAGTGGGTAGGCAAACGGTAGGCTCGGGGTAGGCAACTCATAGGATTCTATATAATTGAGTGTGTGAATGTCTGTGTTGAACGATTTCTCTATTTTTGTTATATTTCATCAAATGTATTCATTCATCGGGGAATGCCCCGAGGCCACACTGTACTTATTTGTCGGGGAATGCCCCAAAGTATCATGTACATAAAGGAGGCTCATGATCAAGGCCCGAGGCATCGGGTAAAGCATTGGAGAGTAGTTTAGGATTAGTGTAGGTTTACTTTTCAGTACCTTTTTATTTTGGACTGTATAATCGGACTGAACACTATACTTTGGATTCGTTTTGTTTGTGGTTGATTGTGTTATGTGTTTTGTGTGGTTTATACATTTTATAGTGTCAAATCAGCCGATATGCTCCACCAAGCGACCGTGGTCGAACCACGGGAATGAGGGGTGCCTAACACCTTCCCCTCGGTCAACAGAATTCCTTAGCCGGAATCTCTGTTCGCGGATCAGTTTTAAAGTCAAACTGTTTTGAAAAAGGATTTCCAAAGGTGACTTGGCACACCCGATTTATGTCAAGTGGCGACTCTGAATTTAATTGTAAAAGATCCTTTTCGAAACAATTTTTACCTTTTGTCACTTTGATAATAAAAACCCTTTCGAACTTAAAATTCGAATCTTTTTGGAGTTAAAAAAGGAGTGTGACAGCTCTGGCAACTCTACTGGGGACTTTTCAGAATTCGAGCTTATTTTGGAGTTGTATCGGTTTAGTTTGGCACTATAGGTGTATAGACATTTTGTTTGTGTTGTTTTGTGTTATTGTATTATCACTGTTGAGTGCCTACGTGGTCTTTGTTTACAGTTTTTATCTTATGTATTACCGCTTTATATCTGACATCATGTGCATAACCCGAGTCATTCTTTCTGCAACAAGTCTGTAGTACACGTGTTATACACGACCTCTAATTGAGTCACCCTTATTTTAGGGGGAGCCATCGGTGTTATGGAGTAGGTGGAAAGCAAAGCAGCCACTATTGACCATACGCTCCCCCGAACAGCCTTGTTAGTGAACCCCAACGTAGGTCAGCCTTTAGGTCATGCTTATGTGCATCATATTGAAGACCTAGCGGGGTCCACTTGGTCTTTTGTAGGAAACTCACCTCTAAAGCATTCCTACATGCTAAATGTTGCATCTTTGAAGGTAACAAGGTCATTTGACAGACTGATTTGGGCAAAAGCATGAGTTTGAAGTAACGTGTGTAGGAAGGAAATTGTTGAAAAAAGGAAGAAAAAAAAAGAGATTTGGTAGTTTTTAGGGTTCTTTATGGCTTTTGTTTTTCACAATTCAAAAATTCAAAAAAAAAATATTTTTTTTTACTTTTTGCACTCATTTTCCAAAAAATCAAAAACGTTAAAAAGATTTTCCTTTTATTTCTTTAGTAAGTATTCACAATTCGAAAACTCCAAAAATATTTTTTCCTTTCAATAGGAGCTTTGTACATTTTTATATAACGAAAATATCAAAAAGATTTTTTTTCTTTCATAGTTGTTGATGTTAGTTTCTAATTAAAAATCCAAAAAGATTTTATTCGTCTGTCTTTAGTCGTGTCTCTCAATTCAGGGTTTAGTTTATCATTTAATCCTTAATTGTCCAATCTGGACGAATTACGCACCCCTGATTCTCCTCTTTCGAGGTGTGAGATACGTAGGCAACCTATTGTTGGTTCGGGGATCTTATTTTAAAAAAATCAAAAAATATTTCCTTCACTCTTCATTTAGAGTAGGTGTTTCATATATATCTTTAAAAGAAAACTACAAAAAGTTTTTCCTTTAATAGGTTCAAGTTTCATTTTCACATGAAATTCAAAAATCGAAAATCCAAAAAGATTTTTCTTTGATCTTAGGTTTCATTTTGTATAGGGATGTTAAACCTGAAAAATGCAAAAAGATTTTCGTTAATTATTTTAACAATTTGTTATTTTCTTTTCTTCTTAAAGTTCCAAGAAAAAAAGTTAATTGACCATTTTGGAAAGATTTCACGAACTACGCACACCTGATTCTCCTCTATCAGGAGTGAGATACGTAGGCGCCCCTCTTGGGTTTGGTGACCTTTTCAAAAAGAAAAAAAGGTTTTGAAAAAAAAAGTGTTGAATTCTAACGCATTTGCTATCTCTTGTTCAGTTAGTTTAAGGTGGTTGGTTTGTGGCATTTTGGCTGGTCCTCCATATTGCACCAAGTCACAGAGAAAGTTATGGCCAACAAGGATATCGAGTTTGTTGTCACTAATCAGATAGAGAGTTCGGGAAATGAGAATTTAGGAGATAATGAAGAGATTCGAAAATTAAGGCAGCAAATGATAGAAATGCATCGAGCTTGGGCTAATGGGTTGCCGCCTCCTCCAGTTCCCACTGATAATCTGGAATATCTTTCTAGCTTGCCTCCCGTGTCACATGCATAATTTTACATTTTTGTTGATATGCCACAACATGCATCCGGATCGACTTCGGGGCAACAATATCCAACCACTTCCAATGTTCATTTCCTCGCTCCCCAATCCAACACTACCACATACTCGGCTCCACCTGTTATTCATGCTTTTGCGGCGCCACCCCCACCTGAAGCTCCTACTTTTGATGTTCATCCACAAGTTGTGTCTCCCTACTCTACAAGAGAGCCTGCGTTGAATATTACTGGTGATCAGCGTTACACTTCCGAGCCTACATTCAAGTTGACTGGTCTTTACGGTGACACTCATCCGCCTGAATTTCCTCCTAACACTGAGAAACCTGTTATGACAGAAGAACAAGAGGAAATGACCAAAAAATTGAGAAGTTTGGAACTGGCTATGAAAAATTTACAAGGACTTGGGGGTTACAAAAATGTCTCATATAAGGACTTATGCATGTTTCCAGGTGTCAACCTCCCTCCTGGCTTTAAAATACCAAAGTTTGAGAAGTATGACGGACATGGGGACCCAGTGGAATATTTGAGGCGCTATTGTAACCAATTAATGGGCGCTGGAGAGAAGGAAGAACTACTTATGGCTTATTTTTTGGGAGAGTCTTTCAGGCCTAGCTTCGGAATGGTTTGTTGACCAAGACATTGACAAGTGGTTTAGTTGGGATGACCTAGCTAATGGATTTGTGCAACAATTTCAATACAATGTGGAGTTGATCCCAGACGAAAAATCCCTAACTAGTATAAAAAAGAAGAATACTGAGAGTTTCAGGGAGTATGCGATCAGATGGCGCGAACAAGCTGCTAGAGTAAAACCGCCAATAAAAGAAAGCAAAATAGTGGAGGTGTTTATTCAAACGCAGGATGAAACATATTATCAACACTTGTTACCTGCATTAGGCAAGTCATTTATTAAGGTCCTTAAAATGGGGGAGATGATAAAAGAGGGAATTAAGACTGGTCGCATTGTAAGTTTTGCAACATTGAAAGCGACAACTCAAGAAATTCAAAAGAATTCAGAAAGTGTTGGGGAGACAAAGAATGAAGAATTTGCATCTTCTATTGTAGCTGGACAGCGGGCACGGTCAAGAAGATCCCGTTGTCGTCAATCTCAGGCTCAAACCCAAGTTCATGCCCAAGCTCCACATAATCACTCCCAAAATTCATTATACTCTCCTCCTCCACCTCTATATCCAGTATATAACTCATAACTACATGTTCAATCCCCATCTTACCCACAATAGAACACACCAACTCCTCAGAGTCATCCTCTAACTCCACAAACATACCAAACCCTTCTAAGCCTGATTTTTTATCCAAGCCAAACGATGAAATGAGACAGAAGTCGAGAGATCGCTTCACACCAATTGGAGAGTCGTATGCCAGTTTATTTCAGAGATTGGTACAATGGGGCATGATCACTCATCTCCTTGGATGCACTCTTAATCGGCGTTCAAGAAATTTTGATCCTAATGTACGATGCACGTATCATTCTGATGCTCAGGGACATAGTATTGAAGATTGTCGAGATTTGAAAAGAGAAATTGAAAAGATGATTCAAGATAAATCAATTATAGTGCAGAACATTGACAGTGCAGAAAGCTCTAGTCATGTTGATATACAAACCAGTGGCTAAGATGTCAGGCTGAGCAATTGAGAAGCCACCCCTCCCTACTAGGAAGAGGTCTGGTAGTTTGTTTTGTTTTATTTTTTGTTATCCGAATTATTTCAGGGTTGTAGTTCGGGATCTATCTTGTTTCGTCCCTTTGTCGTTATGTTCAAACCCTTCTATCTTTTATTTTTATTAAATGAAGTGTCCTATTTTTCTTTGTGTTTTAAATATGTGTTGTTTGTTTGTTTTCTTTACATAGTACATTTTATGTTGACTCTAGTGACATGACATGCTAGTGAAATTTACAGCTAGATCTTAAAATCCAGTTTAAGCATGAACATTGAATCAGAGGTTTAAAGTTAGAAAAAGAGAGCATCTGAGAAAATAGATAGAATACTGGAGCATTTGGTGATCAAGTTGAAGCCTTCTTTGAAAATTAAGGCTATTATTGTGAGAATCGTGAGAATAACTTGGTCATCAATTGAAAGAAATGTCTCAATTAGGTCAAACAGTGGTTGTGTGATCCTACATCAAGAGGAACAAAAAGAAATTAGCTTCACAAAAGCATGAATCATTCAATGTGAGGGATGCCTAACAAAGGTGGAGTTGTATGCTGGACAAGGGTAGAAGAAGAATTGGCACAGTCTCAGTTAAAATTAGTGCTGTAAAAATGTCACAAATGATCTTCGTCTCTCACTTTTATAGTGTATGATATGTACTTGCATTTTCAAGGATTGATATGACGAAGTCATTTCATTCTGCTATCCAAACATCGTGTCATCCTTTGTTTACCTCATTTGAGCTTTAGTCCTATTTTCTTTCATACCCCTCTTTTGAAATCAAGATAGAGTCAGCAAAGCTCAAAAGAATAGTATCGAGAAAAATAATAGAGTCAGAAAGTTTCAAAAAAAAATGAGAGAAAAAATGTGTCCAAAAGAAGGAAAAGAAACGAGCGTCAAGAAAAAAATAGAGTTAGAAGGTCCCAAAAAGAAAACAAAAGTCAATAAAAGAGTCAACAAAAGAAAAAAAAGAAAAAAAAAAGTCAAAATCAAGCAAAAGAACAAGACGTCAGAACTACGCGTGACCTGATTCTCCCCTCTCAGGGGTGAGATATGTAGGTTGCCCTACTTCGGGTTCGGTCCAGCCAAATAAACAATTTAGAGTCACCCAGTCAAAAGAAACTGGGGCATGAGTTAATCCTCATTGTTTGAGTCAATTCCAAAAGTTGTAAGTCCTACCCCACTCCAAGTGTTGTTTGGGCCTCATGGCATCCTTTCTTTCTAACCTTATCCAAAATCCAAGTTACAACCAAAGAAAGACCTTCATATCAATCTTTGAGAATGTTAAGGCTAAGCATGCAATGGATGTGATGATGGATTTGGGGAACTACTTGTCTTCCTCAGCATAAGAAATCAGGAGAGAAGTAAAAATAAGAGAGTCTTATTGGTGAAAACCCTCACGGGCACTGTAAGATGATGGTAAGTTGAGAGAGATAAAAGTGAGAGAGTCTTATCAGTAAAAACTCTCACGGGCATCGTAAGACGACCGTGAGTTAAGGGAAACGAAGATAAGAGAGTCTCATT